>PVKB01000994.1:129936-523561 GCA_004027205.1 Ctenodactylus gundi | reverse complement strand
TTTTTTTTTGTGGTACTGGACATTTAACCCAGGGCCAACTACATAAATACAATCACCACAGAACTTCTAACTAGCGCAGAAGGGCTAAGTTTTAGATGATTATCTTCAAAAGTTAAAAAATATATATAAAGGGGAAGCATTAAAATGTAAAAGGAAGTGGTAGTAAAAAGACCAAAAAAAGAAAAAAAAAAGCCCATTTCTTTATAAGGTAAGACATTTATTTTGATTACAATTTTAGTGTTTTAACATTGACTGGTGATACAACAGACATTAAACTTGCCTTTTTTTTTTTTTTTTCCCAGTGCTGGGGATGGAACCCAGGGCCTCACAAATGCTGGGCAGGCAAGCACTCCACCACTGAGCTACACATCCGGCACCCAGCATGGTTTTTTTTTTTTTTAACAAGTGTGATACTTCCCTCCTTTTCTGTCCGGAACAATCACTCTGTCACAATCAAACTACCCAAAAAACTGGCTGGAGATTAAGTGGGAACAAAAGTGAAACTCCTAACCAATCTGCCTCAAAACCCGGAGATTCCCTTTATCTCTGCTAGGTAGGACCTTGACGTGGAAGGACCATCTTTGTTGGCTCTGCAGTGATTCTTGATGCCAGTTTTATGACAAAATTTCCTGCAAGAGAAACTCGTATCTTCAAATTTAACATTAGTGCTGATGTTGATTAAAACATTAGCATCTTACCATGATTAACATCTTAACATGAACTTTTGGAAGGCACCAACGTTTTCCTTCTGAACCACTCATCATATAGGCGGAAGCAGCGCCACCTGCTGGCCACTACACCATTACTCATGCCTCTAATTTCCACGTAGAGCCAAACTCCAGGAGGGAACTCTTAAGAGACCCTACAGTGTCGGGGCCAAAGGAGCCTTAGAGGTCTTCTAAGAGTCCCTTCATGGGACAGGTGGTGATTTATGCTCTCAACATAACTTGAAGTGGCAAGGAAACAGCCTACACAAAGTAGACTGCTTTAAGATTGAGAAGAACACCATTTGGTGCTCTAAGTTTGCTTGGATGGGGCTGTTAGTCAAAGAAAGGGAGAGAGTCTGGGAAGGGGGTAGGGACGCCCTGAGTTCCTAAGCCAACACTTCCCAGGGGTAAGAAGCTATCAGGGACCGACTGCTCTTACTCACGGCTGGGTATGCGGTGGCTCTTACACAACAGACTCGTACTAACAAACTAGGAGCTAAATCTTGTAAGGTAAATATGGGGTTTCTAGGACTAAAGATGATCAAGAGATCCCAAATTCTCCGCAAAGTTGTTCTAAAAGAGAGGCAGTGATTCCCCCATGGCCTTTCCCTTCTCGTGTCCCCTAAAAGAGGCCTTTGAGCGAGGCTAGTTAATTATCCAGGCCAATCTACTAAGTGTTCACCTAAGCAGTGTCACTGTCCTATAAGGTGACCACTGCCAAGGCATGGAAGGGGAGCACCAGTTCCAGCGCCTCTTCCAGGGCACAGCAGTAAGCTCTGACTTTAGATGGCCTCGTGGAAGGGGGCTACACATTCTAACCCAACTGGGGAACCGTGCTTTTCACTTCCTTCTGCAGGGGTGGGGCAAGGGCAAGGGCAGAGCACCGTAACACCTCAGGGAACAGTGTCACAGGAAGAGCAAATCCAGCTTCCAAGAGCTGCAAACCTGAAATCTCGCCTCATCTCGGCTTCAATGAGTTGGGCAACACTGAAGGCCACATCCACATCCCTCATCCCTCTGACCCCCAGTTGCTTAAAAAAATAATAATAATAAGGTAACAATACAAATGTAAGCTCTGGCAACTTCACAGAGTTACTGTGAAAATCAAGTTAGATTAAGTAGGAAAGCTGTCTGGAAACTGTGAAGTGAGGTACACAGCTCAGTGGATGGCTTTTTCATTTGGTGGGTCTATCTGAACAGCCTGTTGACTGGAAAAGACACCTGATCCTCTTTCCAGATTGCTGCGGTCACCGCCAAAGGGTGAATGGGACTGTCCAGACTGCACAGCAGCCTGCTGTGACCAGAGATCTTTCCTCCTAGGAGTGAGGCCCTAAGGCATTCCTGCTTTTCCTCGTCCCACTCACAAGCTCCTACTCAACTCTAAAAAAGGCACGTTCCCCTCCTCCACACATTAACACTGCTAGAATTTAAATTTAAAGCTGAATTTTAAATATGCAACAAAGTCCCTGATATTTCTTTCATTTCAAGTAAGACTTCTTTGCAAATCCTTGCAAGCAATCCTACATGAACAGGCTTCTGGGAGCTGGGTACACCCACCAGAATATCCTATATATACCTGACACTCAGTAACAGAGTTGAATCCCACCAAATTTTTTGAGACATCTATGTGCTACATGCTGGGGCATAGCTTGAAGACGACCTGCCTGCCCTGAGTGACCCTGAAGATACAGTGTCACATGACACATCAATTACTCTCCAAAACAACAAGAACAAACAGTCCTAACAAGACTGTATTCAAAACAAAACTCCATCTGCTGGCAAATGCACACACACGTGCCAGCGTCCATTCTGACATTATCTTAGAAAAGTTCTTTAAATGTTGCTCCTTTTTTTGCCTTGCCCTTCACTATTGAAAGATACATTTGAGCTCTGCACCACTGTGTCTCCTTTCTTCCTGGCTGAGTCACTTCAGGGCTGCAGCATCCTACCAGAAAGCCACGAGAGCCACCTGGAAGTGGGCGGGGTGTGAGCCTGGCCCCTCCATGGCCTGCTGGTCCCTCCGGCTGAGTCTGGAGAGACACGCCCCCATCCACACACCCCCGCGTGCACTCTAATTGGCCAACTTCCTCCTCCTGCTCTTGGAATAGCTACCAGGACAAAAAGCAGTTAGCACGAGTGGCTTGGGCTCACCAAGACTATAATTCAGGACAAAACCCTTGTAATTCTCCAAATGGTGGGGTTCTTAAATAGGCCGGGATTCAACACCCTGTTTTCTAAAAAAGAAAAATAAAAAACATGCCCAAGGCATCGCTTCACCTAACAAGCAAAGTAACAGAACAGTGCAAGGGAAATCTCCCAAAGCCGGGATCCTAAACGCAAGCCTTCCAAAGAACCGTATTTTAAAAATTCTATGCACTTAGAAGAGTCCTCCAGGAGACTTTCTGTGCCCACAGAAGGGCCTCCTGATGTGGTTGGTACCTTTAATAAACTAAGGAAATAACTCAAAGGCAGGCTCTTCACAGGAACTTCTGTCCACTAGTGCTGACAATACCCCTGAGCCCACTTTAGACTTCATGACCTGCTCTTCCTGTGAGCAGGGCACGGAAGGCTGTGAGACCAGGGAACACACATGTAGAGTGGGGGGCCGTGTTTGCATAGTTCCTTTTCCAGGCTCAAGGCATTGAGGTCCCCACTCAGGAGAGAACTGGGGTGACGGAGGGAGGTTAAGAGGAGTCCTGTGAGCATCTCAAGCCTTACACTCACCCCCAAAAAACTCATGCCCTGGGCCACTGAGAAGCATGCACACACCCCAGGCTTCTCCCCATGCCTCCCTCCCATCGCAGGGAGAGACAGGAACAGGACAGACAGGGAGCACGAATGCCCTCCTTAGCAAGCTTCTTCACGTACTCCTTGGGAAAGAGTGGCCCAGGGCCGTGTTGGGACAGACATGTGGGCCAGTGCCTTGTGACGCTGGTAGCAGGGTACACTGTGTTTCCTAAACATGGCAGCTTGGGACATTCTCAACCTGAGCCTCCCTGTCAAACCTCTGGCAAAGAGGCTGTGGGGACAACCTAGAGTTTCAGCTTCCCCTCCTTAACAAGTCTGTCATTGAGCTGGCAGAGCTGGGCCAGGAAACCGTCGTTGGGGCCGATCTCACGATTCTGCCTCACGAGGCTAAGCGCGGACTTGACGTCCATCTTCTGACGCATCATGAGGTAGGCGATGACAAGAGTTGGGGAGCGGCTGTAGCCCTCACGGCAATGGACGAGCACCCGGCCTGTAAGAAACAAGGACGATTCAGTGGAGTTGGGGCACACAGCTCCTTGGATCTTGACAGAATTCTCCCATGAAGTTGGAGCTAAAAGCCTATACACTAGAATGGCTAAAATGACCAGGATGGAAAACACAAAATGCCAGCTGAAGAAAGACACGAAACAGCCAGGACTCCTCTCTGTGGCTGGGGGAGGGAGGCAGCACATGCTGAGAACTGTGTGGTTGCAGCTATTCAAGCTGAAAAGGTCTTCCTCAGCCCAGACACCTGCCTGAGCACCCACATCCCGCAGGAACGAGCACACATACTCCCTTTGCCTACACAACGCTAGAATGGCTGTGAGCAGCACCATTCACAACAGCCCCAAGCGAGAAGGCCTCAACACCCATCAACGACAGAATAAATATTAATGACCTACAAGCCCTGCTAAATCACACGAATACAATATGGCCCCACAGGCAGGAAAGCAACACAAATGACCTGATGCTATCAGAAGCCTGAATGGTGGTGACCGTGGACGTGTGGAAGTGAGGACAGTGAGGACGGGGCAGAGACTGATTGTGTTGGGTCTGTCTGTCTGAGCTCAAGACACGGGTAGGTGCCGTTCACTGAACTATATACTTGGGACACAAAATTTCCCTGTATTTTATAGTTCAGTCAAAAACAAAACATGGAGATGACTCAAATGGCCACCAACTGGTGAACAGATAAACTATACGGCATCCATCCATCCTATGGAATCTACTCAGCAGTAAGTAAAAAGGAATGAACTATCGCGGTTTAATAACATGGGCGAAACTCAAAACGACTATTCTTACTCCAAGAGACTAGACCAAAAATAAGTGTGTACCGTGGGATTCTGTCGATAGAAAATTCACTGATTTCTAAGGACAGAAAGAAGATCTGCAGGTGCTTAGGAATGGAGAGGTAAACGACAGGAGAGGTCACAAAGGGACGTGAAGAAACTGGGACACAGGGCAGCAGATATATTTACTATTTTGGCTGTAGAGATGGTTTCATGTGTGCACACACAGCAAAATTTATGGAATTGTTGCATTAAATATAAATAGTTTGCTGAATACCAATTATACATCAACAAAGCAATGTTTTGGAGGATGGGTGTCAAATAGAATGCAAACAAAAACAACAGTCTCACACACACACAAGGGCCTCTCGTCCCCCAAATGGCCCACAATGTCCTTGATTCTGGCCATGCCCGGATGCCATCTCTCCGTCTTCCTTTTCCTTGTATGCCACCCCACCAGCCAGAGGCGCATCTTTCCCTGAGTGTTTGTTCAAGCGTCACCTTCCAAGGAAGGTCTTTCCTGCTTATCCACCTGCAAGCCACAGCCCCTCCCACCTTTCTGCTGACTCTTCACTTCCTCCCTGCTTTATCCCAAAACCCAGAGGCACACTAGGTATCTTTTCCACTTGTCCGCCGTCCCCTCACGACTTAAGTAAGCTCCAGGAGGCCGGGAATGTGCTGCCTTTCCAGCACCAGGTGAAGGAATGCAGGAAGAAATGCAGAGTAGATGCCAGAGGTCACTGTCAGCAAAATCCCAGCGTGCTTCAGGGAGGTCTCTGGAGCCACAGCCTTAGCTTCCCACTAGTGCCATCTGTTCCTTGCAGAACACTCAGCTCAGGTCCTTGTCATTCGTTACCTATACCCACAAACACAGCTACCCCTCCATCCTCACCACTGCTGGTCCACAATGTACCCAACTGTGTTTCAGGATCTTCTTCAAAAGATCTGTCACCACTTGCAGGGTAGAGTTTACCCTCCAGTGTAGCTTGCCAGGCTGGCAGCTGTGACACCTTTCTGTGCTCGCTCTCTCTCTCTCTCTCTCTCTCTGTCTCTCTCTCTCTCTATGCCTGTGGACTTGTCCCCTCTATCTAAAACACCCTGTCCCTTTGGCTCCCTAGTAAATTCCCTCTCGTTCCTCTGACTCCATTTCACATACTTTGTTGGCACAGGGGTTCAAAACCCAAATCGCTGAAGCCATCTGAGCTTGAGCCTAAATTTTAACTTGCTGGTTATGATGGTTAAATGTGTCGACTTGGCCAATCTACAGAGCCCAGCTGGCTTGTTCCAACATGAATCCAGACGTTGCTATGACTCTGTAGCTATAATTAACACCTACAACTAGTGGACTTTAAGGAGATCATCCTTATTAATGGATAATCATTTGAGTATTCCTAGAACAGTGGTTCTGCCCCAAGGCTGTAACCCAGAAACCCTGCCTGAGGGTGCTGGCCTGCCCTGCAGATTTCAGACCTGCTGGCTCTGACAGTCATACGAACTAACTCCTTAAATTCAGTCATCTATGATGGGAAGGTATACAGACCAATGCAGTAGCCCTCCCTTATCTGTGGCTTTGCTTGCCACAGGTTCAGTTACTCATGGTCAACAGTGGTCAGAAATTATTAAATGGAAAATTCCAGAGATAAATAACATGTAAATTTTAAATTTTGTGCTGCCCTGAGTAGTAGGATGAAATCTTATGGCCCAGGACATGAGTTAACCCTTTGACCAGACTATCCACACTGTCTACACTACTGAATCCGTACTCACTTAGAAGCAACAGACTGGCTGTCACACTACCTTAATGCTTGTGTCCCATACCCCTTACTTAACAATGGCCTCAAAAAGCAAAAGTCATGATGCAAAGGAGACGGAAGGGCAGATGAACTCTGGTAACATGCAACAGCACTGCAGGGCAACAGGGGAAAGCACAGTGTACACGGAGCTAGGAACCATGTACAGTTAGGTCCTGCAGCAAGTCCCCTGAGAAGAAGGGGTACTGGACAGTAAGTACCTCAATATAATAAATCACAGTTTACAGGTGCTATTTGGAGGAAATCTCCTGGCCCAGAGTCAAATGGCATCTCTTCGGCTCCCATCACCCTACTCTAAACACCACTCCATTTTCCCAGTCTTTCCAAACTGAGCAACTCCACTTTCCTAGAAACCTCACCCTGTTCTCTCAGAGACGGGCCCTGGTCCCTTGAGCCACGCACAAAATGGGAGGCCAGTGCATCGCTGCTGACTAGCCTGTCTGACCCTCAGATGTATATTCACAAGGCATTAGAGCTCCTGGAGTTCACTGTCACTTGTCTGGTAATTATTTGTACTGTAGCAACTACAGAATGTAGCCAATGCTACCAAGGACACAGCAGACTAGGCCTGAAGGCAGACTTTACTGTGCCCAGTGCCAAAGCACAAGGTGGAGTTTACCAGAGGACAGAGGAAAAAGAAGCAGAGATTTCCAGATGGAAGACCCAGCCCCCAGCTAAACGAAAGCCCGAGAAGATTGAGACCCCGAATGGATGAACAAGTATGGTATGAGAGGAAGAAAACCCATCCCCTTAATGAAACACCTGGTTCCCTGTCCGTGTAGGGTCAGAAGCTCAATACAGCTGGCGGGGAGGAGGGTGGGTTGGAACAGAAGGCGACAATGACCATGAAGGACTATGAAGGACCCGACAGCAGGGTCTGCAGTAACATTTCTCCCCCGAGCCCTGAACATACTCTCCAGTAGTCTCGGAAACTGCTCACTGCAAGTCACTTGGACAAGAGTGCGGCTGGGCCCAAAGAGCGTCGGTGTAGCAGAGACAAGGCACTCACACCTCCTGGGTCACCCCCTCCCCAGAGATGGAGAAGGAAAGAAGTAACGGGAGAGCTCACAAACAGTAAAAGCAGAAGAGGACACGCGCAGCCTGCTCAGATGTCTGTGGTGGAGGCTTCCAGGATTTCTCCACGGATGCTTGCCTGCCTGCCAGTCCCCGGGCAGCTCTCCTGTCTGGGGGTGCGGAAGCATTTAGAAAGGCTGGAAGATTTAGCCATGGGCTGTAGTTGGCTGACCCCCAGCCTCAGCCAATCACGGCACCCATGTCTCCTGTCTAGGAAGCCATATGAGCACCCAGCCAATGGTGGGTATGGGTGGGGGTGCTGTCGGAAGAATTCGGGGAACGTTTTACTTGCTCTTAAAAGGAGAAAAACATGAGAAAGTGACAACCACTCGTTTGCTGTATACTGTACAGCTGGAATGTGGGAACCAGAGCCATTCTGGGACCATGACGACAGAGGAGGGAAGAATCTGGATGAATCAGCCAGCCCTGGGGCTGCCACCTCGGGACTTCCTATCACGGACAATAATAAATCTTCCTCATTCTTAAAGCTATTTTGAGTTGGGCAGTGGTGATGTGCCTGGAAACCAACCTTTAGCCAAATCAAATACAAGGCCCCAGTGCAAGAGCTGTAAATTGGGTGCGGTGTGAGGCCATTTAGGCAGCCAGGGGACAGAGAGAGACCTGAAGCTCTCAGTTATGTAACGCACAGGACAGAAATGAAGGTTTCCAAGAGGAGACCCGCTGTGGGCCTGTTTTCAAAAGGACAATCCTGGTCGAAGCCACTGCCACGAGTTCCTGGGTGTCAGGCCTCTTACCATTCTTTTGTGCCAAGGCCTGGTCAATGAAGTCTGCAGCCCTTTCAAAGTAAGCACTGAGGTTGAACTCCTGCGTGTCGTTGGCCTTGATGCCCAGGTAGGTGATGCCGGAGTCCTTGTAGAAGTTGGCGTTGGTGTTGACGTGCATGAAGGACCTGCCCTCAGCAGCGTTCAAGACATGGGTGATGCCCAGCTTCTGTAGCTTGGGGATATCCTGGGCCACTGACCTAGACAGGAGGACACAGGGGCAGGATATGACTCATGACCAAGTAGAGGTCTCAGGGGAAAAAAACATGGAAGAATCTGAGCCTCTAGGCAATGCAAAGAAGCCGTCTACACGCTGGCCCTGATGGCTTCTTCAGCCTCATCTTCTGACCTCTCCCCTCACTCCAGCCAGATCCAATTACTAACAGCTTCCCCAAATAGACTGGCAGTTTCACGGCCACACTGCTCCCTCTGCAGACATGACCCTCTCATCTTTCCCCACCTTGTGCAGTATTTCCTCACCTCTCATCCAAGGAGCCAGGTGGCATCATGCGCCCTGTATTCTGGTGACAAGAGAGCCAAGCACTGGGCCCTGGGTCTGAACCCAGCCCTGCCAACTGACCAGCCAGAAAACCTTAAGCAAGCAAGCCCCTTAATCTTTTTGTTCCTCAGTTTCCCTCTCTGTAAAACAGGGATGATACCAGCACCTATAGCCTGGGGTGGTTATGAGAATTCAATGAGCCACTCTGTTGACACAGCCTGGCTCCACAGTAAGTGCTACTGTTCCAACACGTGTTTGCCCTTATTTGTTTAGAAGTTCGGGCTCTGAGCTCCTTGAGGAAGGAGCGACACCTGCTTCAGCTCTGTCTTCCTACACTGCTATGGTGCCTGGCACCTAGTAGGTACTAAGTACAAGGTGAACGAGTGAAGAATGGAGTCCTCACATGCCACCACCTCCCGCCCTGTCCCCTGGGGCGGGGGGAGGTGGGGAGGGGATCCTTTTTGCCACATTCCATTAGTTAGGTTTCTAAAGTTCTCCCGGGGGAGCTGGCCATGGGAGCAAGTGTCCTCAATGAAACAGGAGAGCTATAAGATACCTGATCTGAATCAAGGGCCTTTATATTTCAATTCACAACAACAAATAACTGAAGAGCAGTATGTATTTTATAAAATGTCAACTTCGGCAGGGCATCGTGGGACCTGCCTGTCATCCCAGCACTCTGGGAAGCTGAGGTAGAAGGATCTAAAGTTCAAGCCCAGCCTGGACAACTTGGTAACTTAGCAAGGTCTCGTTTCAAAAAAATTTTTAAAAATCAGTTAAAAAAAAAAAAAAGGGTAGGGATGTAGCTCAGTGCAAAGGTCCCAGGCTCAATCTCTGTCCCAGGCACAATCTCATTTACCTGTTACAGTAGCCCTGAGGGGAGGAAAGGGTGACGATGTCGCTTCTCAACAGAGCTCACACTCCAGCCTGAGAGAACAAGCCGAGGCTGCGCCTGCACTCACACGGGCTGCTGCTCTGCAGCTGGCAGATCTTTCTCCTGACATTGAGCTCTGCTCTGTTTCTGCCTCTCTTGTCCACCTCAACTGCTAAGCCTGGAGACCTGGATAGTGTGAGTCGCACAGTCTTGGTTCCTATTCCATAAAGATGTGGCTGGAGCTCCCAGCAGGCGAGAGGAGTCCAAGTCTTCTCAGCACGAGATGGTGGGTTGGTACGCCCTGCTGAGTACCTACCCTCCATGCCCCTGGCCAAGTGTTGGTCAGACATGCTTAAAAGACAAGAAATGTATTTCCTTTTTCCTTTCCCTTCTCTCCCCCTATACTAGAGATGAACCCAGGACTTTGCACATGCAAGGCAAAAACACTCTTCTACTGAGCAGTACCCCCAAGCCCTTTTTACTTTGAGACAGGGTCTCACAAAGTTGCCTAGGCTGACCTTGTGATCCTTGAGCTTGTGAGCTTCCTGTGTCAGTCTCCCAAGTCGCTGGGATGACTGGCGTGTACTACCACACCTAGCTAAGGGACATGTGATTTCCATGGTGACCATGACACTCTGGCAATCACCAGTCACAACTTTGCTTTCCGTTTGGGAAGTAGCTATGGCTGAATGCAATCCACCCCCAGGCGGAGGGTTCCTGCTTGTTGCTCAGGGTGGGTGCTTTTGGTGGGTGAGGAGGGCTTCCCTAGAATTTCACAGTTACTAGGACTTTGCCTGACACTGTGAGACTTGATTCAGCTACTCCCGCTCAGGACACTGCACAGGACTCTAATGGGTGGCTGACACAACACTCACTCCCATTCATCTCCCTTCCCTAATACTAACTCACCAGTCAACATATTTACCATTTTTAAGTCATCACTACTAGGAGCCAACATCGTACAGCCTCTGACACACAGTAGGTACCCAACATGGTAAGCGAGGGACGGAACCACTGAGCCCTGTCCCTGAGAGCTTGGGTCAAACCTTATAAACCTGTTCTCACTCCACAGTGAATGCCATGTCTGTGGCAGCCCTTGGCACATTAAGCAGCCAACCTAGTGCTGCGCAGGGGGACACGCACATGACCAAGATAATGACCTGACCTCACAATTCCTCACTACCGTCCCTCACAATCTCTGTACCACCATTTTCTCCTGTGTACAATAATAGGAGGGATTAGATACTAGTTTGCAACCTAAAATCCTTTGGGCTGGGCTTCTCAACTTAGGATTTTAATAACTGGGTCCTCAGAAAAACTCTCCACGTGAGCCTGTCAGACATGCTAGTCTCCTGTCTGGTATTTCAGCACCTAACAGAATCGTTAATGCTGGCTTTCTCCTGATGCTGAAAAATTCTTACAGTAGTTTGAATAACAGAAAAATGGAAAATCAATTTGATAAGAACTCCAAGTGATAAATAATTAATGCATTTCCTGGTGGTGAGGTTGGGAGCATTTGCTAATGATGGTTCAAGTCTCTTCCGAGGTTTATCTCTTTGATTTAAGTCAAACCTCATCTGGAAGGTGGAAGGAGCCAGCGAACCCACTGCCCAGCTCTCTACTCCCTCTTTTGGGGATATTTTCCATCCGAGCGTGAGGAGTCGGGGGAAAATTCCACGCCCGGACAGTGACGTCACCCTGTTGCCATGGCAACGAAGGCAGACATTCCCCGGTGACCTCACTGCAGAACCAGGCAGCTGTCACATGACGCGCGGGCAGGAGACTGGCCAGGCGACAGAAGGCCACCTGTTAAGTGAACATGGTAGCCTCGACCCCGCCCGAAGCCAAGTCCCAAGCTGCTGGCAGCTGAGGACCGGCCCAGACACCCCCCCGCCCAGGTTTCCATATTCCGCGACCAGGGAGGATCCCGAGGGCCCAGGCGGGACGCAGACCCCCGGCTCCACGCGCAGTGGCGGGCGTCCCCTCCGGCCCCGACCCCGCGCCCCGCTCCCGCTCCCGGGGCGGCGACTGAGCGCAGGCTCCCCCCACCCGCGCCTCGCAACGCCCCCACCCCAGCCTCCGAGTGGGCGGGGCGCCCGGCTCGGGGACTCACGCGTTGCCCACGAAGACCCTCGGGGTGACCTCGTTGCACGGCTGGCTCGGGAGGCTGTAGCAGCCACTGCCGTCCGAGAGCAGGTCGTTGAGATCCTGCACCGAGAGCTCGAACGGGCCCGACATGGCGGCGGCCGGGCCCTGCACGCCGGGCCGAGCGAGCGCGCAGAGCGGCGGGCGGCTGGGCGGGGCCAGCCCGCCTCGGAGGCGGGGCCATCCCCCTCGGAGGCGGGGCCATCCCCCTCGGAGGCGGGGCCATCCCCTCGGAGGCGGGGCCATCCCCCCTCGGAGGCGGGGCCTGCGGAGCGGCGGGCGGCCGCGGGTCCTCCCCCCGCCGGGGCGGGGACGCTCAGCTCGGGGAGGTCAGCTTTGTAAACCGGCGGGGCGGAAACTTCCTCCACTGAGCCACATGCTGGGCGCCGGAGATGCGCCCGTGGACCGGTGTACGCCCAGGTGTCGCCTCTTCAGGACAGCAGGGACGCGCGGGGCCCGCTGTGAGCCCTAAACCCCCCTGGCGCGGCCCGGCTGCGGTGTCATCCCCGGCCCAGCCCGGATCGGCTGAATCCGCGGGATCCCTCCCACGGTCAGCGTCTCCGGAGCCTCAGCGAGGCACTTGGAAAGTTCGTTAAAATCAACGTGGTTGTTGAAGAGCTTGAGGTCTGTGCAGGCGGGCTTGGAATTCTGACCCCGGAAAATATTTAACCTCTCTGAGTGCGTTTTCTGGGGTGGGGCGTGGAGAATAATACAGGTTGAGCAATCTTAATCTGGAAATCCAAAATACTCCCAAATCCATAACTCTGTGAATGTGGACACGCCACGCGTGGAAAATTCCACAGCTGACCTCTTTGTGGCAGGTGGCAATCCAAATGGAAGCGCCGAAAATATCTCACAAAATTACCTTCAGGCTGTATGGGTAAGATATACACGAAACATGAATGAATTTCATGTTTAGACTTGAGTCTTCTTTCCTGGATATCTCACTGCATGTATTAAAATGTTCTGAAATTCTAAATCTGAAACACTTCTCCCAAGCATTTCAGACCCGTGATCACAGTACGTGACTCCTAAGGTTGTTGGAAAGAGTGCCTGTCGCATTCAAAGGGAGCACGGGCCGCTAGTTGTGGGCATTCCGTGTCAGTCCATCCTCTCTCCACCGGTGAACGTGGTGCGCCCCCCGCTCCCACGGGACGCCCCACCCTGTGCTGGTGTGGAGATCACACGGGCTCCTTTGTGGCCCTCGGTGGAGCAGCTGCCGGGCCGCTGCGAACCACAACATGCCAGCAGCTAAGCCTTTCCTGAGCACATACTACGTGCAAAAGATATTCTCTGTCTTGGAACAAAGCTGCCCTCCCCCACTGCCGTGAAAAACAGCAGGGGTGAAACGTGGTCTCGGGATTTAGGAACCCACAACCTGAGCCCAGCTCCACCGGGACGCTGGTTCTTGAGAAACGTTGCTGTTTCTCTGGGCTTCAATTTCTTCACCTACAAAACGAATGAATTGGATCAGATCATCAGAAAGCTTGGCGGTCTCTCCTCTCCCAACTTCAGGAAAATTGCGGCAGCCGGAGCCAGCTTGGCCCACGGCCTAAAGTCCACAGCGTAACACGGGCGGGGATTTCTCCTCTAGAGCTCCTGCAGGCGCACCGTGCCCCGCCCAGCACACCCTTTCTTTTGCTTCCAGTGTTGGCAACACTCATGCTCCAGACAGGTGGGGATCTTCCAAGTCCCTCGCCCTTCATCTTGACTGGGACCCAAATTAGCAATAAATAAATAAATTTTAAAAAAAACCAAGCTGGACTCAGAATGATAAATGTTTCATGGGACAGAACTGCTGATTACCCCGATTCGGTCACTGTGGGAAGTGTACACGCATTGGTGTATCCATTACTTCGTACCCCATAAATATGTACATATTTAACTAACATCGATTTAAAAACCAAAAAGTATTTTAATAGATTATCAAGACATGGTGGTGGCACACCATAATCCCAGCATTTGCCAGTGCGGAGGCAGGAGGATCTTTAATTCCAGCCCGGCCCGTGCAACTTAGTAACTTATCTTGACCATGTCCAAAATAAAAACTTAATTTTTTAAAGAGATGCCAAGAACAAGACTTAAGTAAAACAGATGCCCAGAGACAGGGAGCCGAGCTCTGCTGTTACTTCTTTCCTGTCCCTGATGTCATAACTGAGTAACTATGACACCCTGCTGTGGGACAGCTAAGCACCTCACGGAGGCAGCGAGGTGTCTCATTTCTGAAGTGAGACAAGGAAGGACAAGATGAACAATTCCCTGGATTACCTGGCCTACCCTGTCATCGTCTCCAATCACAGACAGACAACAACCTTCAGAAAGAAACTGGACTTTGGCCACTATGTATCTCACAAGAATAGAGTACAGACGGGTATGTGGGCAGCATTGCGGGCTAGACACTGCCCTGAAGGCTTCTGGAAGGCCTCACTACAGAGACCTTGGCGGAAAATCACCAAGGAGCTCGGGCGATGGAATCACTCATTTTTAACTCTTTAAAACCAAAGTAAGAAAGAATATAATTCAGAGCCCGAGATATAAGCTAATAATACTGGAAAGGAGTGGTCGAGAGGCTGCCTTATCAGGTTGAAAGAACATTTCTTGCTCTAAATTTTACCTCTTTTTCTTCTAGCCCTCCCTATTCCTTCACTTCTATTCAAAATTCTTGAGATGTCAGTTTTGGAAATTAAGCCAGATTGAAATGGCTGGACTGAATTGTGGTCAGACTTCAAAATCCTAGTGTTCATTAGCCCAGGGATGTGGTCTCGTATGTCTTCTGAGGCTGCTGTTGGGATTCCTGTGCTGTAACGCTGTTCTTTCATCCCTCTTCTCTAGCAAAGCCTACCGTCGATACCAAACCTCCAATGGCGCACACACATCTCATTTTAAAACTGAGCAAATTACAGGTATTTGTTTCTGACACCTGCAGGCATAGATTATTGATGTTTATTTTGGCCCTAAAGTTATCCAACTTCCCAGAGCCTTCTAAATACCCACCTAACCCATACCCATCAGCCCCAGTTTCCTCGGCTCTGCCACAATCTCCCCTGCGGTCCTCTATGTGGCCCTTTCCCACAGTCCCACAGGAGGGTGACTGATGTTCAGCCACTGCATGTGGGAATAGTACAGTGACGATGTCACCATTCGGGTTCTTGCCAGAGCGAACAAAAGAAAATCGACAAAATTGAGTATGAAAATAAACAACTATGTCAAAAAATTGCCAATGCTCATCGTGGCCCTGCCAAAGTGGACTGCTGGAATGAATATTTTTCAAAAAGGTAGTGTTCTTTCTCTGCATTTCTTTCCTTGGAAGTCAATTGGACCTTCCCCTTGGTTTTTAGTGCAAAGTGCCCCTGATCAAGAAGTAATTAAAGTCTTCTTGAGGAGTCACTGAAGAGATCACAACAGCAGAAACAGACCTTTCTCTAGGGTCAAAGAGCTAACTTTGATTTTATCTAAGAGGCTTGTTCAAGTTCTGTTCAGTTTATCACAAGGATGCTGCACACTTCTGTAAAATGACCATGTGACTCAGTGATCCAGGCTGCAACACCATAAACCATGTGGCTTAGCAACAGCAGAAATTTACTTCTCATAGTTCTGCAGGCTGTAAAGTCCAAGATCAAGGTGGTGGCAAATCCAGGGCCTGGTAAGAGGCTGCTTCCTGCCACGGCCATCTTTTTAGTGTAACGTCACATGGCAGTAGGACCAAGGAGTCTTGGGTTTCTTTTATAAAAACATAAATATCACTAGGGTGACTTAATCACCTCCCAAAGGCCCCACCTTTTTCTCCCCCCACCCCACCTTGGTACTAGGTATTGAACCCAGGGTCTTCACACTTTCACACTAAAGCTGTATCCCCATTTTTTTTTTTTTTTTTTTGAAGATGAGGTCTCACTAAATTGCTAAGTTGTCCAAGCCAGGCCCAAACTTGTGACCCTTCTGCCTCAGCCTCCTAGGGTACTGGAATTACAGGCCTGTACCACCAGACGTAGCTAGTCTTAACCCTTCATGCCATGACTTTGGGAGTTAGGACTTCAACATCTGAATTTTTGGGATACATATTCAGATCATAGGCCTTTAGGTGAGATTGTGATACATTGTTCTTAAAACTGGTTTCGTAAGTATGTCCTAAATAACTCCAGTGTGCTAGGCATCAGGAATAGAGATGAAAGATACATCCTTGCCTCAAAAGATCTGAGAGAAGCTAAGTCACACCAATCCAGCGGTCAGGGTGACGAAAGTACATGCAATGAAAAGAACGTGGGAGGTGTGAGAGAGAGCAAGACGGAGAGGATGCCTTTCCTTTATCCTGGTTTAGCCAAACAAAACTGGAAGCTGAGGGGATGAAGTGATCTAAAACTTCACTAGCCATGTGTGACTTTTCTGCAGGAAGTCCTTCCTCCTTATAAACCAGCAGTTCTCAGTCCTGGTTTCAAAACACTATGATCCCCAGGAAGCTTTTATAAATGTCAGAACCTAAGAGCCATCCCAGACCAATAAAGTAGAATCTTCTTGTGGGTGGTGGTGTTGAGGACCACTGGTAGAAGCCTGCAAATGGTTTGCACATTTCCCAGAGCGCAGTATGATTCAAAGCATCTCTGAGACTTCAGGCTCAGGACAGTGTACTCCCTGCCCGTGGGCAGCCGGGCACTTAGAGCATCATGATTTTGTCTCTCCTGCACCAGTACAGGAAGATGCATGTTGTTCTTCACCCATTTGGGGTTTTATGTTTTTCAGCTTAAACAGAGAATCAAGGAACCGCGAGCTACTGAGAATCACCATGGAAAACCAGGGCATTCTGAAGAGGCTTGGTGATCGCAAATCCCACTATGAACGCAGGACATCCGAGACAGACTGGCAGGCACGTGGGCACTCTTGTTATACTCCCAGGCACAGTTTGCCTATATTCAGCCTAGAGAGGGTCTTAGAAGGAGCCCCGAGTGGCTAGATCATGTGCAATGCCACCACGGGCAAGAGAAGGAGTATTCAAAGCAGACAGCTCATGGGCCCAAACCAGCGCACAGCCAAAGACATCTGACTAGCTAAGCTGTTAAGTGCCAGTGTCAGAACTTGCTCGGTACCATCTTCCCTCATCTCCTAAATTGTAAGAAAGATTGAATGGGTAAGGATGGAGGGTGCACGATTCCATAAGTGGTTGACTGGCTTTTTACAAATGATCCCTCAAAGGACCAGAGGAATAGCCCAGTGGTTAAAACACATGTCTAGCAAGCTCAAGGCCCTAAGTTCCCCGGCACCACATAAAGTTGGGCATGGTGGGGCACACCTGTAATTCCAGCACTCAGGAGGCTGAGGCAGGAGGATTGCTGTTAGTTCCAGGTCAACCTGGGCTCCATAGTGAGTTCAGTACTGGCCTGGACTATAGAGAGAGACCCTGTCTCAAAAAAAAAAAAAAAAAAAAAGAATGATCCTTCAGAAGGTGTGTTTGTGAAAGGAGGAATCTGCAGCGGTTTACAGTTTGTTTTTGTTGTTTTGTTTGGGTGGAATATTGAAGACTGAACCCAGGACCTCCAGAATGCTGGGCAACTGCTCTAACCACTGAGCAACTTCCCCAGACGTCTTTTATTATTTTTGTTTTACGTTATTTAGCTCAGGTGCTAAGTTGTACAAGCTGGCTTCAAACTTGTGATCCTCCTGCCTCAGCTTCCCGAGCAGGTGGAATTACAGATGTGTACCACCATGCCTGTAGTTTTAAAAAACTTCCACCCTCTCAGTTTTCTAGGACTTGTTTTTAGGACTTAAAACTTCAGCTAGAGCACTAGCGGCAGAGCATTAACACAAACCTTTCTGATTTTTTTCCTTCAAGAATTCAAGACGCTATATCAGAAATACAACAAAATATCTTCTCTGCCCAGGTGAATAGGTAGGTTTCTTTACGGTGGCATATTTGCCATCACCTTTGTACCAAAGCCCTAAGAACACCATAAATGGCAGCAGCTTCAGCTTCGGGGTGGGTTTTGCTTTTCTCCTGCAGTACTAGTTGGGCCGCCCATTCTGGAGCCTTAGCAATCTATGACATTTCTTGTTTCCATACAAGAAAGAAACGACATCGTCTTCTGTCATCTACTTTGGAGCTTTTGTGAGAGTCTGAAGGGGAAATGGTTTATCCCAATAAATTTCTATCATACTCTGGTTTCCCGTCAGGCTGTATAATCTTTCCCCTTTTGTCAATAAGACATTAACAGGACATCTCATTGCTTTAAAGTTCTGCCAAACTTACATTACAGGCTTCTGTTCACCATTCAAAATACTGTTATTGTAGCCCAGGTATGTCCAACCTGTGGTCTGCCCTGTTTGTGCCCTTTTTAAAAATGTTATAATGAAAATATTAAAAATAAGGAAGTTTTGTTATTTACATAAACTATACTATATATTTTATATTCCGCCCAAGGCAAAAAAGTTTAAAAGTCAGCTTCAGGTTGGACACACCTGCTTTAGCATTTTGTATTATTTGACACTACTACTAGTGACTATGTGGTCCTGCCACCTCCACTTCAAGGCAGAGAGGCCAGGCTTCCCAAAAAAATAGGGCCATAAGCTGGGCATGTAATCCCAGCACTCCGAAGGCTGAATCAGGAGGATTACCATGAGTTTGTGACCAGCCTGGGCTACAGAGCAAGACCCTGTCTCAAAAACAAACAAATGAAACACAAATGAAACAGGGCCATATAATTGATATGTCTCTTCCTCTTTCCCACCACTTACAAGGTTATTCAACATGGAAAAGACACAAGGGAAGGCCCGAGGATTTCCTGGCTGCTTGGAACCTCGAGACACTCTGGAGTGCTGACTGCTCAATCTTGAGATGCTACAATAAAGCTTGGAGCATAAAATGGGTCAGACAGAAGGAAAGATGCAATATACACATTTATTGATGTTATAAAACGAGGTTTGAGTGGGGGAGGGAGAGGAAGAGAGATCTGAACAGACTAGACACACACCCTCATCCCCATCCTGAGGGGAAAGAAAGGTGGGGGTGGGCGAGGCGATCGGCCCTAAGACTGACACCAGCAGAATGGAAAATAAAATCAGGTGACATCCCAAGATTCAGAAACCCCAATAACAAATGCCAACAGTCCCTCTGTGAATGCACAGCCTTGGGAAAGAAAGCTTACTGTGAGTTCCACGTGCTCTGCTCATGCCGAGGCAGCCCGCAGCTGCGACACCGTTTCAAAACGTGTGGTGAGACAACATGTGGCATTTGTGACTAGTCAGGCTGGTGCTGAGCTCGAGTCTTCTTTTTAATTGACGCATAATAGTATGACATTCATGGGTGGAGTGTGATAATCTGACACGTGTACACAGTCTACAATGATCAAATCAGGATAATTAGCATATCCATCACCTCGAACATCTATCTTTTCTTTATGAGTAGCGCTCGAAGCCCTCTCTTTCAGCTGTTATGAAATATACAATGAATTGTTAACTGTAGGCATCCTACTGTGCTACAGAACACAACTCAATCCTCCTGTGCTTTTGTGTTTGTTAACCAACTCTTTGGTGTCCTCCTGCACAGCCCTCACTGTCAGGTGCCCCCAAACCCCTGCTACTATTTCACTCATCTTCCATGAGATCCTTTTTTAAATAAACTTTCATGTATGAGAAAGAGCACATGAATTTGTCCTTTCATGCCCAGCTTGTGAGTGTGACTTACAAAAATCATTCTACTTCAAGGGCTGACAGAATAGCGCAGGAGTTAAAGCACTTGCCTAGCAAGCACAAAGCCCTGAGTTTGATTCCCCAGCACCATACAAGCTGGGCCTGGTGGTACACACCTGTTATCCCAGCACTCGGGAGGCTGAGGTAGGAGGATTTCCATGAGTCCAAGGCCAGCCTGGGCTCAATTGTGAGTTCACGACTAGCCTGGACTACAGAGCAAAATCCTGTGTCAAAAAATATATATTATGAATGAAGCTAGAAAGATGTGTAAATATATTTATGAAACAGGGTTTGGATTCTCTGGGAAGAGTGCCGACGGGCACAACTGCTGAACTGCGTAGTTCATCTTTTTAGTTTCAAAAGGAACTGTTACAGAGCCGTTCCCCAGAGGGCCGCACCGCGTCACAGTCCCACCGGCCGCGGATGGGTGATCCAGTTTGCCCACATCCTTAGCGACACTTGACAGCCATTCCGATACGCATGCAGTGAGATCTCACGTGGGTTTAACTTGCATTTCCCCAACGGGTAATGAACTTGAACACCCTCCATGTGCTTCTTTGCCATGTGCGAACCCTCTGGTGAGATGTCTGTGTCTAGGCATGCCTTTCGCTCATTTTCTAATCAGATGTTCTGATATTGAATTTTCAGAGTTGCCGCGTGCTCCACACACACACACAGAGCCTTTGTGGCGTGTCTTGTGCCTCTTTTCTCCCAATCTGTGATTTTTTTTTTTTTTTTTTGTCCTCCGAGCTGGGTCTCTCCCAGAGCGCAGCATTTTTATTTTGATGACACCCAGGTTATAAATGATGGCACTGTTCTTCATCTTGATTATATCAACGTCAATATCCTGGGTCTTGATATCATACTGCAGTTCTGCTACTTCTGGGGGGATCTGGGAGAGGGGGTTGATGTAGGACTTTTTGTATTGCTTCTCACATGCATATAAATCTACAATCATTCTCATGATGAGAAAAAAGCTACAGAAAAAAACTCAAGATGCCAAAGCAGAAATTCATTGTTAACTGGTTCCAGTCCGTCACAGTTGAGAAGCAACCATTCTTCCAGACACCCAGGCTTGCACCGCGGGGTCACCCTGGATTTCACTGTCGTCCTTTCACCCCTCCCCTGGCCCCGCCTCCACTAACGAGTCCCACTTCTTAATCTTTGTATGGGCGACTGGTTGTATTTCAGGCACCTAGGATTCTAACACAAAAATACATCTGTCTCACTTTCAACCCTGTCACCTCCAGGGATCTGCCATTCTGCCACAGCGGACCACTGCTCTCGAAGTGTACAAAACAAGACCCCTCGGTTTTTGTAGCATCCGTCAATATGCACTCTGTTGTGGTTAAGATCTGCAGTGTCCCCCAAAAGTCTCATGTATTTTAATGGAACCATGTGATGTTGGTGGATTGGGGTCTGGTCTGGAGGGGTGAACTGCAGTTAAGTTAGGATTCACGGTGTGTAGTGGCCACACCTGGATGCAGGAGGCACTGGTTACCGGGCGGAGACCCAAAAGTATACATAAGCTGCACCTGCCTTCCTGGAGGACTGGGACTAGTCTCAACTAGCCTCAGCTTGACTTCCTGTTTGTCCGGGGAAGCTACCTCCACCTCTCTCTCTGCCATGGACTTCGATTGTTGCTGGCCACCCCTGAATGGACTGTGACCTTCGGGGCTGTGAGCTAAAATAAACCTTTCCTTTCCTGAGTTTGTGGGTGTTGGGTATTGAGTCACAGCAACGAAAAAGTAACTAAGACACACTCTTAATGTTGAGCAACAAAAACTGGGTTTGTCTGGTAGAGTAGTGAAATGATTTATTTTTAAAATGTAAGTTCCTTAGCAGAATTTCCTATGAACTGCAGGACCAGGCTTCAGACTGCACAACTAGGAACCCCACCCGCAGGCTCGGCCGCAGGCCTGGTCTGCAGGGGCTGCAGCTCACCGGCCCCTTAGACCTACAACTTGCCGGACTGCTGCTGCTGCAGCTGCTACCTGTGACGGGTCTTCACTGTCCCTGACATTCTTTGTCACTGGCTCCAGCTCCAAGGTGGGGAAGGGTTATCTGATTAGTGTACATTAGCTGCTTGGCCCATTCCTTAGCTGCACGGGTGTCTGGGAAGGGGATGGGTGGCTTTTCATTTCAGAACATAGATCTGCCTCTCAACAGGAAATATAAGACAGGAAATTTTCTCCAAGCTAGAAGAGGACTCAGATGCTAGGCTTCCATGCACATCTGCAACCTTTCATCTTATTACTCCTTGCCTTTTTTCAGCAAGCAGAACATTCGTATGTATGTGTTGTGGTTAGGATCTGCAGTGTCCCCCAAAAGTCTCATGTATTTTAATGGAACCATGTGATGTTGTTGGACTGGGGTCTAGTCTGGAGGGGTGGATTGCAGTTACGTTAGGATTAACGGTGTGTAGTGGCCACACCTGGATGCAGGAGGGACTAATTACTGGGCGGAGACCTGAAAGGATACATAAGCTGCACCTGCCTTCCTGGAGGCACTGGGGACTAGTCTTAACTGGTCTCGGCTTGCCTCCCTGTGTGTCATGACCTGAGAAGCTGCCTCCACCTCTGCCTCTGTCCTGTACTCTGACTGCTGCTGGCCACCCCTGAATGGATTGTGACCATATGAAACTGTGAGCTAAAATAAACCTTTCCTAAATTTGTGGGTGTCGGGTATTGAGTCACAGCAACGAAAAAGTAACTAAGACAGTATTCATTAATTGATTGATTGATTGACTGTACTGATGAACTCAGAGCACTCTACCACTAAACTACATCTTTAGCCCTTTCTGATATTTAGGGACAGAATCTTGCTACATTGCCAAGGCTGATCTCAAACTCGGGGAGCCTCCTGCCCCAGCCTCTGGGACTGTAGTAGCTGGGACTGCAGGCATACACCATCACACCCAGCTTTACCTCACTGATTTGTATGCTGGTCCCACTGGCTGGAAAATCCAGTCTTTCCTCTTTGCTTGGACACCTACTCACTTTCAACACTCTAGAGCGCTCCTCCAAGGAGTTCCAGAAACTGCTCAAGTTAAATTAGGTATATTTTCAAATATTTAAAGGCTTTGCTCTTGTCCAGCTGTTACTGACTTTGTCTGGCTCCATTACATCCACAGAATACACACTATAACATCAATTCTTTTAAGTTTGTTAAGATCATCTCATGGTCCGGGATATGGTCTATCTAGGTGAGTATGAGACTTTGGAAAAGAATGTGTATCGTGCTGTTGTGGGACAGGGGGTTCTTTCAGTTGTTGCTGTTCACTCTTATCCTGATGATTTTCTGTCCAGTTCTATCAGTTACTAAGAATGGTGTATGAAAATCCCCCAAAAGAACTGTGGATTTATTTTCCCTCCCAGCTCATCAGTTTTTCACATATGTGAAGCTCTGGTGTTTGATGCTTAGAATCGCTGTCTCTTCCTGGTAAATTGACTCTCTTTCCATTACATAATCTCTCTCTCTAGAAATTTCCTTCCTTTGAAGCCTACTTTATTTGATATTAATATAACCACTACTGATTTTTAAAAATTGCTTGCATAATATTGTTTTCTATACTTTTACACTCAACCTACTTATGTCATTGCATTTGAAGGAGCATACACTTGTAGACTGTGTATTATTTTTTAATCTGTTAATGCCTTTTAATTGGTCCTTTTATCTCCTTTTCTTTCAGGACCTAATCTCTGTAAATTCTGAGTACCACATTAGACAGTGGTGTTCCTTTTGCTTTGACCATACAACATGTGTAAAGAAACTCAGGAGAGAGACAGTCTGTTTGCTTACATTTTCATTTTTCCATTCTGAAGGTCCTAGTCTTCTTAATTTCTGTTTGGAAAGCTGTCTTTAGGGTGTGTCTCTACAAGTTCTGTTTCCCTTCATCTAAGTATATTTTATTCCCTTCAGTTCCTGAAGAACAGTTTCACGAAATACAGGATTCGAGACTGATGGTGTTTTGCAATCAGAATTTGGCCAACGCGGCGTTTCTCCTCTAGCCCCACGGCCTTCCCAGTGGTGACGCTGGACTACAGCTTGAATACCTGCTCCCTCCTGGTTGTTCAGCCTACTTGTTTTTTCCTTAAATTTTAGTTTCCAGAAAATTATGATGGCTCAGTGGGAATTTTGACTATTTTATTTGAAATCCAGTCTGTAGGTTTTATGTTTTTCTCCAGATTGGGGAAATTTTCAGCCATTATTTCTCTAAGTATTTTTCAGTCCCACACTTCCTCCTATCCTACTAGGATTCCAGTGTTATAAATGTTAGTTAGCTCTGTTGTTACTGTACCCAGAGGACTTTTATTCCTTCTTTTTTTTCAGTCTGTGAAACTGAGTAAATTTTACTTCATCTGTTTTCAAGTAACATTGATTTGGTCTTTATGATCTCTACTCTGTTGAGTTCATCCATTTTTTATTTGTTTACTGTATTTTGTTTCCATAATTGCCATTTGATCCTTTTCATATCTTTTTTTTGAGGCAGTCTCTCTCTGTAGTTGAGACTGGCCCTGAACTCACTATGTAGCCCAGGCTGGCCTCAAACTCACAGGAATCCTCCTGCCTCAGCCTCCTGAATGTTGAGATTACAGGTGTGCGCCACCACACCCAGCTTATGTGATGCTGGGAAATCAAACCCTTGTGCTTGCTAGGCAAGCACTCTAATCTCTGTTTAATTCCTCCAGTCCTGTACCTTCTATTTTACTGCTAAGATTTTTTGTTTTTCTAATCATTTCAAGATGACTAACTGTTGAAGTCCACATCTGACACTCATCAGTGTGACTATAGTTGAGGTCTTTTCTCACGTAGACTGTGGCTTTCCTGGTTTGGGATGATGAGTGATGATACCCTATTGCATCCTGGACATTTGGATTATTAAGTCAAGTGACTCTTAATCCTATTTAAACTTTCTGTTTTAGTGGGAATAGTCCTGTTAGGTGCAGTGCAGGGGCTCTTGCCTTCTTTCATTTCCAGAGAAACTCCATTCTGCAGTGCTACTCTGGTCTGGTGTTCCGTGTGCTGGTGTGGCTACTGCTCAGTCCATTGCTGGGGTCTTCTGTTGGATCAGAAAGTGCTTCGCTGGTTGAACAGGGCCAGTGGGCCGCCTCCTGCAGCCAGGTGTGTTGCCACTGCTGGATCTGGGGCTCGCTATGCTACTGGGTGACCGGGAGACTTTGCTGCTGCAGATGTTAATCAATTGGGCCACCTACAGGTACCCCAGTGTGAAGGCAGCACAGGAGACTCTAATGGCTTCTCTTTCCCCATTCTTAGGCCAGAGAAGGAGTTATTCCTGGTTTCCGTCTTTTCTGTCTGTGCTTATTGGTGGTTCCGGGTTCCAACTCTCTGCAGCCCAGTCTGGGGTACATGGGACAGAAAGGAAATGCTGGGAACTCACCAGCTCAGCCTGTCATCTTCCTTGCAGCTTTCAGTCCTTCTATCCATTAAATAATTTGAGATATTTAATTGTACTTAAAAGAGGAAGAAAAACAATTATATATCACCTTGTTCTGAAGTCACAAGCCTCAACAGTATTTAGGGAATATATTCGAAGTGTAGATAGGAAAAAAAATGGAGTAAGATTGATGAACTCCAATCTTACTGGCTCATAACTACCTAATTTAAAGCTGGGCTTCATGCATACACTAGTCTGTAATTACTAAATATATTGTCACACTGTTTGGATGTATGACACTATGGTGACAGACGGTGTAACACTAGATAAATGGAGGTATATAGTCTGATCATCCACACGCTTTACGCTATGTGTATATTTGAACGTGCAAGGACTATAGCACCATCAGCTAATGTCTGACATACCTGAGCACAGTCTGTGAATGACAAATAACTGTAACTTTCTTTTCTTTTTTTGAGACAGGGTCTCACTCTGAAGTCCAGGCTGGTATCCCAGGTTGGTCTCAAACTCGCAGCAACCCTCCTGCCTATGCTTTCCAAGCGCTGGGATTACATGTGTGCACCACACCTGGCTTATGTGGTGCTGGAGAACCCAGGGCCTTACTAGGCAAGCAATGTAACCACTGAACTATGCCCCTGTCCCTGCAACTTGCTTAAACCTGTCTCCCACAGGAAGTAGAGTGGGTGGCAGAGAAGGTTTCTCATCACTGGATCAAGGATGGCAATTCTGCAAGATGAACCCACTTGTTAATTCTGTTCAACTGATACAGAACATGGTCCCAAAGGAACCAAGGGCAGTGCCACACTCAACAGGTAAGTGCTGTGATCAATGATCCGTATCTGCTTCAGGTATAGGAACAGGCAGTGACAACACATATGCCACCAATTTAACTTTTTTTTTTTTTTTTTAAGCATTAGGGATCAAACCCAGGGCTTTCACACTGAGCTATGTCCTCAGTCCATTTTTTTTTTTTTGATTTTGAGATAAGATCCTGCTAAGTCACTAAATTGGTGAGGTGGGCTCGAACTTGGAATCTCCCTGTCTCAGCCTCCCAGAGTTCTGGGATTGCTGGCCTTTGCCACTGAGCCTCGCTCCATTTAACATCCTTATTTTAGAAAAGCTCCAGAGCTCATATTTTCTTTGCTTATAGACAAAGGCAGAGGACTGGCCTGTGTCTAGAGGCCCAAGTTGGGGTTGGAGAGGACATCTTCAAGAGTTTAAACAAGATTTATCAGTGTGGAGGCTCACAGGGATCAATTTTTGCAAACATATTTCCCAGGCGCTCAGAACATATGTTCTGCTAACTAGAATGGGGCTCGGAATTGTGCTTATACACATTCTCCCAATATTATGTTTGTAAACTTTTCTTTAAAACAACACTTTTCTGCTTTTCAACTAGCAGCAAAAATGCATCTTCCAAATGACCTCTGTCCCGGAGGCCCTTTCCTATCTACTCCCACAGATTGAGCAGCAGAAAAACAGCTGTAGCCACAGCTTGCCTTGTGGGTAGGAGGCTGATAAAGCACAACTTAACACCTTGCTTCGTGACGCACCTAAAGAGAATTACTACCATTTCATCAGACTTGGGCAGAAATACAAAACATGCAGCAAAAATGTCTGCTGAGTAGTGTGAAATGCAGACTAGGTACCACCTGGTGTCCCACCACTGTACTCCAACACTGGAGGGCAAATCACCCAGGTGGGACTTGCTGGCACTGGGCAGGGTCTCCCATGATGCCTCCTACAGGAGGGTCAAGAATAATTTTTACTCATGAGTTGTCGCCGGAGAGTGGCCCTGACATCCTGGGTAGTAACTTTGCCACTCCCTCTGCACAAGGCTGTCGCCCTCCCTGGCCTGGTTCTCTGCGGAATAGCTCAGGATCATTTCACGTGAAGAATCAAATGCTCTGCGAGCGCAAAGAGGTCCCCATCCTTTTGCTAGAAGTTTCTGAAGAATGGGATCCTGGGAGGCAGGACCTACCCAAGGAGGAAACCAGAGGACTGCACAAGGCGTGTGCTAGAAGGTAAAAGGGACATTTCTAAGCGGGCTCCTGCACCTCCGACCTGACTTTCTCCTTTTTTCACACCTAAGAGCTTGTCAGCCGACACACGTTAGCAGCCTTTTCCATCTCAGAAGTTACAGGCACGCTGAATAATATCATTAATTCTAGGAGATGCATGCCTCACTTAGAAGTCAATTACTTACTAGGTTCTGGGGCCATAAAAGGATAAGGCAGTATTGTATGGTGGTTAAGGATTATCTCCAACATCAGGGAGATTTGGGCTCAAATAATATAGCTGTGTCATTTTCTTAAAAAGCTGTATGAGTTCCGGTACATTACCTAAACTTTCTGGGCCTTATGAATACTCCCTCAATTGTAAAATGTAAAACGGGGTGTTTTACCTTATTAGTTTGGTGTGTTTATAAAGAAAATGTATACAGAGGCCTTAGAGCTGAGATAGCTAAGTGGTTAGAGTGCATGCCTAGCATTCACAAGGCCCTAGGTTTAATCCCTAGCACCACATAAAAATTAGCTCGGTGTGGTGGCAATACACCTGCAATCCCAGCCCATAGGAGGCTGGGGCAGGAGGATTGTCATGAGTTCAAGGCCAGGATGGGATACAAAGTGGGTTCAGAACCAGCCTGGACTACATAGGGAAACTCTGTCTCAAAATAAATAAAAATAAATAACCTTAGCACTATGCCCAGTGCAGAAGGAATATAAATATACACTGGCTATTCATAAACAGTAAAATTTTCTTAGCAGCTTACACATGTCACAGTCCCTATGTAATGTTAATCACCTTTGCTCAGAGACAATCCACGAGGCCCACACTCTGTATCTGCATACGTTTATTTCAACAGAACCGATTTACTGTGGCTTAGACGTAGTTTTAGCAGAGGAAGTCATCTGGTTCCTCACAATCTAGCACACAGAAGCCCCAGTAATTTGAACACAGGGACAGGCTAGAACCAAGGCAACTGTCAATACGAGAGAGAGCTGATGAGCTACAACAAATCAAAGCAAGGACTTGATTTCTGGAGCGCGAGGGTATCCAGGAGGGAGACACGCAGCCTTCCGTTCCTCGGGGGTCCCTAAAGGCACTACTGCATTGTAGGATCGTACAGTAATTCATGTGGACGCTTAACTGTGCCTCAGTCTTCCAGAAAAAAAATCACATTCATGATTTAGAAAGGCAGGAAGAGAATTTTTCTGTATCAGACAAGCACTATCAAAATAAGTTAAAATTAACATTTTAGGATGGAAGACAGGGGAACTTCAGCTGCATGGGAAAGCCCCTTTGGTAAAACAACTTAGCTTCCAACAAAGCTGGGTAAGTGGAGTGTCACCATTTATAAAGCTTACACATGGCTGCAAGTCAGTACTGTATAGATTCACCACCACCCCCCTCAAGACAGTGGCTACTTAACTTTGGTACAAAGAATCAAGGTCAGCTTGCCCGGGATATTTTAATGAATGACACGTGTTATTTTGTGATAGGCCCCTTTCAACCCATGATCTCAAGGGGTGCAGTGAAAAATGACAGAAAAGAAATCAACAAATGATACTTCCCACTTCTACTCTTCTTGACAAGGAAGCCTGTGGGAAATTCTGCCCCTCTCTGCGTCAGAGATTCCCGGATGGCAGCGTGAGGGAGGCTGGACTACATGGTTCTGGGGGTCCCCTTCCAGCCGGGTGCTCTGGGATAAAGTTACCTGACCCAACTAACAGGTACCCAGTGAGTGTCCCTGCTCAGCTTCTCTAGGACCACCCTGAGCTGGCTGTAGGCACTCTGCAGATCTTCCTTCACCAGCACAGTGTCCACCAGGTGCCCGTAGTACTGGTCAATGAAGGCCGCAGAGGCAGCCATCTCCTGCTGTTCCTCATCCTGCAAAGAAAGAGGCAGTATGGGGCAGATGCAACAGCACCCCTAGAAAAATTCACAGAGAGATACTAAGAGGATTAAATCCAGGGCCTTCACACAGAGCTACGTCTTCAGTGCTTTTTTATGACAAGGTGGATGACTTCGCCCCATCAACAACAAGTAACTGTGTACATGGGACAGAGTGTAGTGACAACAGATCAAACTTCAAAGTTAACAAACAGCAGGCACAGTCATTGTTTAGTCATTTGCTCACAAAACAGCTACTGGGGAATCTATCATCGGAAAGCCATGATAGCAGGTGCCCAGGGAGAGGCCAATTTTGTATCTGCATGGATGTCAGTTTCACACTTCCTGGCCCCAAAGTATCTAGTGAGAAGCAGCACTGTTGTGTCCCACAGCAACTTAACTCAGGGATTAGCTACTTACATGAACTACAACGGTAACTACATAAAAGCAAAGCAAGCATTTCTGGAATCAACTGGGGGAAAAGAAGATGGAATAAGTCATTCTAATATCCTTCTAAAGACACTTAAATTCATAATTTAGAGCTCTTCTCTGCATTTCTTCCTAATGGGGCCAAACACTAGCAGAACCGACAAGGTGGAATTACTTAAGAAAATGTTGGTGGGTGGCGGCGTAGATCAGCAGATAAAGCACTTGCCCAGCTTACGCAAGGCCTTGGGTTGATTCCCCAGCAACACATGAAGAGTGGTGATGGCACATGCCTATAACCCCAGCCCTCAAAAGGCTGAGGCAGCAGGATTGCTGTGAGTTCAAGGCTAGCTTGGGCTGCACAGAGAGCTCAAGCTTGGGCTACAAAATAAGATACTCTCTCAAAAAAGAAAGAAAGAAAAGAGAGAGAGAAAAAAAAAACACTGGGCCAACTTGGATCAAATTCTCCATTTCCTTCAGGCCCGTCATTTCCTGTCATCAGATTGCTATCCCAACACCTAACATTAAAGCAGACAAAAATCCCATCATACCCAACCCAGGCAGGGAGTGCTTGCTTCATTCAAGCAACCTCTACTACATAGACTTTTGGGTACACAGTTGCCTGACAACTAGCCTGATCTATGGAAGAAAGGAAAGTGACAGATCTACACTGAGGAAAAGTTTGGAAGAAAGGAAGCTTGCTGCAGGTACCACCTGTTCTCTTTGAGTGCCTTTCCAGTCTCCGTTGCCTTCTCTGCTTTTAGAGAAGCCACGTTTTCATGTTGCTGTGTGGCAAGTGGGGAATTCTGTCCTCCCAGCCCCTAAGAGACCTACTTCCAAAATATTTCCTCTTCCTCTTCTCTCTGTCACCAATTCCTACTTTCACAAGAGCATCTGTAGTTTCAAGAGAATTCTAGAAGTCTAAAAAACTGTTTTTGAATACTCTAAGGACAATAGAAACCTAAGTTAATTTCTTTTTCTTTCCCCCAGGAGGAGAAGACTAGACACAATGTGGAGGTATCTCCCAATTTTATAGTCTGCCTTTCAAGAAAAAAGGCTGTTCACATTCTCAGAGGCAGGCAATGTCCCTGTGCGGCTCCTACTCTCCCCCTCATTCAGTCTACAGACCTGTCTTCCGCTTCCAGCATTTTCCCTCTGCTGGCACCCACGTGGTCCAGCCAGGAAGCTTTGGCCAGGAAATTTATTGACTGGCTGACTGACTGACTGTGGTACTGGGATTGGGCCCAGGACCTTCACAGTGAGCTACATCCCCAGCCCATTTTTTAGTTTTGATTTTGAAACAGAGTGTTATTAAGTTGCTAAATTGCCCAGGCTAAACTGGAACTTGAAATCCTCCTGCCTCGGCCTTATCCCAGCCCTGGGATAAGCCTTGTGCAACCAGGCTCAGCTTTCACTTGAGAAATTATGAAAAGAAAAATTTTGACACTACATCTACAACCTTCCTAGCATCTGGAAAGAACTGCAGTAAATAGAGGAAAACATGTGATGTTTCTCTGCAGCAGTGAGTCCCCTCACCCTCTTCCTAACAACCCGTAAAGGAGGAACTCGTCCCTTGTAACTTCACTAAGACGTATACAAGGGAGGAAAGGCTGATGAACCTGGGATTCAGAGTCATCTCTTGCTGTCCCACTTTGGGCCTTTTAGCCATGTGACCATCTTTCCTTTGTCCTATGGCAGGCAAAACAGAACAATGGCCTTGTTCAGAAGGCATATCCTGAGCCAGACATGGTGGTGCACGCCTGTAATCCCAGCACTTGGGAGGCCAAAGCAAGAGGACTGCTGTGAGTTCAAGGCCAGCCTAGGTTACACAGTGAGTTCAGGACCAGCCTGGACTACAGTGTGAGACTCTGTCTGGAAAAAAAAAAAAGAAGGTACATTGTATTCCCTCTTTTACTAAAGTGCCCTTATGCAACGAGAAGCATTTCCTGAAACTGCCCCCTTTTAAGCCTTCAGAAAAGAAACAATCAACTTTAAACTTACAAGTAGAGCTGCCCTGTCCTCACAAGCTGGGGACAAGGGTGGCGTCTTCCTTCTTTCTTGAACTGCAGGTTTTACAAATATAATATAGGGTTTAAACTCTGAGGTCCTCAGCTGTTTCAGTGCCTGAGAAAGAGAGTTTAGGAAAATTACACAATTTTGAAATATTTTATTGTGATGTATGTTTTGAAAGCTTGTCTCTTGTGTGCTTCAATCCTGTAACGTCAATGGCCGAGATCCCAGATACACCAGTCCCAAGACTGGAGAGACCAGCCTCACATTGTGTGGACCTTCACTGTTAACACTGAACTCAGCTGGGCCCTGAAGACCTCTGGCAGAGAGAGGTTCCAAAGCCTCCACTCTCTTAGCTTTGAACCTGCCAGTTTCTTAACCTTCTTGGACTTTTCTCCCCCTGCCTGTTTCTAACAGCCAGGCAGAAGGAGCTGGTGAGCATCTACTGATGTCTAGTCACACCACCAATTTATCTACACTCATGAAAATCAGTGCTATGGCACAGGCCTCCTCTTGATAGTCAAAGAAAAGGGTTGCAACTTGCATTCAACTGCTACACGCACTATCTACGCCTGTGTGCGCACGCACGCACGCACACACACACACACACACACACAAATCAAAATCACTTTCAAAAAAACACTCTTGAAATTCAGACTTTGAGTGTTGACCAAGTCTGAGTATGTTCAAGTGAGTGAGCGTTTTCCCTTATAGGCAAAACAGGCCTTTTGAAATATGTTTCAAGTCAACTTCTATAAAATAAAGCTCACATTTATATTATAGAATCAAAGATCTGCTTCTATAAAAGAGAAAAAAATCTCCATGCTGAGTTCAAAACCTGCAAGTTTTTCTGAAAGACAAGGTTAACAAGCCAGCCAGGCTCCTGCGGGGCCTGCAGTGTGCTGGGCGTGCAGAGTGGAAATGGCTTTGAAGCTCTGCCCGGGTTATGGCTCCCTCCCTCTTCTTCCCTTTATCTTGTCTCCAGACTGCCTCGCCCACCGCCTCCTCCAGGGCCTCCAGGGCTCCCTACTGCTGCACTCACTTGTCCTTGTTGGGGGAGAGTGGCAGGACCGTGAGCTCAGCCCCAGCTTCACTTGGGCACTGACTTCTAAACCCTGTCATGTGATAATGGGCCAGGTGGGGCTACTGTCGGTTACGTGATTTGCTCCTGGCAAGAGTCACTACCCTCTTTCTGAGGCGTGAGGGCCACCAGAGGGTCCATAAGCTTCCTCCATTTAATGTAGTTATTTGTGGATGGAGATGCATGCTTTGGTTTCTGCAGTACTGGGGAGTGAACCCAGGGCTTTTGCACTGAGCTACATCTCCAACCCAGCTGCCTCTCCATTTTTAAATTTCTTGAGAAAGGATCTTAATAAGCTCCTAGATGGCCTGGGCTCAGTTCACACTTGGGATCCTCTACTCTCAGCCCTCCTGAGTGCTAGATTACAAGTCTGTGCTACCACAAGGTATGCGTTTTGAGGTTCAAAGCTTTCACTCAATTCTCAAAGAGAGATCAAGGACATTTTATATCTAGTACTCTCGAGTAAACGTCCCTTAAACTAAGTCAAGTGTTGTGTAAAATATACAATCCCCTACATTGTAAATTCCATTAATTAAACATGCCCAGATGGCCCAGGAACTCACTTCCGGTTCCACATCCACTAAACAAACTTTGTTTTTGGTCATAATGGCCTGAATGGCCGCCAGGCTGGTTCCATAGAGATTTTCTTTATATTCACCATGTTCCAGGAACCTAAAACGTCACCAAAGAGGAAAAGAACTTTAGTTCTTGAACATTCCCAAATTAGAAAAAAAAAAAAAAGTGGACTTCTCATACAACTTCTGTCCCATTTCCCCATTTCCAGAGTCCTCCCAGGACCTTCCAGAGTCCACCCAGGAAGTCACATGTAACACCGGCCAGATACAAAGACACAACTGACCCACCAAGCAACCTACTTGTTATGCTGTATGTCGGCTTCAAACTCTTGTTTTGAAACAAAATGATATTCCACCCCTTCCTTCTCGTGGCTCTTTCGGGGCCTGGTGGTATCTTTTAAAGAAGGAAGAAAGACAGCTGGGCAAAGATGTCACATTGTAGGCAGTGAGAGCAGCAGTGAGCCTGTGTCCTCACCCAGGAGTTCATCATGGTTTCTGTGTACAGACTGACCACTTCCACTCACTGAGCATATCGGGTGTCAGGCACGTCACAAGGTCATTCACCTACTTGATGTAGGCAAAAGGAAGCCCCCTACTTTGCAGCTGAGAAACTGAGGTACAGAGCTGAAATGTTCAGTGCAGTACCCAGCAACCCACAGCCAGCAGGCAGCACAGCCAGGGATGGTCTCCACTGCCGGCCCAGCATGAGCCTTCTGCCACTCTGCCGAACCGCCTACTTGATGCTGGGGCTTGGAAAGAACCTCCGAAAGACCCCAAGCACTAATGTTTATAGTCCTATACTGTTTTACTTTTTGTTGTGTTTTCTTTTCTTTTTGAGAGAGGGTCTCTCTCTGTAGTCCAGGTTGGTCCTGAACTCACTAAGGAGCCCAGGCTGATCTCAAACACATGGCAATTCTCCTATCTCAGCCTCGCGAGTACTAGGATTATAGACATGCCCCCCCACCCCCCCACCCCCCCATCCCCCGCCCCACAGCTTCTGTGGTGCTGGGAATTGAACCCAGGGCCTTGGGCTTGCTAGAGCAGCACTTTAACTGCTGAGATATTTTTCCAGCCCTATATTATGTTGTTTTGTTTTCTTTTGTTTGAGAGCAAAGGAGCCACACAAATATTTGATCCTACTGTAGGCTAATTCTTTATCCAATTATTTTGTATTTTGAGGAAGAAGGAGACACGTAGACAGACAGGTCCTCTTAAGAACCCATTGTGCTTTCGCAAAGCTGGCTTTCAAACACTCTTAAAACACAGTGTCCCCACTGATTTCCATAAATGGAATCAGATGCACAACTCTAGGGGCAATCAGTCCTCCACAGAACAAGAACACGTGTGAGGCAACACAGAGCTTTTTCAAAGAAAACACAAAGACTGGGAGGACAAGGTTTCTGGCCCTTGGGATCACTCGTAGGATGCTCTGTGCCCATGTGGCATTTTACTTAGCTCAACCCCAGGTACAGCTGCTAGTGTTGCTTTTCTGTCACTCTCTTGCTTTAAAACTTGAATTCACCTACAAATTAGACTCTGCACTTTAATGAGCATGTGGGAATTCCCAACCTGCTCATCTTCCAACTCAGCCTAGCCACTTCCCACATCATCCACACTGACGTCCCAGTCTCTAGCATGGCCACACCAGGTCATGCCTTCATCCCTTTGCACACGCTGTTCTCATTGTATAGTGAACTCTTCCTTCCTTTTCTGTCTGGAAAACTCCTACTTACTCTCCAACACCCTCTGGAGGTTTTTTCTGTCCCATCTCCAGTCTCTAAAAACCAAAAGAAAGTCTCCTCTAGGTAGGGTGCTGGAAGTAGGTGGTCCTGACCACTCATATGCCCCTCCTCCATGGGACAGATCTGAGGGCTCTGAACAGTGTGTGACCAACTCCTGATCTCCCATTTCAGTACACAAAGAACATGACTCTCTGAAGATGTCCAAGCCCCTCACAGCTGTGTGACCAGACTAGACTCCACAGCCCCACCACCTCTCTAATCCCTACTTCTTCAGTCAGGGCTCTGTAAGACAATTCTGACAAGCCAGAGGCCAGGATGCAGGCCCAGTGGCTCTGGAAGACAGCACAGGGCCAAACAAAGGCTTTGTAGCTGCCCTGGCCCAGAGCACCCTGGGAAAGCTCTATCACTACTGCCACTGTATCCCTTCTTGGTAGCCCCCAGGCATCTGCACTGCACCCCTGAAGGCCAGAGGGATCTAGAGTGAGTTCCAGAGAGGACACACCCAGCCAAGGACAGGACATGGAAGGCAGCAGGTGAGAGGTCATATTCCACCTCCTTAAGAACATGCCAGGGCAGCTTGCCTGGGTTCCATTCTTGGCTCTGCCACTTACAGCCTATGTGACACTAGGCAAGATACTTAACATCACTGAGCCTCAGTGTCGTCCTGTGTGGGATAACAATCCCTCTTCTTTGGGGTACCAGGAGGCTGACCAAGATTCTGTATGTAAAAGCTCCTGGTGCACCTGGCACTCGCCTTCCCCTTCTTCCCCCTCCTCCTCCTCCTCTTCCTCTTCCTCTTCCTCAGCACCATCACCATTACAATCAGAATGAGGACCTGCCTGCTGGATCTTGGCATGCCGCCTCTGGCCACTTCTACCAGCAAGAAGCTTTGGCTTGGTATCAGCAAGGGCAGCATCCCCTAAGAGTGGAACAGCTACCCAGCAGCCTGGAATCCAGCTCCAAAAGGGGCCAAGCAACACCTCCCCTGGGCCCTCTGGCCTCCTCTCCTATCCATGCAGAGGGCAGAGACCACAGGAGACAGAGTCATTGGGAAGTGGAAGGGACTGGACTCACTTGGCATTGGGTTGGGTTGCCACTTTGCCTGCAATGAGCTCTGGACACCGGCCCCCACTCCAAGGCAGGCACTTTTGCCTCAGAAGGTCTCAGCAGACCACTGAGAATCTCTTCCTATCACATCTAGACCCCACAATTTGCCCACAGCAGGAAGGGTTTGGGGTACCTTAGACCCAAAGTACTAAACAGACTAAGATGAATACAAGAAGCCCAGATCCCATGAAATACTTGTGTGCATGCATATCCACGGACATCCACAGGGAACCCCTTACGTGGGATGGCCACACCAAAGTGCTGTGGGTTCTCAGCCACCACCTTTTGCTTCAGCTCATGCAGCCGGGCTCCCAGTGACCCTGGAAAACAAAGGGAAAGTTGTTTAGGGCTCCTGTTGAGCCCTCTCCCAACTCCTGCAGCAAGGAAACCCAGGATGTCACCTACCTATCAGAACCACCAGGCGGGGCCGCTCACCAGGCTGGTGTTGGTACCTGGCCACCTCCTCGTAGGTCAACAGCTCTGGGGACTCAGCTTCCGCAGGCATCTTCCCTTCCTGCGAGCCACCCGGCCTCTCTCTGCAGCCCAGACGGAAGCTCCTCCGAAGACCAGCTGAGGAAGGACAGACAGACATGGTGGCATTTTTCTCAGGACCACCCAGGAAGGATCTCCACATGGCCAGACCTGGAAGTAGGACTGTCCAATGATACCACTACCCTTTGCTTAGGAAACACAGTGACAGAATCAAGGGTTGCCATGCGTCCAAAAACTAGGGTTCAAGGTCACTGTATTGCTTGGACAGGGGTTGACTTTGGACAAGTCTCTCCATCTCCCTGAGCCTCGATTCTCTTCTCTGTGAAATGGGGAATGCAAATGTGCAAGTGCAGTGATGCTGGGTCAGGGAGATATCGTCAGGGACCTTGGTGGGCAGCCGGTGAGATGGCAGGAACAGAGGACGAGAGAACAGAAATGGAAGCGTTACCACACTCCCAGGATTGGAGTGTGGGCCTGAGGCTGCATAAGACGTTCTTGACCTCAGGAAATGCATGCTGAGGGTAAAGGTCATGTGATGTCTACACCCAACTCTCACATGACTCAGGAGACAAGAAACATGTACATGTAAAAAAGGCAATGACAAGGTAAATGGAAACATGCTAGTGACAGGTGAGGTTGGTGTGGAGCACACCAGAGTTCCTCATATGATTCCTACAACTTTTTGATAAGTTTGAAATTCAAAATAAAAGTTAAAAGAACTTGCTGCCTATCTCTATAGCCTCTGGGAGAAAAAAAAAAAACTATTGAAAATAAGAAAAGGTACTTTGGAGCACGTGGAAGTCCCATCACTGTGGAGGTGATGTTAATCCTTTAAACTCCAGTTAAGGGGCTGGAGGAATGGCTCAGCAGTTAAAGCGTTTGCCTCGCAAGCACTGAGTACCCGAGTTTGATTCCCCAGCACCACGTAAGCTGGGCATGGTGGCGCACACCTGTAATCCCAGTGCTTGGGAGGCTGAGACAGGAAGGTTGCTATGAGTCCAAGGCCAGCCTGGGCTCCACAGTGAGTTCAGAACCAGCCTGGGCTGCAGAGTGAGACCCTGTCTCAAAAAAAATAAATAAAAATAAATAAACTCCAGTTAAGGTGCTGATGACAAAATTGGTGTTAACATAGTGCTATGTGTCCTTTCCCTGGCAAAGCTCTGGGCCCAGTGACTGGAAGGTGGGGTCGGGGACCTCCGGCTTGTATCGACTCAGCCCCTCCTCTGACTGACAGAGAGATGAGGGTATCCCAGGCTGAGCTGCAGAGGTGTTGGGAGACAGCTCTGGCTACTCACCCACGTAATGTCCTCTGAAGTATCCTTCACAGTCACAGGTCTCTGGGAATCAAACAGAAGAAGGGAGTGAGTCAGGCTGGACATGTCCTCAGGCCCAGAGAGACCCTGAGTTGGTGGTCCCGAGAGCTCACGAAAACACGAAAAATCCCATGTTGTGGCTGCCCCAGGACAGCAAGTCTTTCTGCTCACTCAGTTTTCCATACTTTGACCCCAAGAGCCTTTCCAAGCCCCAAAGGGGGTAGAGGACCCAGCAGAGCCCTCGCCAGTCCTTCCAAGTTCCAACTGGGGAAAACAAGGCAGGAGGACCACTGCCTTGGCTCCTCACTGTCTGCACAGGCCAGTCCAAGGAAGGCTGATGTCGCGGTATCAGGCAGGCAGGAATGAGCCTCAAGGCCCTGAACCCCATCCCGCCCATAGATATGGGCACGGCCACCAGATCAGAGGAGAAAACCAGCCCTGCAGCCCCAGATGTTCCTTGGAAAAGGAGCCTCACTGTGTGCACAAGAGACAGATACCAGGCCTACCTTTGTCACAAGGCTGATCATCTGCGGTTTGCACAAAAGACAGATGGGACAGTGTTAGTGGGGGGAGGTGGGGGTCGGAAGCCCTGCGGCTGAGAGGTAGGACAGCCTCAGGAGCCTGAGGAGTCCTCCATCTGTCCCCTGCTTCTTTTCTCTACCTACGATCTGAGCTGGGGTACATTATTAAACCCCATGACCTACTTTAATTAGTCTTCCTGTGTCTCATTAGCGACCTGGAGAAAGCCGCCCAGGCTGGCAGAGCTGCCTCCCAGCCAATTTACTCAGCAGCCTCCACCTGGCAGGAAGTCTAGACAAACAGCCACTGGCAGCGGCCTGGTGTGGCTCCCTCTGGTGTCCCAAGGACTTGCTCTCTTCTCTGGAGTTGGAGACAGGCCTGGGAAATGCACATGCCAGAGGACAGGGGGACACAGCTGCAGACCAGTGGGCTCTGGTCACCTGGCTTCTGCACAGGCCCCTCACTCAGTCGGGAGACTCCAGCAGCGGAGAGGCCAGACCCTGGAAGAGCCATTTCTCCACATGGAGCCCTAACCTGGTCAGACCACGAGCCCTCCAAAGACCCCACCCCAGCGCCACTCATGTAACCCCACCAGCCTCCATTTTTCCTTTTGGGGAAGGCGGTGCCTGATGCTACCCACTTCTCAGGGCTGCTATGATTAAACACAAGGGCGGGGAAAGTAGCTCAGGGCACAGTGCTCACCTAGCACACACAAGGCCCAGAACCGCAAAATATAAAAAGTAAATACACAGGAGACAAGAAGGGAAGTAAAGGTGTTTTCTAGAAAGCAGAGTACTATACACAATAAGGCTGTCAGATAAAACATAGGATACCCAGTTACACTTATATAATTTCTTTGTATGTCACAAATACTGCACAGGACATACATAAATAATCCTGAAAACCAATTCACTCTCTCTCTCTCTCTCTGAAATGCAAATTTAACTGAGTGTCCTGTCTTTGCATTTGCCAAATATGGCAACCTTATCACAGGGGCGCAGCTTTGCTTAGGGCTTTCTCCATTCCTTTCTGAAATTAGTGTTCCCAGCTGGGCATGATGACACAAGCCTGTAACCCCAGCACTCTGGGAGGCTGAAGCAGGAGTATGACAAGTTCAACCCCAGCCTGGGAAATTATGCGAGATCTTGTGCCAAATTTTAAAAATAAGAAAAGGTTTGGGGATATAGCTTAATAGCTTAGTATGAAAGCCCTAGATTCAATTCCCACTAATGCTAAAAATAAATAAGTCAATAAATAAATAAGTTAGTGGTTCTTAGGTCTTTAGGTGGGGAGATCCTTGGGAATCTAATCTAACACAGGCTATGGGCACTCTTCCCCACAACACACACACACACACACACACACACACACACACACACACACGCAAGCATGCACACAGAGGTTTGCACACCATTTTGGGAAAGGTATTAATATATTTCCAGTGCCATCTGTTGACCCCAGATACAGAAACTCATTTCTGGGAAAGAGCTGCCCCACCCCATTCCCACTTTCCCTCCTCATGACTCTCCTACCCTTCCTTCCCTCTGGAAGTCTGCAAAGCTCAGAGAGGATGCTGATGTCCTCTCCAGCCTGGTGCCTGCTTCTTCCTGGCACAAAGTCCCCACATCCTAACCTTGCCCCTCCAAAGTGGCATCTTTGCCAATCTACTCACAGGGGGGCTTCTTGAGGTTCTGGGGGCTTGGCAAAGTGCCTGTTGCTCTCCGGTAGCTTAGTCGTCTGTTGAGACACAAGGGAATGGGGGTCTCTGAGCTGAGATAGAGAAGAAATGTGAGGAGCCTTCTGGAAACATGGGAAAACCAAGGCCTGGATCTCAAAGGTGGGTATATGCCAGATACCTAGCCTCCCTGTCTCTGAGGAAGTTGGATAACAGCAGAAGAGCTCCCAGACACCCAGGAGAGCCAAGGGCAAAAGTGCCCTTAACATGACATCACTCCCCCAATGGAGAGCTCAGCCCTCTACATCATCCAACATGACCAGCATGGAGAGGCAGCTCTCAGCACCTCTAAGTCAAAAGAATCCCGCAGCGCCCTTGGAGGTGTCTAAGGAAAAGCAGGAAAGCAGCAAAGTCCCTTTGTTATGATCGGCCTCCAAGGAGACTCCCTTTGTGCCCAGAAAAGTGTGCATCCTCCTAGTGAGACCGTGCATAGAACCACATCCTCCCACTCGGCAGGCCCATTTATAAGGCATGTGCGTCTGAAGAATGCCTGACTTTGTCACCACACTGTCAGCACCTCCAGTGAAGGAACATGGGTTCACCACAGCCCAAGATGTCTGCAATAAGGCTGGTCCAACTTGTAACAAATACCTGCTACCTGTGATCAAGTGCACATCTCCTGGTGGAACATTATATAACCATCCAAATCACACCACAAATACAGAAAATGCCAAGGTCAAAATGTTACATTCCAAAAAGAAGAATCTAGCCCAGTGGTGCAGGCCTGTAATCCCAGCACAGTGGGAGGCGGAGGCAAGGGGATCATGACTCCCATCCCAGCCTGGGCAACTTAAGTGACTCAGCAAGACCCTGTCTCAAAATCAAAAATAAAAATACAGCTTGATATGAAGGTCCTGGGGTCAATCCCCAGTACCACAAAAAAAAAAAAAAGGAAAAAGAAAAGAAATGCTGAGCATGGTGGAACACATCTGTAATCTATCTCGGCACTGTGAGAGGCTGAGAAAGGAGGATGGCAACTTAGAGACTCAGCAAGGCCCTATCTCAAATCTCGAAACAAAAAGAAACAAGAAAACAGGCTATGACTCACTGCAAAGTTCCAGGGCAACACTCACGTAAAAACAGTGGTGAGGTTTTGGGTAATTTTCTTTTCCTAGTCCTCTTTTTCTGTATTTTCACAGTTTATTTCTCAGCTTTCTCTAAGTATATATTAGGAAATATAATCGGCCCTCCACACCTGTATGTTCTACCTCTGCAGATTCAGTAACGTGCAAGTTGAAAATATTTGAAAAAAAAATTTGTATCTATACTGACAAGTACAGATTTTTTCTGGTCATTATTCCCTAAGCAAAACAGTATAATAAGAGTACAGAATCTACAATGTACTAGGTTTGAAAGTAATCTAGAATTGACTTATACAGGATAAATATACAGGTTATATGGAAATACTGTACCATTTTATATACAGTACCTGAACTTCTGTTGATTTTGGTATCCAGAGGGGAACTGAAATGATCACCATGGATACTAATGGTCAACTGTGTCACTAATTTCTTTCTTTCTTTCTTTCTTTCTTTCTTTCTTTCTTTTTTTGAGGCAAGGTCTTATTCTATAGACCATACTTGTCCTTAACTCACTATGTAGCCAATACTGGCCACGAACTCATAGCAATCCTCCTGCCTCAGCCTTTGAAGTACTGAGGTTATAGGCGCACACCACCATATCCTGCTAATTTTTATGTGGTGCTTGGGGATTGACCCCAGGGCCTTGAGCATGCTAGGCAAGTGCTCTAGTCACAGAGCTAGATGCCCCAGCCCTACACTAACTTAACAATGTAAGTGTCCATACATTTATTTAAGTCTCAAATAGCCACTGGTTTGGGGATGAGAAGAACAGACACAAGTGCAATTGGCACTTACCTCAGGGAATAACACTCAGTGGGCCATTCTGAATGTGGTGGCAGAGAGTTGGGAATTTGTCCTATTCCCAGGCCCCTGGCCATATGGGAACCACCCTGTCACAGCACCCCAGACCCACCTCTCCTGGAACTGTTTGGAGGGGATGAGGCCAGCTCGAAGGTTGGTGTCCCCCACTCGCTTGGCCTGCCACCACGTGGGGTCATCCTGGCTCACCACCTCTAGGACCTGCCTGCGCTGGAAGGGCAAGCCCGCCTCCTGGCAAGGGATGGCCCGGTCCTCCTGAGGGTCATAGTTGAAGAGAGCCCGCATGAACACCTGCACGAGAAGAACTTTGGTTAGGTGGTCCTGCTCTTCACAAAGCCACATACATGACTGCCATCCTGGAGGCCAAACGACTACAGTAACACTTGTAAGGAGGAAGGAGTGGCCTTGCTTTCACACTGAGCTAAACCGCTGGGGGTCCTTTCTTCCATTCTTTTCCTTTCTTTTATTTTGAGACAGAGTTTCATTAAACCAATAAATTGTCCAGGCTAGGCTCAAACTTTCAATCTTCCTGCCTCAGCCTCCCAAGAGTGCTCAGATTACATGCTTGTGCCACACCACCCAGCTTTTCATATTGTTCTTCAGCCATTTTAAACACTCTAGTCCAGAAATCCATAAAGAATTGAAAAATTAATAGGTGAGCCTCAGGGCTGAATTCCTCTCGCAGCCAAAATATTTGCATATTTACCTGATATGCTGTTCCCGACAGCCTCTAAGTATACACAAAGCAACAACTAATTCCAGGAACAAAAAGTAAAGGCAAGCACAACCTGCAACTCAAACGTTATTTTTATTACACCCACTGCTCCTAGTGAAGTCAGCAGCCATCTGTTAACTAAGCAATCTAGATGTTTTGGAAAGAACACAAATATCAACAAAACAACAGTCACTGATAATTTCCCCACCACTTTTTGGTGGGTAAATGACACCCACATTTCATACAGCTCAGTCCTGCTTCATCTGTCACACACTTGGCCAAGACCCAACTCCCCTTATAGTCTGGAGTCTCCTTTCTAAAGAAGGTAGTGTAAGGACACAGCATTGTTTCATAATTTATTTACTGCTTCTTTAATTCAGTATGACAGATTTATTTCATGAATTTCTAGGTCCAGACCATTAGGTATGGTTATCTCTGTGGCAAGTTTAAAAAAAAGTACAGCGGTCAACATTCTTCCTTGGACAGATTCAAGCATATTCCTTTATACGTCTACCATAAAAGAATCAATTAGACAACGGGATAAGGGCTAACAACAGTAAGAACTTTCTGGCCACATGTTGTGGGGACAGAAATTATCACCCTGCTACATATGTTACAAACCCTAGGCACTCAGGAGTGTATGCTAAGTGGCTGGCCAGGTCGAGTATCTGGACAAGGAGCACGAGGAGGAAAGAACTCAACAGCAGATTTCCCATCTTCTCCTCCACAAAAATCAAATTCCCCCCTGAGCAAAGCCAGAGCCCTTGAAAGCACCACACAGGACCACAGTATCTTGTCCCAGGAAAAACCACAGGGAAGAGTCAGTAGCATTTATGGCCTGAAATTTAAACAATACAAATAAGAAACTGTCATACTCAGCTTGGGGGTGCAGCTCAGTGGTCAAAGCCCTTGCCTGGCCAAGACTGAGGCCCTAGGTTCATTTCCCCCAGGACCATATAAACTAGGCATGGTGGCACACACCCATAATCCCAGCATGCAGGAAGCTGAGGCAGGAGAACTGCTCTGAGTTCAAGGTGAATCAGGGCTATAGCCTAGACTACAGAGTTAAGACCCTGTCGAGAGAGAGAGAGAGAGAGAGAGAGAGAGAGAGAGAGAGAGAGAGAGAGAGAGAGAGAGAGACATACATTTATTTAAGTCTGGGCAAGTTGCTGGGCAAGTTGGCACATGCCTGTAATCTCAGCCACTCTGGAGACGGATCTGGGAGGATTACAAATTTGAGCCTGAGCAATATGCAAGACCCTGTCTCAAAAAAAGGCTGGAGATGTAGCTCAGGCATTTGGCTAGCATGCTCAGAATCCTGAGTTCTAGCCCCAGTACTCCCCAAAATAAATTATTTCTTCACTTGCTGCAACAAAACTGTAATTAAATTGACCATTATGAATCCTTACTCATAAAATCATCGAAACATTTGGTGACACAGCCTCTGTGATAGACACTGCTGAGTCCCTTCACTCTCGCATTTTGTACCAGGAGGCAGGGCGACTGGCCTGCTTCCTGCGTCTGCAGGTAGAGGGCAGGTAATCAGTTACATTCTCCTTTCTGCCTTGGCTGCCCAGGCCTCCTTGCCCCCAACCTCACCCACTCTACCATCCAGAGGCTGCCGCTGCACCTCTTGGCCTGAGGATTTAACTTCTTCTGGCCTGGGAGGTGGGGTTGCTCTCCCCTAACCCAGCAGGCAGGAACTGCAAAGAATTAATCCCTCCAGGGCAGCTTGGCAGGGGTTGGTGTACAGACCTCCCAGCTCCACAGGCTCTTGGGCAGATGACACAGCGTGTATGCCACGGCAGATCCCCGAACTCCGCAACAGGATTAAGCTCCAGGTGCCCACAGTGGCAGCTTGTTGGATAACACACGCCTTGTTATCCTGGCTGCCTTCCCTTCCCCACTGCTCTACTACTGTTTCTTTCCTGGGGTCTTCGCCCACCTACATACACCACTTGCATTCAAATCCTTGTGGCACAATGAGCTTCTACACTTGGCAGGCATTAGGCCCCACCCCTCCAGACGCACTCAAAGCCATTCGGGGCACAGGCTTAACACAGTGCTACTCGCCCCGCCACAGTGTCCTTTCTCACTGGCTCCTGATGTCCTGGAGCCCCTTTAGAGCAGACACCTTCTCCCGACCTTCCTTAGAAGCCATGGCCACCTTCCTCCCCCTCAGGCCCTACCTCTGACACCCACCTCTGTGACACTGTTCAAGGTACCTCTAACTCCACACGGTGGCCCCAAGCACATGTCACATGGCAATGAAAGACTTGCTCCCAGCCTCCTCTTTTACATAGGAACCCCTGAAGATACTAAGTGTCCCTGTCTGCAGCATCTAGGTACGTGTCCAGCACAAAGGAAGTAAATAATCAATCCAAAAGCAGCCACTTCACTGGCCTGGAATTCTGCAATTTGGTGCCTTTTCCTCTTGCTGGCCTCGACTTGCTATTTCAATTACAGTCATCCTGTCTTTTATTAGTAAGCTACGTCAAATCCTGCTTAGACAGAGGCAGGGTACAAACAAGTGAATCGCCCTGTGACTGAATTCAAGTCCTATGCTGAGCACAGGTTGTACGATTTGTTCCAAATGACTGTACCAAGAGGCTAGCCTGGATCCAGCAGGCCCACCCTGCCTGGGCGGCGCAGGCTCCCACGGCCCACCTCCCTCACCTTGCTCTCCTTGAAGCGGTCCCCCTCCTGGGTGGCTGGGATGATCTTGAGGGTGATGGACCCCTGAGACTGAGCCTGAAGAGAGAAGAACAGAAGCCTGTCATCATTCAGGTCCAACCCTGTTAGCTGCAAGTTCATTTCCCAGAACTAATGTTCAGAATGAAATCCAGGCGCGCAGCTTCCTCACCAGCAGCTCACCCTTCCAGGCCAGTGGGGCCCTGACCAAATTAACTTCACAAAAACTCAGAAATCAAGTATCTGTATGTTCATGTGATTGGGAGGAAGGGGTGACAGAAGGTTTTCAATGAGAACCCAAGAATCCAACAGGCACTAAATCCCAACTTCCCATCACCCCTGACCTCTATTGCCACAATACCCCAACCCCCCACTTCTTGCTTTTCCCCAGTTGCATCCCTAGACTCTCCTTACAGTTGTGAAGCCCTACCTCTTTTTCCATTTGCATCCTAATGATACCCACACACTGACTGAGAAACCATCTTTATCCCTACTGTGCAGGAGAGGAAATTGAAACTCACATGGCTAATGACTTATTCAGTGTTACCGAGCAAGAAAGTAGCAGAGATAGGATTCAAACCCAGGACCCCAGGAACTTCAGGAAAAGAATCTGGGGATAGGGAAGATGGTTGTGCTGAAAAGAAGGTCTGAGAGAGGCAGGTAGACTGGAAGCCCCAGGCCCGTCTCCTACCCCACATCCTTGGGACGTCATAGGCCTCATGGCCGCCTTCTCCCGAATCTGCCCTGGCTCTGGAAAGCACCCTACTCTGGATCTCTGAAGATTCCCACCCTCACCCCAGCAGGCATGCAGCACAGACCAGAATCTGGCTGATCTCGTCGGGCCGCTTGTGCAGCACAGTGATCCCATTCACTTCTCGGAGCTCATCTCCAACGTGGACCAGGCCTAGGAGACACAGAGACTGGCTGTCAGCCCAGAAAGAGGCAGTGGCCCTCGGGCTGGGCGCCAAGGAACCTATGCAGAGCAGACCTGAGTTTTAAAGTTGGCAGGTAGAGATGGAACAAACCAAGCCCTACTGCACTCTGGGCATTCTACACTGAAGCCTCGCCATCACCCAGGCAGGCCCCTGCATGCACGCTGGCGGCTGAGAACCAGGGAGGTGAGGCAGCTCATCAGCGGTCACACTGCGGGGAATGATGGAGCCACTATTCACACAGTTATTTCAGAATAGAGGGCTGTATTCCTTCTGCTATAACATCCATTTCTTTAAAAGTATCATTAATTCTTCACCTCCCTTGGCCTCAGATACTCGAAGAGTAGCCTTTCTCCTTCCCAAGGACACTCAAAGACACCAGTGAAGATGTCACCAAGAGTGTTAGATATAGCCATCAATTGGCTTTTTTGGATGGGGTCTCACAACAGTGCCCAGGCTAGTCTCAAACTCCTGGGCTCAAGTGATCCTCCTGCCTCAGTCTCCCAAATAGCTGAGACTACATGCATGCCAAGCACATAGCCTCTGCTTTAATGACAAGAGTCCCTGCCTATCTGGGACTTCTTTGCTGCTGTCAGTGGGCACTGGGCCAGCAGCAGCAGCTGCAGCTGGGAGGGGTCAGAAGTGCAGACTCCCAAATCTGAGCCTGCACACTACCAAGATGATCAGTGGGCTTGTGTGCTTGTCAATGGAGTTAGCACAGGTCTAGGATCCCCCATGCAGCGATGCCCCAGACGCAAGGGCAACACCCGCGACCCCACGATCCTGCCTCCCAGCTCAGCAGCTCCGCCACGCACCAGTGATTCTCAACCTGTTTTCCACCTAAATGAATCTGGGACATGAACGCTCGCCCCTCTGAAAGAGCAGCTCAATGAGGCAACTGGCGGCTGGGAAAGGTGACAGCTCTCTCTAGTCAGGAATCCCCTAGCAAGTCCACACTGATGCTTAGCTATCCTAGGCCTTGTGCTAAGTCAATATATGAGCCCTTTCCTGAGCCCAAAAGACCCCAGGCCTGCTGTGCTTTCAATTTAGATTTCTACTGGTCTTGGGAAGGAGATGGAATTCCAGGCCCACTCCCCAGAACAAAGTGTAGCCCAAACAGGTGACCAGTGGGACATGGGAAAGGACTCCTGGAAGGAAACAGAGGACTCCGGAACAACAGTCATCATCTTAACCACACAGACATCACACTCTTGCCACTCACCACTCCGGTCTGCCGCGCCCCCTCTCATGATCCTGGCAACCACAACAGCCCCCGTGTGCTCATCCCGACGGATGGTGGCACCCTGGCTCAGAGAGAGAACAGGTGGGCTCCTGAGAGGCAGCTCTGATCTTAGACCCCAACCATCTGGCCAAGTATGGCATTGCCTTTCCACCTGAGGGTAGATCAGTAGGGACCTTTCCAACACTAGAATGCAGTAAGAATGCCTCTAGGATTTATTTTCATACTTTAGAGTTTACAAAGCACAATAACCCTGTGACATCCAGATGAGGGACTGGGGCTCAGAGAAGTTAAGCATCCTCAAGGTCACCCTGCTGGAAAGAGAGAGCCTTTTGTGACACTGAATCCAGCGCTTTATCACACCAGGCCTTGCCACTTGCAGACATTCAATAACAAGGACAATATGTGCTAGCGAATTCTCAAACCAATCAGTGTTCATGGACCGTCTGTTGTTGCCAAAAGGAACCAATCACGCCCCGCCAGAGCTTCAGGACCAAGACTTGGCCCACGAAGCAAAGCAGAGATGACTCCTGAGGGAGAAAGCACTAATGAGTCCTTGGTGTCCCGCAGAGGTGTTACTGTGCCAGGACAGCACTGAGGTTGAGAGCTGAGCTCTGGAGTTGGTCAGGCCTAAGTCTGGACCCAGCTCTGACATAGACTCAAAGCATGTAGCCCTGGCAAGGAAAGGCCTTCTCTCTGAAGGTGCTTTTCTGGGTTATGGAGGAACATTCAATTCACAGGGTTGTTACCAGGCTTCCATCAGGGGATGCTTGCAAGACATTCAGTATATAGTAAGTGCTCAGCGAGTGATAACCAGTCATTACTATTGCTGTACCCGCAGATGCATGTGCATACTTATTATTAATTACATTCATGCCGTCTCTCTGAAATTCAGAAGATAAATACTGACGGAGAAGCGACCAACACTAAGCTCCCTGGGCTTCTTGCCCCAGACCTACAAAGTCTCCAGCACCTCTGTTTATCACTTCTTCACCTCTGAGCTACTGGCTCCCCATACAGTGGCTGCACAGAAGGTTCTGCAGAATGTGTGCCAAGTCCATGCCAACTGGCCCATTGTGCGGGCGAGAAACAGAGGAGAGCAGAGATCTCCAGCTGCTTGCAGATGTGGCCTGTCACAGGTCAGTAAGTGAGACACAAACCTAGAGAAAGGCACCTGTGGCATCCTCCAAGGCAAGCACTCCGTGCTGTGGCCCTCCTCCAGTCCTCTCCAGCTAACAACACCCTGTCCCTTTGCCCAGTAAGTCAGTGCTGAAGCTAAAGCAAACCAATAATGTGCCCCTGGGGAGGATAATACTGGGACCCTCAGCTGCCTCAGATGTCATAAGAGCATCAGCAAACTTTTGCTATAAAAGGTCACATATCAATGTCTTGGGCTCTGGGGGCTGCACAGACTCTGCTGAGCTTCTCTGTTCTGGTATAAAAAGGCATGGCCATGCTCAACACTGCCCTGCAAAAAAAAAAAAAAAAAAAAAAGTATAAAAAAATAAGCTATGGGCTAGGTTTGGCTGGGCTGAGTTTGTCAACTTCTAGTTGACAACACAGTAAGCATGGTAGGTTGTTTAATGCACAAAAGGGCTTGGCCACAGTTAATGAGGGGCTGCATCCACTCAGGGAAAGGGGTATCTTGCATATAAAATGCTGCACTTGATGAAGCTCTGGCAAAGCAGCTGTCACCTAGAAGACTCCAGGAGGGTCCCTTCCCAGTAGCTGCAGAGGACACATGGGAAACAGAGGCAGCACCACATACCAAGGGCTCCTTGTTCTTCACCAAGCGGACAATCTTCACTGACTCCTCATCAAAATCTTCATCAATATTATCAGGCAGAGGGGGCAGAACAGGGTCAAAGTTCTTCTGGGCAACCGTGTCATGCACCATGAGCACAGCCTATTGGGAAAGCAAAAGAAGGGCTGGCCCCACAGCTTACTGGGGTCACAGATTCTCACATGTCATGCCAAAGGGACCACTACCCCAGATGCCAGCACTGAGGAGCCCTCAGACAGAAGCCTCCTTCCCCGGTCTCAGGACCAAGTGTTCCCTCCGCCCCCACCCAGGAGACAAGAGCTGTGTGGGTGGGCAGGGACTGCGGCGTGACTACCCTGAGGTGGGGGGTGGACAGCAGCTGCAGCAGTTCCCTCTCATCACTGTGCACGGAGGCGGCCTGCAGCTCCTCCATCACCTGCAAGGGAATGACACGGGCACCTAGGGCAGCTGGGCTGCCCCTGCCTGAGCCTGCTGGGAATCCCTGGGGGAACATCCTCTCCCAAGGGCCTCAGACCCCAGGGTCCTCCAGAGATCAGCCGTATACCAAAGGGCAGGCACACTGGCCCTTAGCCAACTAGGGACAGTCATTCCAGGGGTCAGGGGAAGTCCAGCAGTCCCTGAGATAATCCTCCTAGAACCAACCTATACTGTGTGGTATTCTTTATACAGACCCTCTCAGAGAATGCCTGCAACCTAGTGAGCCCTAGTTGTACTATTCAGAGGTACGAATCCCGAGACCCGGACAAGATTTAACATCTTACCCAAGTTAAAGTTCAAAAGTGGCACAGCCAGGATTTGAACCTGGCTGTGTCTGGCTGTACTGTCTATGCCTTCATCACTATGCTATTTTACAGATGAGGCAATTGTGGCTCAGAGAGGACGGATGACTTCTTCATGGTTTCAAAGACAGTGGTAAAGCCACTGGTGGGAGCCAGGGGATCTAACAAGCTCCTGATCATACTACCGAGAGGAGAAAGGCACAGGAGCCTGCACTCTGGACTGCAGCCGGTCCTTGCCAGGCCATCTCCCAGAATTCAAAAGTCATCATCTAGAACAGCTTTTCCCTAACCATGCAACACAGAAGACTAGGTCCACAGGAAATCAAAAACATTCCTTTTTAAAAAATGAGAAACTTAGCTGGGCAAAGTGGCAAATACCTGTAATCCCAGCAACCTGGAAGGCTGAGGAAGGAAAGGTTGCAAATTCAAGCCCAGCCTGGGCAACTTAGTGACCTAGCATGACCCTGTCCCAAACTAAACTAAAAAAAAAAAAAAAAATCTGTGGATGTCATATAATGTGAATGTCATGAGTTCAATCTCTAGTAGCAAGAGACAATGAGAGAAAAAGAGAGAGACAGAGACATGAGCCAGTAAGCAGGGACACACTGCAAGTCTCCTGACTTCAGGGCTTCACACTGGCGGCCCAAAGCTCAGACAGGAGGTGCCAATTTGATCTATTCATATGGCCAGTCCTCAAAGCAACTGGGCAACAGCTGACCCCATCCAACCCTCTCATTTCACAGCTGAGGAAAGAGGCTGCTCCAGAGCACAAAGTAAGTGGGAACCACCACGTCCCCAAGTCTCTCAGCCCAGTCAAGCTCACAAGTCCCTCCCTGCCAGTCAGGAGGCCCACGGAGACAGAGGAGGAGAGGAAGAAAAGGAGAAGATGCCTTTTCAACTCGAGGCTCCAGGCCACCAACATCCCCAGTAATGGCAATGGGGCAAGAAGAGAGAGCACCCCAGGGTAGGAGATGGAACTGCCACCGGCAGGACAGACTCAGGACTTACATCCTCTGCGAGGGCCACAGCGCTGTGCAGGACTGGGGTGGGACTCTGCCTCTCATAATAGCGAAGTTTCTCATGAATCTGCAAAGACACCCACCTCCCAATTATCCTGGATACTACACCCCACACCCACACAGTGTGGGGACACCAAAGATTGGAGCAGCATCAGAGAAAGCCCTGTCTGGTGGCAAAATGAAGACCTTCCTGGGGTAAAGACAGCTCAGATGACCTGAGGGCCGCAGGCAGCTGGAAAGACCCTTCCCTAGGGAAGCCAGGCTGAACAGGAATTCACCTTCATCAAGTAACTGAGGCTCTTCTCGCTGAACACGTCCCGAAGGAAGCCCATCTCCTCCTTGTGGTTAGAGTCAGGTCTGAGCTGGGAAGTGAGGAGCGCTAGGGTTTCATGCAAACCTGGGGCAGCAGTAAGGAAATCAAGGCACAGCAAACACACCATCAGTAACCCTCAGGCCTGAGGGCACTCTCTCCCCAGGCTTTCGTCTCCCGCTCCAGGGGTAGGGACGCTCACCCGAGTCCTCCGATAGCACTGGCATGCCTGTGCCCCTCAGGTCCCGAGCTCTGCCTACGGGTTTGGACGTGGGAGAGCAGCACATTGACTCCACAGGGACTGCACGGCCCCTGGGATTGTCTATGATCGATGTGAGGGCTGAAGAGATGGAAACAGAAAACTCGACTCACTTTTTTGAGAGAAAGGAAAGAAAAGTAAGACTTATTGAATGTCCTCAGGATGCCAAGTGTTTTGGGGTGATTCAGATTTTTCTGAATCTGCACAAGGCCCAGAGGAACGGGCACTAACATTCTCATTTTTTTCCTGAAAGGAAAAAGAGACTTAGAAGGGTTCAGTAAGCAACGGTGTGGGCCAAAACCCACCCCCACGTGAGCGCCTCCAGGCTGGCCTTGGCAGGGCCAAGTGCCTGTCAGAGTGATGGCCTCACGGCAACTCTCCTCCGCTGCTATCTTCTGAGAGGCCATGGTCAAATCTCCTACCGTGACACCCCTGCAACAAGCACCTGGCTGGGCCTAAAAACCCCCTCTAATCCCTACTCACACCCCCAAGCCCCAACTCAAAGGGGACCTCAAAGGGTGGCGCTGAGAGGGGAGGCAGAGAAATGAGAGATGCATTTCTACTATGCAGGAAGGGGGGGGCTTATCCCAGGAGGACCCCCCCGTGCTCTGCAGCACGTGGACCTCAAAAAGTCCTCCTTCAGAGGGGACAAGGACAGTCATGATTCATTCATTCCGCAAACATGGGGCCAGTCCGCGGCGCTGAGCATCGGGGACACTAACAGGCAGAAGAATGGTACCCAGGCCCTCCGGCCTCCCCGCGACCGACCCACCCGACTCACCCCCGACTGCTTCCAGCTGCGCCCCTCTCGCTCCCCCGGCGGCCGAGCGCAGACTCCAGCTCGCTTCTGGGAACCTGTGGGATCCGCACGGAGCGCGTCTGGGAGGGCCGGGCGAGCCCGGGAGGGGCGCGCCAGGCGGGCGTCTCGGAGGACGAGGGAGGCGGGCGAGGGGCCGGGCGCGCCGGGCGGAGGGAGAAGACCGGGCTGCGGCCGGCCACGGGGCCCCTCGCGGGGCGGGAGGGCCGCGCGCCCGGCGGGCACCGGAGGGGCGGGTCTCGGCCCGCCTCCCGCCGCGGCGCCCGCTCCCTTGTCTGCGGCGAGCGCCGCTGCCTACCTCGTCGCGCCGGGATCCGGGCCCGGCCACCGCGGCCCGCGCGGGAGGGTGCCCCGGCCTCGCTCTGCGCTGGCTCCGCCCCCTCGGCCCCTCCCTGGCGCCCGCGCGGGCGGGGCGGGGCTGGCCGGAGGGGCGGGGCGCAGGCCAGACGCTGCCCCGCGCCGGCCCCGCCCCCGCCCGCCCCGCGCGCCCCGCCCCGCGCCCGGAGGGGCCGACCCCAGCGACGCTGGGAAGCCCGTCTTGCGAACCTTTGGCGCCCTGCAAGTGCCAGCGCCGTGCCAGCGGTTGGGCTTCAAACGCCGTCGAGGCGGGAAGCCGGGGTTGGAGAAGTCCCGAGCCGGGCGGGGCCGGGCGGGCGCGAGGGCAACTCTCCGGAACAATGCTGCATGCCGGCAGACTGATCTCTCGGCGCGCGCTGCCTGGGGCGCGGGGAAGGAGCGGGAGAGGTCGGCCGGGAAGGGGCGGGCTCCGTGCCGCCCGCTGTGCGGGTGGGGCGGCGGAGCCAAGGCCACCGCGGTCCCGGAGCTCCTCCTGGGAGACGGCCCGTGGCGATCCCTGCCTCCCACCGTGCTGCCCTGCTTCCCCAGAAACTCCTCAGATCGCTTCCCATCACTCTAGCCTCTGAGATAAAGACCAGCATTATTTTGGCTCTGCGACTGGGGAAACTGAGGCTCCGAGGTGAACAGGTGTGTACGGAGCAGGCGCTGCTGGGTGAGGGCGCAGGTGGTCGTAGAGATTAGAGCGAGGTGGGCTCGTCCCCTCCCCTCGACCTCAGCAGCAAACAACAATGCAGAGGACGTCAGAGGAGCGGACTAGAGGTTCAGGCTGGGAGGGAGTCAAGCATGTCACAGACAGCAAATGAGACGACCGGGTGCCCTGCCTGCAGGCGATGAGGAGGCTGTGAGAAGCAGCAATGTCATAAAGATATTTCCCGTCATTCCTCAAAAAGTATCTGCACCAGGTCCTGTGAATCAGCTGGGCTGGTGCGGGGCCAGAGTGCTGTTACTGTCCGCACTTCCCACAGCTCTCACGTGATGACTTGATGCTGCCAGTCAATGGACCATAGTTTGAGTAGAAACGACTTAAACAGATGCATTTTTACCTAGGGTACCTGGCGTGGGGGAGTCAGCCCGTTTCTTTTTGACAAGGGCAGCAACAAATGATATTGGAACAACCAGACATTTGTGTGTGTGTGTGTGTGTGTGTGTGTGTGTGTGTGTGTGTGTGTGTGTGAGAGAGAGAGAGAGAGAGAGAGAGAACTCAATTCTTACCTTATGCTGTATACAAATTCAATGCAGGAGGACCCATAGGAGCTGGAGGAATAGCACAGCAGTTAGAGTGCTTGGTTAGAGTACTTGCCTAGCAAACACAGGTCATGCTTATAATCCCAGCACTCAGAGGCTGAGGCAAAAAGATTGCTGTGAGTTTAAGCCAGCCTGGACTACAGAGTGAGACCCCACTCTGTCTAAACAAAAAAAGAAAACAGGAGAATATATTTTCAGTATTGGAATAGACACAGACTACTTAAAATACAAAAAAATATGGACCCTAAAAACAATAAATGGACTTCATCAAAATTTAAAACTTACACTTCAAAAAAAATGTATCAAGGGACAGGGCATAGCTCAGCAGTTAAAGCAATTGCCTATCAAGTGCGAGGCCCTGGGTTTGATTCCCCAACACCACAGAAGCCAGGTGTGGTGGTGCACAGCTGCAGTCCCAGCAATTGGGAGGTTGAGGCAGGAAAATTGCTGTGTGTTTGAGGCCAGCCTGAGCTCCACAGTGAGTTCAAGACCAGCTTGGACTACAGAGAAATACCCTGTCTCAAAATAAATAAATAAATAAATAAAAATAAAAAAGGTGTGTGTGGGGGGGGGGGGGAGGACGTAAACCACAGACTGAGAAGAAAGGTTAATAAACTGGACCTAGTGGTACAGGCCTGTAATCCCAGTACTCTGGGAGACTAAGGCTGGAGGATTATAAATTCTGGGCAACTTAACAAGACCCTGTTTTAAATTTTAAAGAAGTTTTTAAAAGGGGCTTAGAATGTAGCTCAAAGCAAAAGCCCTGGATTCAATCCTCAGTACCAAAAAGAAAAAAAAAAAAAAGAAGAACTATCTTATATGTATGACTCTTATATGAATGCTTAGATGCATACAAATTTTAAAAAATCAAGGTGACTACCAACACCAAAGCCATATAATAACACATTGAGCATGTTAGTCAATGTGAGCAAATAATGAGAAAAAGAAATGACAGACGTATTATACTAAACAGAAGAAGGTAACACAATAGTCAATAAAGTAAATAATGAGTGAAAAAAATCCAGGGCTGGAGAAATAGCCCAGCAGTTATAGCGCTTGCCTAGCAAGGCCAAGGCCCTGGCTTCAATTCCCCAGTACCACATAAGCCAGGCATGATGGCGCACACCTGTAATGCTGGCACCCAGGAGCCTGAGGCAGGAAGATTGCCATGAATTCAAGGGTAGCCTGGGTTATGTAGTGAGTTTAGGACCAGCCTGGACTGCAGAGTGAAACTCTGTCTCAAAAATATAAATAAATAAATAAATAAATAAATAAATAAATAAATAAAGGAAAGAAGAAATAAAGAAGACCAAACTAAAATAGCAAGCAGAAGATTAAACAGCAAGGGCTAGGGATGTAGCTCAGAGATATAGCAATTGCCTAACACAAAGGAGGCCCTGAGTCCCACTCTCAACACTGAAAAAAAAAGAATAAATACTAGTTATAAACTTAGTAGGAAAGGTGAAAGCCTTATTAATGTTGGGGGGGGAATACTTTAAAAATGCTAGTGGACAAGGAAAAGGAGAGTTCAATACTACAGATGTGTTAGTGCTTTCTAAAATATTATTGAAATCCAATGCAATGCAATTCCAATTAAAATATGAAAATAATTTCCAGAGGAATTTCCTAAATCCTCTATAATTCATCAAGAAAATAAACAATGGTGAATTGCAGGAAAAATCTGAGAGAAGAGTTATAGGATCAGGGAAGATAGCATGTAAGTTGACTCTAGTCCTAGCATGTATGAAACATTTCACATAGGAAATTAATGTTTAAGGCTTCAGAGTGATGAGGTAGTCAACACAGGCAAACAGATCTCAACTGGGTGTCAAGAACAAGTGATTATGTGATGTGGGCTTATAATTTTTGAGACAAAAATAACTGGGAGGATAAGAGTTATTTTTTAACTGCAGGAACAAATAGCTATTCTTTATTTATAAAGAAGAAAAAATGCTAGATCCCTAATTCACTCCTCATAACAAAATATTTTCCCAAGGGGTTTATTTTTATAATCTTGCAAGAGGAAAGACTTTATAAATAAAGTTCAAACCCAGATCTTAAAAGAAAAATGCTATGGACAGATAAAATATAAAATGTTAGCATTTTCACCTTTGCAATATTAATATAATATTATGCATAGTATAACAGTGTTAGATTTCTTAATTTAAATATTTTTTGAGACTGGGTTTCGCTCTGTAGCCCAGTTGGTCCTGAACTTAATATAACCCAGGCTAACCTTGGACTCATGGCAATCCTCCTGCCTCACCCTCCCAAGTTCTGGGATTACAGATGAGTACCACCATACTCAGCTTTATGTAGGGATGGGGAATCAAACTCAGGACCTTGTGCTTGCTAGTCAAGTGCTTTAACCACTGTGCCATTCCTCAAGCCCCAAGTTTCTTAATTTAAAAGAGTTCATGCAAGTCAATAGGATGAAAAATAGAAAAATACTTAAAGAAAATGGTCTGCTACAAAAGGAAATGCATACAGCCAGTATGCCTACAGTAGCATACAAAAACATGTACAACTTCACTTCTAATCTCATATAAAAGCCAAAACCAAAATAGAAAGTAATGTCGCTCCTCACCTATTAAGACAAAAAATGTTACTTGACAATCAGTGCTGTGGGAAATGTGAGGAAATATGCACACTCAGTTGGAAGAAATTGCTATTTGGTGCAAACTGTCTGGATGCCAGTTTTGTGATATTTGCTAAAATGACATCACAGTATGTGTCCTTTAACCCAGGGGTTGTTTGGGCAGGCTAGAAAAAAGGGTAAGCAGAGAAAGAAAGATGTGGGCGAATGAGCATTCAGAGAGCAAGAATCCTGGGAAAAGGGATGAACCCATGGCACCAGGAGAGCAGAGTTGGCTAAGGTAGCTGGAAGTGCAGGCGTCCTCATCAGCCAGAGCTTGGTCAAAGTCTCTACCCACACAGCAAGATCAGCTCAAATCCAGAGGAGAAGATGAATCTGGTCTGTCTTCACAGGGAGAAGAGAGTTTTGGGAGCAGGAGAATCAGCCTCAGGCTACAGGTATGCATGGCTTGGTTTGGTATTCTGCCCAGGCGCTGAAGGGAACTAGGAACTGTTCCAGAAGGAAAAATGGGCCTGCTCCCAAACATGCCTCAGGAGCCGGAGCAAGACGATGCCGAAGGGCCAGCTCAGCCCCACTTACATCCAGAGAGGCGGGGAAATCCCTATGAGTACTAACTTTATAATAATTATTTCTTACAGTTTGTCTGTGGGATCTGTTGCTCCATTTTTTTTAAGTTTAGTATTGTGAATAGAATGCAAAAGTGCAGAAAAAAGTAACTTTATGAATCAAGACAGCCTGAGCCCAAATAACCAACACCAGATGAGGGAATATACATCCTCAGCCTCTGTCTTAGTTACTTTTTCATTGCTTTGACAGAATATCCAGCATCCCCAATTTAAGGGAGGGAAGATTTATTTTTAGCTCACAGTTTCAGAAAGTCTCAGTCCATTTAGGAGAGTCTGGCAATGGTGGAAGCAAGTGACAGGAGGCGGAGCTGAAGCAGAGCATGGTGGATGGGAAGGCAAGGACGGAGGAAGGAGGGAACTAGCTGTACCCCTCCAGGTTCTGCCCCTTTCAGAGTAAGCCCCAGGAATCTGCCCCTTCTGGGTCACAAATAATCTACTACACTTCCCCAATCCACCACATGCCTGCAACCCAGCCCTCCTGACCAAGACCCACATCTTAACAGCACATGGCTCCGTAGCCATTCAACAATGTTTTTGGGGGACATTCGAGATCCAATTTATAACAACCTCCAAGGCCCCTGTAGACTCCTAGTGGATCAAAGCACCTCCTCATACACGTAACCTTTAACCTTTTACAGCGACCACTTCCGATGTTGCTTTACAGCTTTCCCAGGTAAGTATGTCACAATATATGCCATGTAGTTTGGTCCGTTTTCAGTCCTCACACGATATGCCTTGATTTCGTTCACTCCACGTTAGCTTTCTTCACGGTTTACCCATGCTGTCTTTGAAGGGGGTTGCTGGTACTTTCCCCACTTTTTACCTTTTCCGTGGTTTGTTTGCTTGAGACAGACCCTTGCTGTGTAGTCTAGGCTAGCCTGAAACTCAGTGTGTAACCCAGGCTGGCCTTGAACTTGCAGCAACCCTTCTGCCTCAGTCTCAGAGGGCTGGGATTACAGGCGTATATCACCACACCTTGTCCCATGGCATCTTTAGGTGAAGAGTTTTGAAGGCTAACACAGTCGACTGTAGCAATCTTTACCTTTTTTTCTTTGATCTCTGTGTCCTATTTAAGAACTCTTCCTACCCTGAGGCTATAAAGAAATTCTTGATCATCTCCCATAAGTTTTATTATGATACCGTCACATTTATTTCACTAATCCACCAGACTCGATAGGAGTATATGCTGGGAGGCAAAGATCCAGTCTCATTTCTTTTCTGATATGGGTCTCTGCATGCCCCGTGGCATCCTTCCCCCACTACTTAAATCTGCCACTTTTGCCATAAGTCAACCAGAAACGCAGCCCAAGCCACGCACACACTCACACGTGTGCATGCACGCGCGCACACACACACACACACACACACAGAGCTGCATAAAGGACACATGGTGTGTTTGCTCAGATTTGAAACACTCTTGGGAATAATTTATTTTGTTATTGCTTGTGTCTTTTTCATCCTGGGTGCCGAAGACTACGTACGCTGGGCAACCTCATTTACCTCTCGTTTCTCTTGCTCTCTCTTTCCTGTGCTTCATTCTACTTGCAGCCCTCAGCCTGGTTTCTTCTGAAATACCTCATGATGTACTCTGAGCTCTTACCTGTGTCTTATCTGTTTGAAATCCATCTACAGATTCCTAAAATTTGTGGGGGGTTTTTTTTAGCTATGTTTTAAATTTGCTTTCTCTGTATACTTTCCAGTTCCCTGTCAGAACTTTCAAGCTGGACTTTTGCCTCCTTAAACCCAGTAAAAATAGTAAAACAGCATAAAAATTTAAAAATTAAAAAGAAATAGTAAAACAGCTATGTAAAGTCTCTTCCTGCTGTTTTCAATACCTGGGGTCCCATAGGCCTGTTCCCACCGCCTGTGGCCTCTGCACAGTCTTCCAGTAGCTTCGGGTCCCTTCATTTATTTGGTGTCTTCATATACTGAAGAATATTTTTAAAATTTTTTGTAAACATAACTCAAGGCGTAATGTTAACATTTATTTCCTCCACAAAGGATTTTTCACTGATATCTTCATCTATCTGAAGGCAGGAGCAGGAAAGGCAGCCCCAGCCTAGAACTTAATAATTCTAGTTCAAAGCCTGAAATTTTATAGGATGCCTGTGTGACAGGAAATTGAATAGCAAGGCCACAGTGGCCTGGCTTGTTTGCAATTCACTCTTTTCCCAAAGTACAGATTTCTGGGGCCCCAGCCTCAAGGGATTAAAAAAGATACCAGATTCCTCCCCCACATGGAGGGCCCTAGACTCCTAGCTTCTCCCCTTAGCTGTGCCTTTCAGTCAATAACCCTCCCAAGGACAAAAATACCTGGCACCCTGAGGTCACCTTTCTTGATACGTGTTTACCTGCAGTTCCTGCCTGGTAATTTTTCATGTTCTTGTTAGCTCTTCACTGTTTCTTTTTTAAAATAAACTTTATATCTTAGATTTACAGAAAAGTTACAAAAATAGTTTAGAGAGTTCCTGGATAATCTTCACTCTGTTTCCCCTAACATTAGCATCTTACGTAAAAGCGGTGCATTCATCAAAAGGAAGAGATTAACAATGGTGTACTACTATTAACTAGACTCTAGTCTTGGTTAGTATTTCACTGGTTCTTCCATTAGCACCCCTGTTCTAGGACCCAATCCAAGATACCATACTGCATTTAGCCTTCAGTTTTTGGAAAGCATTTTTAAATATACAGTCATGCCTCCGTGTCCACGGGGAACGTGTCCCAGGACTGGCTCCCTTCAGATACCCAAGCCCATGGATGCGGAAGCTCCTATGTAAAAGAGCATAGCATCTGCATACCCCCTCCACGCATCCTCCTCTTTACCTTATCATCTCTCCATTACTCATAATACCCGATGCTATAAGAATATTGTAGAAGTAGTTATTATGCTATCCTGTCTAGGGAATTATGACAAGAAATAAGTCAGTATGTGTTCAGTACAGACGTAGCCATGGTAGGTCTGTCTGCGTGGTATGTGAACACACCAGGAGGTGAGTGACACTGAGACAAGTGGAAGACACCATGGGCCTGTGAAGTGGCAGGGGCAGGGAGAAGCCCGACAGGGTCCAGCCACGCTTTGTGTCACTCATAGGGATTCAGTGTAGTGCTCAGTAGAAAGCAAATTTGAGCTTTGCTTTTTGAAAATTTCTGGACTGCTTTCCCCCCATGGGTAGTTGGATCACAGGTGCTGAGCCCACAGATATGGAGGGCCAGCAGACGCACCTCAGCCTGCTCTGCCTTTACTACCCCCCCCCCATTGTTTTCACTGTCATTTCTAGAGGTAAAAGGTCCAGCTAGGCCTGAAGGTGCTGGCCTGTGACCCAAGAATGCTAAGAAGCTGAGACAGGAGGATTGCAAGTTCAAGCCCAGCTCAGGCAGTTTTGTAATTGAGTGAGATCCTGTCTCAATAATAATGATAATAATAATAAATTTAAAAGGTCTGGGAATGTAGCTCAATGTAAAGGGTTTGGGTTCACTCCCCAATACCACCAAAAAATAATAATAATAATAATAATAATCCTTGAGTAGACAACACGGGTAGCTGGATGTAGCAGTGGCATGTGCCTATAATCTCTGCACTTTAGGAGACTAAGGCAGGAGAATTGCAAGCTTGAGCCCAACCTGGGCAACTTACTGAAAGCCAGTCTCAAAAAAAAATTTTTTTTTTGAAAGGTCGGGGCATGGAGATTAAGTGTGAAGACCATGGACTCAGACTCCAGTACCTACGCCCCCACCCCCCGCACACACAAAAATTGAGTTTTTCAAATGTGTGTCAATGGAGAAAGACCCTCTCCCTCTCTCTCTCAAAAGCCACCTTCCCTGGGGTGTAAGAGAGGAAGGTAGAATAGAGAGGGTGGAGTGCAATAGAGAAACCAAACAGGTTAAGGTGCAATCCCGGCTGTGTTACAGCTCCCGACAGCTACAAAATCACAATGGCTGAAAGAGGAGGCTATCTCTAGCTCACACGGGTGTCTGTGGCATTCTGGGCCACAGGCCAGAGTAGCTTCCTTTCAGGTGGTGGCTTGGGAATCCAGGCCTTCCCGTCCATGCCCCAGCTGTCTGTGCTAAGGCTGCGACTCCCCGACACTCACCTCCAGCAGGGCACAGCTCCAGGAGCATCTTGCTCTTGGTCTCTTTTCAGGTCCTTGCTAGTTGGGTTTGTTTATTTTTGTTTGTTTGCTCGTACTTAGTCTTGAGCCTGGAGCACCTGCAATAAGTTACCTTCCCAGTTCTTTTTAAATTTTTTTATTTTGAGACAAGATCTCACTAAGTCAACAAATTTCTCAAGCCAGATTGAAAACTACAATCCTCCTCAATCTCCCAGAGCTCTGGGATTGCAGGTGCACTCCACCGTGCCTGGCTCTCCTGTGCTGGTTTAATTTCTGAACTTGGAAGGAGAAGCAAGGCAAGTGTCACTGAGTCCCTTTGCTTCCCTTTTCTTGGGAGCCCACAGCAGTAGAGTGTGTGTGCTCCCTGAGGGTTTGGGGGGCTAGGGCCTGTGGGTTCTGGCACCACCTGTGATAAAGTTCGCCTAATTCTGGGGATTAACTAGGAAGCCCCCTATACCAAAGCCTTGCTGCTGCACCTGCACCAGCACGATATGTGCAAAATCACATTTAATCCTTCCGCTGACTTGTTCATCATCTAAGGCAGCGATTCTTGACCTGGAGTCATTTTATCTCCCCGGGGGACCTTTGGCAGTGTCTGGAGACATTTTTGATTGTCACAACCAGCACCTAGTGGGTAGAGAGGCCAGGTTGCTGCTACACGTCCTCTAATGCAATGAAGAGCTCCTTCAGTGAAGAACTACTTGTCTGAAGTGTCAACAGTACCAGGGCCTGGAAAGCCAGAACTAAAGCAGCATATGGCCGTCTCAGATCCCCTGGGGTGACAGTCCAAGCAAGTCCAGATCCCTGAGGAGTAGGACCAGCGTGACCACTGAAGACCGAGTGTCTCACTGCCATCACCTGAGCCACCACACCCCCAGGCACAGCCCACTCGCCCAGACACACAGAACCCTTCATGAGGATTCAAGGAGCTGGCTAGGAGCCCTCAGATTCTGCTGCCCACTGTACCTACCCAAGTGTAGTGATGGCAGGGCACATCCCATCACTCGAAGTGGAAGCCAGACACAAGTGTCCTCTCTTCTCAGGTCCCCAAGAGTCTTTCTATTGACCTTTATTAGCCCCAGGTGTCGTGTGGGGTCGGACCAGGTGTGGGGCTGATATGCGTCTTCCCAGCATTCACTCTCCTGCTAAGCCAGGAACAACTGTTCTGCTGTCTGTTCTTGTTGTCGTCATTGCTTTTGTTTTTGATTTTGCAGTGCTGGGATCCGAACCCAGGGCCTGGTGCATGCCAAGCTTCTACCACCGGGCAACATCCCCAGCCCAGGAGCATCTATTTCTAATGGAGTTCTCCAGCCCAGCTTGTGGGCTGGCAGAGTGGAAGAAAAGGACCTTCAGAAATGCAAGATGGAGCATGGGTGACACATGTCAGCCTAATGCCTTCTTTATATAAGTCAGCACTTGTTAACATGTCTTGTTCTCTCCCCAAAAGACAATCATACACCGCATGCCTCCTCCACACCTTTTTATTTTTTTAAATCACAACATAATGCCTGAGCTATACCAGGGAGAAGAAATAAAAGGAAAACCACTTACTATCAAATAACACATATTTCAAAATGTCAATGCTTGGCTCCCATGGCACTAGAAAACACAATGCAGTGTCAGACGCTTGCCCTGGCTTATAATGAATAAATTAGGCTTTAAGAAAAGTAGTTGACGTGCTACCTTGTGAAAGAACTAAATAAATGAAGAATGGCAATATACGATGGAATACTAGAATAGATCTGTTTTCATCTGTGCTGTTTTTTAATTGCAAGAACACGTGATCTTTTGTAGGCTGTACGCACAGAGAGTCAAGTTCCAGGCAGAGGTCGTGTAACAGGGTTTCTAAGACATGATGTCCCTGCTCCTTGTTACGACAGCAGTTCCCACCGATCACTGTACCACCAAGCACATCCCCCGCATTACCAAATGTTCCTTCCCAGAACCACTGAGTTAATGCTTCAAATGTTAACTGGCCAAGCGGATATAATGCCCGCTATGTAAACAGAAGAAAATATGCCAAGAAAACATTAACAGTGCTTTCCTAATGAAGAAAAGGAATTACAGGAAATATTCCTATGCTTCTCCTCCCTGTTTATTTTTATTTTACATCTCTTTATCTTGTAAAATGTTTGCTTTTAGCTTATATGTATTTTGCAATTAAAAAAGAAAAGCTATTTTGGAAAACAATGTGTGAGGGCTCCCTCTAGCGTGCTTGTGTGTACGGTTCCCTTCGAGGCCGATTTAAGTCAGCTGTAGGGAAAGCATTGCTTCGCTTTTTCAAGCGCCAAAACCGTCCTGCCGGCCTATCAGGACCAGCCTTCTTGGAATCACCTGCCTAGGGTTGCAGGATATTCGGCTAAACTCAGTCTGCCAGCACCGCCTCCCGGTGGCCAAGGGCGGTACTGCGCCCCGCCGAGGACTACGGCCCAGAGGAACAACGGGCCCTGCCGCAGGGACCCTAAATTCTGTCCTCTCGACCACTTAGTAATCTGAGGAAGCTTACGGACACTCCCTCTCACAACAATAGCCTTTACATACACAAAACAAAATGCGCATACTTGAAATAAAACTAAACACAATGGTTATCAAAATAGTTATAATTGTGTTAAAAGTAATAAGCATGCGTCTTTACTAAGCACTTTAGCAGGCAGCTCTAACAGTGGGTCTCAACGATTTTCCAAGCAATGAAAAGTATACAAGACATTTTGAGGTATTAGTAACAACCAGATGCGCTACTGTCTGCGATTTTTATTGCAACAGTTACAGATTCTGCTAACAGCCATTCTCAGAATAGAAGGGAAAAGCTTAGAGGTTCATGAAGGCCAGTATGTAATTTTTTTCATACCCAAGTATGTAAGTACATGAATTCCTGAGTCCTGTGGGCACGGCCACAGGGCAAGGTCCTCTGAAAACGCACAGTCGGAGAAGCCCTGGGGTGTTTCTGACGCCTGGGAAGCTGTAAGGTTGACCACAGACGTCGTGGGCGTGCTGAGCAGGGACCTCCCCTCCCTTCCTTGTCCTGACCTGGCCCTTCTGCAGGAAGTTAAAGCCTGGCTGTGAAAGCGAGCTCACAGTTGCTGGCCCGCGTCTTCTCCCGAGGTGTCCAGTAGCCACTATGCGCCCCCTGGTCCTGCTATGGGGCTGCCTTGTGCTCCCAGGTGAGATGGGGAGGGGGTTGTGGGAGGGTTTAATCCTTCGGGTCTGCAGAGAGGAGACGCCCTGACACCTGATACCTCCAGACTTCACCCAGTCCACCATCCTCAGCCCCCTCAGCCTGCAGAAGGGGCCAGCGTTTGCCGCTTCTGGAACTCAGCCAGGTTAGCTCCCATGGATGGGTTCCTGTCCCTGCGCTGTGCAGCTGAGAGAGGAGCTTTGCCTTCCTGACCTCATTTTCCTACTATGTGCGCAGCCTGGAAGGCAAACACCAACCCTGCTGCGTGATTGTCCCGTTAAACTCAGCAAACACTTGAATCTCTGCTCTGTGGCCCCCGACAACCCTGAGAGCTACAGAATTCCTAAAATGTATCTATCTATTCAGAGGCTGCCTTTTCTTTCTTTAACACCCAAAGCCAGGATGTATCTCACGATGAGTGTCAGTAGTTTAACTGGCAATGTTTTTCCTAGCAGTACATAAAATTATGATGTGTCTTATCATATTCTCATTGTCCGTAGATTAGAAAGCTTGGAGCCCAGAGAGGTCAAACAACTTCCCCAAGATTATATGGCTATTAGATGGCAGCACTGGGACTCAAACTTTCATCTTCTTGAATTTAAAACCTTCACCCCCCCCCCCCCCCCCCCAATATGCCGAGCTTAGGGAAGCAGCAACAGCCCTGCCCCCAGGAAACTGAATTGGGGTGAGTACTGGGTCTTTCAGGGCTGCCTCAGATGGACTGACTGAGGAAAGCCTTTCTTCCTCCCCGGTGAAACAGAAACTTCTGATCTTGACCTTGAACTTGAATTTGGGAGATCCCCACCTTTGCCCCTGCTGTAGTTTCAGGTTATGAAGCCATGAAAGGCCCGAAGGAGATCAGTGGATTTGAAGGTGACACTGTAACCCTGCAGTGCACCTATGGGAAAGAACTGAGGGAACGCCGGAAATACTGGTGCAGAGAGGCCGGGTTTGTAATCACGCGCTGCTCTGGCACCATCTACGCGGGACAGAATGGCCAGGAGACAACAGAGGGCAGGTTTTCCATCCGCGACAGCCCCCAAGAGCTCACATTCAAGGTGACCCTGAGGGACCTCACCCTGAAAGATGCTGGAAAGTACTGGTGTGGGGCTGACAGGCTGGGCCCTGACGAGGCTTTCCTGATCTCTCTGACCGTCTTCCCAGGTAACAAATGTCCCCCCCTTGCCCTGCCTGGGGAACAGGAGATGCAGAGGGGACAAGGGAGGGGCGGTAGGTCATCAGAAATGGGTCCAGTTTCCCCCATCACAAAAGGCATCGACTGCCATCCACATGGAGCATCTCATGAGGTGCTCATGAGATGACTCAGTGCGGTCATCAGGGTCACACACTGAGCAACATTTGGGATACAGGCAGTGCCAGAGGACCATCAGCTGGGCTTTCCTTCTTGCTCCCTAAGAACAGGCAGCAGAGAAGGGTGAATGAAGCCCAGGCTGTCAGACCCTCTGCTCTTTCACTTTTCTTCTGCCAAGATTCTCTGTAGGGGGACAAAACGAATACCCAGGGAATAAAGAAAATTACCCACAGAGCCCGCAGCCCCCTTTCCAGTGTCAGATATGCTCCTGAGACCCCCTGAGGCTAGACAGCCATTGCTGCATCTCAGCCCTAGATCACAGGGCCTTCTAAGCCACAGCCATGCTGGCCTGGGCCTGCTTGTGACCTCAGTGCCCCATCCAGACCTCCCTTTCCACGGATCTCAAAGTCCAGGGCCAGGAGCTAGGAGTGTCTGGAAACCAGACTATAGTTAAGGTATGCAAGACAGGGGTTTTTTGAGTGCAGGATACTAGGGAGATTGGGCTGGAATCATGGGCATGCGGCGCATCTGTGCATCCCAAGAATCTTGTCAGGACCTGAGGACAGATCCAGAGAAGGCCCAGGGCAAGTGGGCAACCACTCTGCCAGTCAGTGAGGCTGAGGTAAGACTTTATAATCCCAAATCCCAAATGGAAGACTGAGGCTCCCAGAGTAAGTGAATTGTCCAAGATCAGAAAGCAACGGAACTAGGAGTCCCCCAGAAGGTCATTGCTGGCTTTGGCTGTCCTCCATCCCTTCCTGGCCCCAGAGATGGAGCCCGTTCCAACCAGGTCCAACCTCAGCACCAGACCTCCATCATCCATGTGTCTTATTTAATTCAAGGAAATACTATTAAATTTACCGAATAATGGCAGTAGCATCAAAACCAAAACTCAGAGGTAGACTTCTTGCCTAGCCCGTGTGAGGCCCCGGGTTTCATCTCCAGCACCACCATAAAGAAAAAGAAAAAGAAAGCCCACCCACATTAAATCTGTTCTCCATTATTTGCAAGATTCTCCAATCTCTTCTGATTCTCAGCATTCAAATCTGATATTTACCTAGTTGTGAACAATTCTACCTATATTTGAGGCTCTCCTGTTTTTGCTACTTACATGTAATTCTAGCTACTTATTCACATATGATTTGTGCATTACTGTATGATCCTCCTGTGCTTGACCTTGGTGGCCTCTCTCTAGTGACAGTTGAAAGGCTGGAAATTCTGTGTGTGTAGATGTTCCACAGCAGGCCAGAGATGCTGATTTATAACGTTTGTCAATTTCTATGATGTCACTGCTTCCTTCTGGACCCTATTTCTAGCCACTAAGGCTGTAACGACCAGCTCACAAAATCCTGAGACGTTAGCCACCCAGCTCTCCCAGCTAGTGTGAGCCTTCTCCGACACACACCTCTGCATCAGGCCAGACACTGAGAATTTCTAGAAAGATCCAAACAAGACAGGTGTCTCTGCTATTTCCCATTTGTCCTCACCTAGAGGCCCGAGGCAATGAAACACGACCAGACAGAGGACTACAAACTTAAACGTAAAGGCTGTTTATTTGCAGAACATTGCATCTTCCACTAAGAAAAGCCCAGCAAAGTGACCTAGTATTAGAATTGAGACTAACTGGCCTGTCAAGGATGGCAGAGGTCAGAAAGGACTGGGGAAGCTGCTGGCAGACAGGCGCAAGCCTAGCTTCACCCAGGCTCCCGTCTGCTGTGTGCGCAGAGGGGACAGGCATTGTGTCCTGGGGGAATCTCAGCCTCCTGAGGAGACCCTGTAGCAGGCCTATAATCCTAGTACTTTTGGGAAGCTGAGGCAGGAGAAGCCCTGTGTTCAATCCCAAGAACAGAGTTAAAAAAAAAAAAAAGTAATCGCAGTGTGGTTGGATGTCAGCCCCTCCCCTCCGGAGCGTGCCCAGGGAACTGAAGGTCCGCAGAGGAAAGGCGCTCACCCTGCACAGTACAGAGGAGCGGACTAGAGAGCTGGGGCTGAAAGACAGAGCAAAATGCGTTAAGCACAGACGGAAAGGAAAAGCATCAAGCACACAGGAACAGCATGTCAAAGTCATAGGGTGGCCGGGAACTCGTGTGATCAAAAGAACAGGCCAGCTCTGCGTGGCTGGGCATCACGTGGGAAGGAGGGAATGCTGATAGAGCGCTTTGAAGTCTGAGTTTAAAGGGGCTTGACAGACATGCTGAAAAGTTGGAACTCCAGCTTACGGGGCGATGGGGAGCCACTGACTGTGCTGAAGCAGAGAGTGAGGGGATCCAAATGTACAGAACGCAACTTAGTAAGTTTTGGCTTAGAAGTTGGTGTGAAGAGTGGCACAGGAGGAGCAGGCCAACAGGCAGCTGAGTCGGGGGTGGGTGGGTAGAAGATAGGCAGAAGATCAGGGGGCTGCAGAAGGAGAACCCGGGATCAGCTGGGCGCCGCCGGCTGTGGCTCCTTGTGGCCAAGGCAGGGTGGGAAAGCTGTGCCGGGGCTCAGTGCCCCTGCTGAGAGCAGCCTCTCCCCCTCCTCTAGGAAAAGAGAAAAGTACCAGGACCACTGGGGCCTGCTGTCCTCCCTCTCCCACCCTCTCCTTCCAGCCTCTTGCTACCAGGAGCCTGCAGCCCAAGGCAAAAGTTTGGCAAACTCAGCCCCCAGAATTGAGTGAGTGAATGGTTTTCCTGCCCCGCCTCCACCCCCACCTCAGGAAGCCTCCAGGAAGAGCCTATGTGGGGCCAGACAGGAGCCTGGCAGCCAGATCATCTTGCTGAGGAATTAAACGGAAAAAAGAACCCCCCCCGAAAAAAAAAAGATGAGGGGTGGGGGTGCTAGGGCCTTTGCTCCAGGCCACAGGGGAAGCAGCAGAGCCAGGACACCAGCACGTCCGGTCCTCAAAGTTCATTCTCTGCCTGCTCAGTCCAGGCTCTGAGGGGTGAGCCAGCCAGGCCAGGCCTTGGACTCCCACCTCTGGCTCATCACGCCCACCTGCACCCAGCTGTTGCAGGTCACCTTACTGAGGCAGTAGCCAAGGGCATGTGATGGTCATAGGAGAACTTGTCCTTGCAGTGAGAGAGGAGGTGACAGTCCGCCAGGCCTGGGTTGGGGGCCATAGGAAGGCATCTACCGAGTGGTGCCGGGATCAATCACCGAGATAGGGACAGGAGTGTGACTGGATCTCCCCATAGGAAGAACAGGCAAAGACACAAGAAAAGGCTGAAACTACGCATTGATATGATCTGCCTGCTCAAAATGGCTTCCCTAGGCCTCTGTCTGCTTGCCGTCTTTCAGCTGAGGATGTCCTGAGAAATCAGCCCTAGGGATGACCCAGTTCCGAGAGAAAGGGGAGCTGGGAGGCTGAGATCCAGGGTCAGGGAAGGTGCTGAGGCGTGGCTTTTGGACTTGTAGCTTCTCCTGACCTGCGCCCGACAGTCACCACAGCCAAGCAGAGGGAGAGCAGGGCGGAGGCCCCCTGGCGCCGGCCCGCAGAAGCCTCCCCTTCCACCGGAGCCTCTCCGTATGCAGGGAGCTCTCCTTACCCAGCGACCTCTCCTCCTGCAGGGAGCTCCCGCCCAGCCGTACTGCTGGACTCCTCTGTGACAGAGAGTGCCAGTCCTGTTTCTAGCAGCAGGAGCAGCTCCAGGGCCAGGTGAGTGCAGACAACTTAGGTCACCCTTCAGGCAATCACTGCACCACATTTCCTTTGGGCCAACAAGAATCAAACACTCCTTCCTCCAGGCAGACACATCCTCCTGTCACGGCCACAGCCGCAGCACAGAGGGCTAATTTCAGCAGTGTGTATCCTGTACCACAGGAAGCAGCAGCTCTGGTGGCCTAAATGCCCCGGCTTGCCTATGATAATCCCCCACCTTTCTTTCTCTCAGATCCACCTCAGGGTTAGCCACCTCAGTTCAATAGCTTTTGTTTGTTTTCCCAACCATTTTTAATAATATATATATATATACATATATATATATACACATATATATATACACACATATACATATATATGTGATACATAATGTTTACAATGATCTTGAGTATTTTGTGCGCATATATATATATATCACATTAACTTTACAATCCCTCCCCATTTTTGGCCCTCTCGCACCCTCTCCATCCCCCTCAGCTGCCACTATCACACCCATTTGGTTCTATAGAATGCCTGTGTTCTGGGTTTCCCAAATCAGAGAAACCATGAGATATTTAACATAATTAATCTTCTGTATCTGACTCATTTCACTCACATCACCACTCTTTAGCTCAGCTTCCTACCCCTAGAATGGGTTGCAGTGGCCAAATCTTGGTGCTTCTTCTCTGAGTCCAGTAGATCCTTTTTTTGGGATGTTGTTCTTTTTTTTTTCTATATCTTACTATATCTTTGTTCAAATACTTTAACAGGGCCTTACCCACCAGTCCACCTGAGAAAAGAAAAATAACAATGTAATTCATATGGCTAGAAAATGTGAGAAAGAAAAAGAAAAGTTAAATTTCAAATGCCGTAGCTGAGTACTGAAAGGTAAATGTTTGTACATTCAAAAAACGTTCAGGTTATCAGTACATCAATCAGTTTTCTTAGGACAAATGTACATCAAAGACCAAATAAGTGAATTGCTGCAATAAACAAACTCAAGCCTATATTGAATTGCTACATTAAATGAACCTAAGTCTGTATCACATAAGTGTATTATACTTAAAGCAATAGATAGGATGGCATACTTAGTTACTTCAAAATCTTTAACTTTCACGATTTACTCACATCCCACTAATTACTAACAATTTGCCAGGTTTGGTTTATCATTTTATCTACCTATCCATCCATAAATTCATGCTCTCCTATTTTTAAAGATTTTATTCCAATTCCCCATGTTGAATTTTTGATCTTCTCCTGGACTCCTTTCAGTTGTTGGGGCACTCCTCCCTCTCCTAGCTACATCGAACAGGTGTTTTTTTGACTTTATTCTCAAATTTTTAAGTGGTTCCAGGAGATGACATTGTCCAGCTGTTACTTGGCTGCCATCTTGACCGCAAGTCCTAAGTTCAATAGGTATTACCCATACATTGTGCATTAGCCCTGTGCAATGCATAAAAATAGGGAAAACCCATCCAGCTCCCAAATTTTTTCCTTACCCAACCAGAGTCCCAGCCTGAAGGATGGGTTCCGGGATACAACTACGCTTGGTTCCTCGTTACAGGTAGCTGCTAGCAGGTTCAGACTCAGCTGGAAGTATCTTGTGGACCCTTCCATCCTGGACACACTGGGAGGCTGGCTAGATCCTGTGGTCCCTGTGCCCTCTGACCTTCTTGAGAGACAAGGGACCTATCTGGACTTGGGATCAGAACACAGCCTTACCTGTCATGCCAATGTTGGTGACTCCAACCTGGATACAGCCCTTAAGAATGTCTTCATGTCCCACTGTGTGATATGAAAAGTCATTAAGTTCTCCCAGGAGCAGTGTCTGTAGTGTAAAATGGCACTACGCATAGTTAGTGTGGAACTTAGCGGCTAACACAGCACCTTTCCTGAGTGCCAGGCACCAACCACACTAAGCACTCTATACATCCCAACCAGTGTGATCCTCACCACAGCTGCTTTATGGAAGAAAACACCTTAGGAGGTTGAGTCACTTGTCCAACATCACACATATTGAAAGTGGTAGAGCCAGAGTTCAAATCCAGGCAGCCTGGCTTCAAAGTCCGAGCTAATCAAAAATAGTCAGTTGAGGAGCAATTGCAATAAGTGCTCGGCTGGTCTTTGCCACATTGAATTGGGCTCCACACGAGGGCTTGCTTCTCAGCCTAGCCTGGGTCCCACAGACACGGATGACTTATCTGATGACAGCCAGGCATGCTCCTTCTGTCTTGCCCCCAGGGGATCCATCCCAATGAGTCGCCTAATGGCCCCATTCCTGGTGCTCCTGTCCCTTCTGCTGGCCACAAGCCTGATCACCTTGGGCAGCCACATACTACAGCAGAGAAAGAGAGGTGAGTGAGTATGGGTGGGTTTGGGTAGGAGTAAGAGGGGAGACCCAGAGTTCATGACCCCACTGAGACCTGTAACACCAACACTGGAGAGACATGTGGGCCTCGGTGTACTCATCTGAGATATGGGCATCCAGAGTCCTGCTGCTCCCTTCTGCGGGAGTCAGGAGGCTATGGATATTAGGAAGGAGCAATTCAAGCAGGGAGGGGAACGATGAAGTATGATCTTAGCTCCTCCAGTCCCACTGAGCTCCTCAGTCACTACCTGTAGATTCCAGTAAGCCCCTGGTCTGTGCAAGTCCAGCTCCATGTGCTCACACTGCCCAGCAGGGTCAGGGGAGGTTGTGTATAGGACAGAGCACTTGAACCTGAACAGAACAGACATCATGGCCCCACACCTGCATGCAGGCTCTGCAGTGCTCAGGCCCTTTTATAGGCTTGAGTTCAAATCCCAGCTCTGCTATTTTTTGAGCTAAGTTCAAGCAAAGGACCTAACTGCCCTGAGCCTCAATCTCAGATAAATTTCAACAGGATAAACAGATAAATTTCAACAGGAACAGATTACAAGCCACATTTAAAAAGAAGCAGAAGAGAAAAAAAGAAAAGAAAAAAAAAAGAAGCTCTTGATGTTTATTTTAGTAATATAGCTTAATTCAGTGTGTCCAAAACATTATTAAGTCAACATAGAACCACGGTGACAATATTAATGACAACCAGGCATGGTGGCCCAGTACTATAACCAAGAGGCAAAGGAAGGAAAATCACTGGAACCTGAGAGTTTGAGACCAGCCTGGGCAACAGTGAGATTCCCTCTCAATTAAACACACACACACACACACACACACACACACACACACACACACACACACACACTACACATTCTACACTCGTTGAGTCTTTGAAACCTAATATGACTTGAAGCTGTCACATGTCACATTCTGGTGCTCAATGGCCAAGTGTCACTCACAGCTTCTGAGCTAATGGCACAGATCAAGAGGATTGGGTGAAACAATGGTAACAAGAGCTCCCACATGCCAGGCATGTTCTGTGGCTTACGATGCTGCCCCCTTGACTTGCCTCGGCACTGTAGAGCGCCCCACTGTCCAGGGCAGGAGAGGAGCAACCTTGCCCTGTGTTTGCAGGATGCTTACAATGGTGTCCCAACAGCCCTGGGCAAGTGTAACCCCCAGGAAGAAATGTTATCTTTACCCATGACCCCATGTCCCCTCAGAGGAGTCAGGGAGGAAATACACAGGGCCACAGGATTCCTGGTCACAACTTCAAGCCACTTAGTACCTGGCCTCTCAAACTGTGGTTCCCAGGGAGCAGCAGATGCATCCTCTGTTGCCTGTTAGAAACGCAGAATCTTAGGCCCCGTCAATTAGAATCTGCATTTTAAGAAAATGTGCAGAAGGGTCCTTGCATGAAGTCAGCTTTCTGTCGCTGTAACAAAAACCTGGGAGCTGGTGTGGTGCCCCATTCCTGCAATCCTAGCCCTCTCAAATGCGAAGGCAGGAGGATGGCAGGTTTGAGCCTGGCATGGGCAGCTTAGCAATTTAACAAGACACTGTCTCAAAAGAAAAAAGGACTGGGGATGTGGCTCGGTGCAAGGGCCACAGGCTCAACAACCAGACCTCCTCCCTTCCCCCCAAAAAACAAAACTCTGAGGGAATCAACTTATATAGAGAAAAATTCATTTCAGCCCACAGCTTCAGAGGTTTCAGTTCGATGACCACTTGGCCCTGCTCCTCCTTTGGGCCTGGGATGAGGCAGCACATCGTGGCAGAAGCAGAACTCCGAGCCTGATGACGAGAGAATAAGACAGCAAGAAAGGGGCCAGAGTCTCATAGTCCCTTTCAAGATCACACCTCCAGCGACCTAAACCTTCCCATGAGGTCCTCTTAAAAGTCCCACACTTCACAGCAGCATCAAGAACAATACACTGTTCTTTGAGAGACATTTAAAATCCTAGCTACAGTAGTCCTGTGTGCTCCTTAAGGTTTGCAAGGCAACATCCTTAGCCGACTAATTTCCACAACCGTTTTCTGGACCCCACACGGTGCTCCCCACATCTGGATCTCCAGAGGCTGGCTCATTCCTGAGGCTGAGCTAAAAGGGGCTTCTTGGCCCCGCCACCTGCCACCCCTTCTGGGAAGCCCCTGCTTCTGGAGGAGGTGGGGGGAACAGGGCCCAGTGCACTCTGGGAGCAGATGCAGGCTACTCTTGGCCAACCCTGGCTTCAGCGTGTTCCCTCCTGTATCTCTTTTAGCCCCACAGGCTGCAGAAACACAGTGGACTGAGAAGGTCTACCTCCAAGTGCCGGTAAGGACAGACAAGGGCTTAAGGGCTAGCTGGGATCCCCTTGCTGCTGGAGAATTCTGGGCCCTACCTTCCTGTCCTGTATGGTCCTCTGAGTCTCACCCAGAGGCAAGGCTTGTTCCCCACCTTGGAAGAATCTGTGTGGTTCCTGAGATCAGCCCTTCAGAGTGTCGGCCAGACTCAGTAGCCACCGCCATCCCAGTTCCCCACCAGGCACCAGGAGCTACATGAATATCTTCCCCAAGCCTGGCACCCTCTTTCTATCCTCTTTTTAGAGCAAAGGACATCGGTACTGGATCCAGAGGGAGCCTTTGCGAAGTCTACTCTAGCCTTTCCCTAAGTCTGAGGAAAATCCCTCCCATTTGGCAGTTCCTGGGTTTCCAAGGTTATTAGAAGTACTTCCTCCCAGTGAGTGTGGTGTCTGGGCAGAGCCCTGGAATTTAAAAATGGATGCTGAGGAGGGAGGACTGCCAGGCAACTTAGTAAGACTCCGCGTAAAAAATTTAAAAACAGGCTAGGGTTGTAGATCAGTGTGAAGGCCTGGGTTCAATCTCCAGAAGAAAGAGAGAGAGGGAGGAAGAAAGGAAGGAAAGAAAGAAGAAAGGAAGAAGGAAGAGAGAGGAAAAAGGGAGCTTTCCCAGGCCTCTGTTGCAACAGATCGCCCCAGGGCTGGAGCCCAGGGACTCTGACAGCACACCAGAGTGTGACAAGTAGACTTCAGTGCGCTTTCAAAGAAGAAATTGAGGCTCAGAGAGGATAAAGGTGTTGCTTAAGAGTGCACATCTGGCACTCGCCAAAATGGAGAGCAGAACCAATCTCTCCTCTTTCCAGAAAACCCTAATACTTTCTCTGAGTTTCCCTTGTCTCTGAGATCTTGGTAATATGGCTGCCCTGGGACCCAGGCTGAAGGTGCCTCTCTGGGGACCAAGGAACAGAGCCTTCCTGGCAAGGAAACGTCCCTGAAGCTACCCGCTCCAGGACCTTCCCTCCCAGGCCAGACTCCTGTAGAGGGGAAGGGGGGTGGGAATGTGGTTCCAGAAACAGGAGCCCAGCCTGCCTCACTACCCAAACCCCACCACCAGCTGTTTACCTCACTCTGACTCCCTTAAACGCAGGGGCAGGAAAGGGGGGCTACCATCCCCTGCTTTCCTGGCGCCAGCGAGGACAAAGGATGCAGGTTGATCCCCCCAGGGAGAGCCGCTGGGGTGGGAATGGGCTTTTCTGTGGCTTAGGAAGCAGCTGCTGTTGTCTCAGGAAGCTGGACCAGGCCAAAGGTGGCCAAGGGGAGTGAGGGAAAAGTCACAGGGATGGAAGGTTGGCCTCCACTGGCCACCTTAAGTCAAGGGCTTGGGCTCACCAACAGAGGGTCTCGGCAGGGGGCCGGGGGTGGGGGGTACCTCATCTCTGTGCCCAACCCTGCCACCTGTCCCACTGCCCCCATTCCATGCCACTGTGCCACAAACTTTTCATGTTCCAAGCACCTGGCAGGCCCGTGCTGATGGGGTTCTATGAGGTGCCCCTCTGTGGAAAAGACCCCCCACGATAGGCAGAGGCAGGAGCCCTGTAAACCTGCTCCCTTGAAGGTGTTTGCCTTTCCTTTTTTCCCTCGACTTCTCTACAGAAACTAGAGGTGGGATGGAAGGGGGAGGAACTATCTTTGCCCAGTGCAGGCCAGAGAGGGAGGAGGAAACTTTCCCCGTCTTGCCAAAGAGCCCAGGAGGTATGAGGATTCAAAGGGGCGTGCTAGGGGTCAGCCCAGCATTTCCCCCTCCCCAGAGGAATATTAGTACAGGGATCATCATCCCTTGTCTCATCTCTTAGCCTGTTTTGGACCATGTGTTGGGACTTCACAGATGTCTTTGAGCCCTTGTGATTCCTACACAAGGTGGGTTTTATAATTTCCTGCATTTTACAGCCAAAGACACTCAGGGAGGGTAATACGCTGCCCACAGTGGCCCAGCCTGCAAGAGGTAGAACTGGGAACACGGCTGCACTCTGTGAGGCTGGCTCCCTGGCTCTCCACGTTCAAGCACAAGGGGTTGGAGGAGTAGAGCCAAGTTCACAGCCAAAGACTGGAGAAGAACCCCTTCTGGGTGGGCCCTGAGCAGGACAGCCACAGGCTGAACACCTGCTGTGCCTTCTGCCATTCAGTGAATCTTTGCAGAATTCAGCTTTGCCCTCTCCAGGCCCGTTTCAAAGAACACATGGCTTAGCTAGGCATGGTGATGTGGACCTACAGTTCCAGCCCTGGGGGAGGCTGAGCAGGAGGGCTGCAAGTTAGAGACCAGCCTGGGCAACTCAGTGACTTAGCAAGATCCTAACTTTCTCAATGTGTAAAAATAAAAAAGGGATGGGAGCAGGCCTGGTGACACAGGCCTGTAAGCCCAGGACGCTGGGAAGCCAAGGCAGGAAGATTCTAAATTCAAGCCCAGCAACTCAGTGAGATCCTTTCTCAAAATCAGAATCAAAAATTGCACTGGGATATAGCTCAGTGTAAAGGACTTGGGGTCAACCTCCAGTATCACACCCACACAGAGCAGGGAGGTAGGTACTTGTAGCTCAGTCTATGGGGCCTGAGTTCAGACCCCAGTGAGGGGAGAAAGGCAGAACATGCAGTCTTGCCTTTTTTTTTTTTTTTTTTTTGGGGGGGGGACAAGGTCATGCTCTGTCACCCAGACTGGTGGTCTTGAACTCACTATGGAGCTCAGGTTAGCCTTGGACTCAGGGCAATCCTCCTACCTCGGCCCCCCAAATATGCTGGGATTACAGATGTGTGCCATCACACCTAGTTTATATGGTGCCGGGGAATCAAGTCACAGCCTTACGATTGCTGGGCAAGTGCTTTATCCGCCGTGTCATTCCTCCAGCCCCTTTTTCTGCTTTAAAAGACAGAAATAGCATAGTGAAAACAAGCTCATCCTTCTAGAACTTCTCACGGTAAGATGCTATCTAAATAATTATTATAACCTTGAGGGAAAAAAAATCTTATCTCCATTGCACAACTGAGGAAACCGAGCTTCTGAGAGTCAGTCGGCATGTCCAAGGTCACACAGCCAGTTCTCCCTCCTACCCCTCCCTGCCTTTCAACCCCCCAGCCTCCCTCCCACCCAGTGCTTGGCTCAAAGACCATGCCTGCTGCCAAGAACAGACTGTTCTGAAGAGTCTCTCTTACAGCCACCGGGGAACAGCTGCACTCCTGGGGACACTGTGATCCACCTTGATGGGCCCACCAGGCCTCTCGCCAGCCTCCCTGCCGGCTCTGACACGAAGATCCAGTGCCTAAGCCAGGTGTGGACCTGCGTGTCTGGAGCCACATTGCCTGACGCCATCTGATAAGGGGGGAGGGTTCCTCAGCATCTTCTCTCAAAGCTTCATCTTCCTGCATTTGCCCGTTTACACTAGTAGCCATAGGCCTGGGACACTTCACCAGAAAAGCCAGGGCTCTTGACTTCACGTGCCTTTGTCCAGAAAGAGAGAGAGAGAGAGAGAGAGAGAGAGAGAGAGAGAGAGAGAGACTGGGAACTGAGCCCAGGGCCTTTCCACAGAGCTCTTTTATTTGGAGACAGGGTCCTGCTCTGTAGTCCAGGCTGGACCTGAGCTCACTATATAGCCCAGGCTGGCCTCAAAATCATGCCAATTCTCAGCCTCCTGAGTGCTAGGATTATAGGTACATGTCCGGCTAATCTTTATGTGTTGCTGGGGAATTGAACCCAGGGCCTTGCTCAAGGTAGGCAAGCACTCCAACCACTGAAGTATTCCCCCAGCCCTACTTTTTGAGAAGGAGTATCACGAACTTACTAAGTTGCCCAAGGTGGGCGTGAACCTCCAAGGTGCCCTCGACCTCCACCTCCCACAGTGCTCGGTTACAGGCCAATGACATTGGGCCATCTTCCAGGAAAAAAAAAAAAATTTTGAGGCGAGTCTCAAAAAAGTCCAGGGTGGTCCTGAACTCACTATGTAGCCCAGGGTGTCCTCAAACTCATAGCAATCCTCCTTCCTCAGCCTCTTGAATGCTAGAACTATAGCTATGTGTTACCGCACTCATCTTATGTGGTGCCAGGGAATCAAACCCAGGGCTTGGTGCATGCTAGGCAGCCACTTTAACCACTAAGCTATGCCCCCCAGCCCTGGAAAAATTCTTGAATAGCTTGTTGAGAATCATTTTAAAGAGCCGTGGGCCGGCAGATCCTCACACTGGTGGCCAGAACCTGTCCTGAGGCTGTGAGGATGCTCTCCCCAGCGAAGGAGGATGGGGAGATGGAGAGGGGGTATGAGTCAAAGCCTGGGATCTCTGGAGAGAAGTTGTTAGTTCCTGCACCCCTGCAGAGAAACAGAGGCTTGGACTGGGGCAGACACAGCAGCTACCTGGAGACCCCATCCCCATCCTCAGGCTCTCTGCTTTCTAACCACCACGGTTGTCTTTCCAGACGACAGAGGAAGAAGGCCCTTCCCAGGCTCTAGAAGTGAGCACCATTCTGGTGCCCTCTCTCCCAGCATCTGAGGAAGAGCCGGACTTCACCAAGTTCATCTCAGTGTGACTGCGAACATCCTCCTGCAGGCCATGACGCCACAGGACTGGGTTTGCACTAACTCTCATGAGCTTCCCGCCACAGCCTCTGGGCCCATCTGCTCATGTTCCAGGGTTCTTCCCATCTTCCCCAGGCTCCCTGCAGCCCTTGAGCCCGGGGTGGCAGCCTCCCAGCTCCAGTTAGAGGCTGGGATCTCCCCGCAGGTTCCCATTCGTGAGAGGAGCGCACAAACTGTGAGCTCCCACCAGCCAGGCAGGGCTCAGCAACTCTGGGCTGATTGGTGTCACTCCAGAATTCCCCGTGCCTGGGTAACTTCCCCCTCTTCCTACACACCTGTCCTTTCCCCTTGCTGGCACCCTCAGGCCCAGCCTGTGTCCTCCTGCATCAGCTGCCAATGAGAAGCAAAGCTGCTCGAGTACGCTGGGATTTCAGTGAAGGCACGGCTGAGACCCACCTGCATCCCAGACCCGCAGGAAGTCAATTAAAAAACATGATTGCCAGGCTGGAGGTGTTGCTCAGTGGTTAGAGTGCTTGCCTAGCACGATCAAGGTCCTGGTTCAATTCCCCAACACCACGTAAAAATAGTCAGGCATGTCTAATTCCAGCACTCGGGAAGCTGAGGCAAGAGGACTGCTGTAAGTTCAAGGTCAGCCTGGGCTACATAGTGAGTTCAAGATCAGCTTGAACTATAGAGCAAGACTTTGTCTCAAAAAAAAAAAAAATAGTAATTCTTGAGCCCCATCGAGACCCACTGAAACCATTTCTGGGACTGGGTCTAGGATTCTGCCTTGCCAACAATTCTTAAAACTTGACTGTGAGGACCAGAGGACCCTCAGACCCAGCAGCTCCAAGGGTGCCCATGTGGTGTGTGGGGTTTTCCGTGGTCTGCCTACGACACCATGACCAGGCAAGGGGCTTTCCTGGGCCAGCATGAGTCCAGGCACCGGTCAGGTCCTCGCTTGAAGTGGTCAGCCCAGGGTTCACTACCCGAGCCTGCATTCCTGCCTTTAGAAGGTTACCTAGAGAAAAGCTCGGCTGCTTCCTCGTCTGGAAAGGGCTAATAACATACCATGGCTGTGGTAGCTACAGGGAAGGAAGATCTGAAAGGGAGGAAGGGGGATCAGAACAGGAACTTGAACATGACCCAGTGCCCAGCCCCCTGGATGAAAGTGGGGAGAGTAATACAGCTTTTTAAAATATATGTATATATATATTTTTTTTCTCTTAAAAAAGTGAAATGAAACTTAGAAAGTCGGGGGGAAAAAGAAGAAAAAATGTCACCCATCATCTCACCAATATCCAGAGACAATCCTGATTTCGCTCTGTTGGGGCTCCATGTTGTCTTTCTTCTTCAACATGATTTGCTGGTGCTCTTGTTACAGAGTACTCATCTTGTATGTTCAACTCCGTGTCCTTTTTTTCCCACTTCAGTATTTCACCACAAGCGTTTTCTCGATGTGTTGCAAACCTCTTGTAAATAAAGCGTTTATCAGCTGCTCGGTAGACACCGCATACTCGTATCAGTGTGCCTCCATTTATTTGACTGATTCTCTACATAATCACTTCTGTTCTTGCTATGACAACAGCCCGGTGGATCTCTGCATGGGCTGAGTCCGCATCTGGACGGCTCTTTAAGAAGAATCTGGAGCTGAGGGTGATGGCTCACGCCTGTAATCCCAGTGAGGATTCTGAATTCAAGTGTAACCTGGGCAATTCATCCAGACTCTGACTCTAACTTTTAAAAACAAATAAATAAAAAGGGCTAGGGTGTAGCTCAGTGTCGAGTGCCCCTGGGTTCAACCCCCAGTACAAAAAGAAAAAGAGAGAGCAATATGCCTATATGGAAGTGCCTGGCCAAAGAGAAAGAACATTTCTTTTCTTTTCTTTTCTTTTCTTTTCTTTTCTTTTCTTTTCTTTTCTTTTCTTTTTCTTTCCCCAGTGGTGGGGATCAAACCCAGAGTCTTGCACATGCTGGGCAAGTGCTCTACCACTGAGGGTGTCCAGAGAGACTATCCCTGAGGGTATAGTACCCATCACTAATCAACTTTCAGAGGCAACCGCAATTTTGCTCCCACCAGCCTTTCCATTAGCATTTCTGCAAGGCCTTTCCCTCTGTCCTCTCAAGTGGTTGAGCAAGAGTCCTTCTAAGACCTTGGAGACGCTGGAGGAGGCAAGGGGAGTCACCCAGAAGAAGCCAATTAGTTCCAGGCTCTAGGAGGGCTGTGATCCACTGACCTTCCTACAGGGAAGGGAGCGCCAGATCTGAGATCTGGGGACCCGTCCAGAATCTGGACATTGTGTGCACCTAGAATCCAGGGAGGTAGTGAAACTGAAAATTGAAATGGATCTTTAAAAATTATTAATTGGGGGCTGGAGGAATGGCACAGAGGTTAAAGCACTTGCCTTGCAAGTGCGGGGTCCTGAGTTTGATTCCCCAGCACTACATAAAGCCAGGCATAGTGGCACACACCTGGAATCCCAGCACTCAGGAGGCTGAGGTAGGTGGATTTTCCTGAGTCCAAGGCCCACCTGGGCTACAAAGTGAGTTCAGGAACAGCCTGGGCTACAGAGCGAGACCCTGTTTCAAAAAGAAAAAAGAAGAAAAGAAAAGAAAAGGAAAGGAAAAGGAAAAGAAACGGGCTGCTCAGGATAAGCTATTTCCCAGCTTTCCCGTCCCAAGAACAACACTTCCTCTCAGCCCTGGTGCCAAGAGAGTTTCCGTGGAGCCAGACTTTCAGCATTTTTCAGGGCCTGCTGAACTTACATATGCTTATTTCCTTCCTGGTTTTTGTTCTACCCCTGCTATAAAGTGAAGTGTCCTGTGTGTCAAGGGAGCAGACTAGCTGCCCTTCCAACTTGTCCAAATTGTGAATAACTCATTCTTGTGGGCTTTTCTTATTATCTTGATGGTGGCTAAGCAAACAAATCCAGATAGTTTAGAATCAGGTTCAGGCCTCTGGCCTGGTCCTAGATAGCAGAATTTAGTGAACTGGGGTATAGATCAGTGGTTAGAGCACTTGCCTAGAATGTGCAAGCTCCTCCCTGGGTTCAGTTCCCCAGTACCACATAAGAATGGCCAGGTGAGGTAACACACGCCTGTAATCCCAGCACGTGGGAAGCTGACGATTGCTGTAAATTCATGAGTTCAAGGCCAGCCTGGGCTACATAGTGAGTTCAGAACCAGCCTGGATTATACAGCAGGACTCTGCCTCAAAAATAAACAAACCAAACCAATATGAAACAGAATGACCAGATGGGTCTGAGGAGAAATAAATAAAGTTAGGAAAACTGTAAGTTTAAAATTACACTTTAAGAACACAAACTTACCTGAGGTTATAATGTCTTTTTCCCTTCCAGAAAAAAAGTTCCCAAGGGTTTAAAAATACAGTCAAAGTGTAAGTTGGGCTCACGGTTTTCACTTGTAAATTGAGTCTGTGATTTTCCTCCCACAATCCCCATCCTCAAGGAAGCAGCACGAGCAGCTATTAAATTGGCAGTAAGAAGAAATCGAGAAGTTCCATTTTGCCAGAAACTGTGGTCGCCTGTACCTTAGAACAAGCTTCTACTGCAGTACAACATGGCTTCTATAACTAAAAGTGTGCTATGATTTCATGTAACTGTCCCCCAGATTCCATGGAGTAACTTTGAATAGGCCATCTGTGGCAGCTTTGAGCTTTTTTCTTTCTTTCTTTTCCCCTTTTGGTATTGGGTATTGAACCCTAAAGCCTTCACTTCATACTGGGCTACACCCCCAGTCCTTGTTAAAATTTTTGAGGGGCTGGAGAAATGGCTCAGAGGTTAAAGCACTTGCCGAGAAAGGGCTAAGTACCTGAGTTCAATTCCCCAGCACCACATAAACCGAGCATAGTGGCACACACTTATAATCCCAGTACTCGGGAGGCTGAGACAGGTGGATTGCTGTGAGTCCAAAGCCAGCCTGGCCTTTGTAGTGTGTTCAAGACAAGCTCTAGTTACAGCGTGAGATCTTGTTTCAATAAATAAATAAATAAATAATTTGAGGCCCGGTTTCACCAAGTCTGTATTGCCCAGATTGGGCTTGAACTTGTGATTACCCTGGCCCAGATTCTCAGAGTACTGGGATTTCAGGTGTGTGCCAAGTTGTCGCCAGGATCAGCACCCAGGTATCAGCAGCACCAGGAGCTCTAAGGTCGAATTGGCACCCCTCACTCCCACACACTCAACAGACACTTCCAAACACGATTTCTCTAGGCCAGTTATCGGCTCCACCATACAAAGAGGCACAAACAAAAATCCAAACATTCTGTGAGACAAGTGGGTCAAGAACTTGAACCCCAGAGTAGCTCACAAGCAGCCTCAGGTTGCCCAGAAGCCCCAAATTGGCTCATGAGAAGCCCCTAGAACAAGAGAAAGAAGGCAGAGGCTGGCCTGCGCTGCAGGAGAGAACACACCGGGGCGTCCAATCCTTTGGGTCAGGCCATAGGTTCCTAAACATTCATTTCTCCAATTTGCAAAGAGGCAAAGGGCAGTGACTGGCTGCAAGGGAACCCAAGCAGCGCTCAGATGCAAACAGGGGCCTACTCTCCCTCTTCTTCCCTTCACCAGCACCTTATCACCCCGAGAGAAGCCCACCTGAGAAAGGGCACAAGAAGAGTTGTAATCCCAAAATCCTACTTCAAGAAAACCTCAGCTTTAGGACACAGTCAAAGTTACTCAAGGATGCCCAAGCCCAGGGATTCAGGCCTGTAAATCCCAGCTTTCTGGGAGGCCGAGGCAGGAGGATGGCAAGTTCAAGCTCAGCCTGAGCAACTTAGTCAATTAGTGAGAACCTGTCTCAAAATCAAAACTAGAAAATGAGGTAGGGATGGAGCTCAGCGTGAAGGCGCCAGGCTCAACCCCCAGTGCCACTACACACACACACACACACACACAGAACATGCTTGCACACACAGGTGATCCAAGTTTATAATGCCTTTTTCTTCTTCCAGGAAACTCACTCCAAAAAGATTTTTTAAAGAGTCTTGAAGACACAATAATCCTATGAATTGACTTTTGTCCTAGCCAATCTAGGCTAGTCCTGAAGTCACTTTGGAATCCAGGCTGGCCTTAGACTCAAGGCAATCCTCCTGCCTCAGCCTCCCAAATGCTGGGATTACAGGTATATGCCACCTCACCAGCTTTATCTGTTGCTGGGGATCAAACTTAGGGCCTTGTGCTTGCAAGGCAAGCGCTTTAACCGCTATGCCATCCCTCCCAGCCCCTTTTATAAACTTTTTCATACCTTGATAACAGATAAGTGAAGGAATCCAGATAGTTAGGGCCAATATGCAGGCCTCTGGCTGGGTTCCCAGTAACAGCAGAAAACAGGAGAGGCCTCCAGTTTATACAAACCCCCCCCCACCCCCTTGAAAAGCCCCTCAGCTGAGACCCACACTGGAGGGAAAGTCCTCTTCTCCCAACCCATCATCCATTGTAACCTGGGTTCCTGAGGAAGGAATGTTGTGATTCTAAGTCTCTTGAGACCAGTTAAGAACTTTTGGGGCACCCAGGCCCCCTCCTCTCGGAGGTGACTGGTGCAGACCCGAGACGAGGACTTCAAGTCAGTGAATAATAGCTCTTCTTCACATCTGCGATTAAAAATGACCTCCAATAAAACTACATTGCAAAACAAATGGGAAAGAAACAAAAGGGAAAAGTAACACAGCTGAGGAGGCAGAACCTGAAGAACCTGCGGTGGAAAAAGTACTTGACCGACGTGTAGTGAGTGGGAAGGTGGAATATTTCCTGAAGGGCAGTGGATTTACAGATGCTGACAATACAAGGGAACCTGAAGAAAATTTAGATTGCCCAGAATTAGTTGAAGCATTTCTTAATTCTCAAAAAGCTGGTAAAAAAAATATATGGTACAAAAAGAAAATCCTTATCTGATAGTGAATCTGATGATAGCAAATCAAAGAAGAGAGATGCGGCTGACAACCCCACAGGCTTTGCCAGGGTCCCGACCCTGGGCAAGTAATTGGTGCCACAGACAGCTGTGGGGAACTGATGTTATGAAACGGGAAGATTCGATGAGGCTGACTTGGTGCTGAGGCAAATATGAAGTGTTCTCAAATTGTAATTGCTTCTTATGAAGATTAACTTGGCATTCTTGTTCAGAAGATGAAGCTCAGTAATTATTTGCATTCTTTTATATATATATATATATATATATATATATATATATATATATATATAAAATTTGGGTCTTGGTTTTTTATTTACTCGTGTGAAAAAATAGCTGCATTCTAATGAAAATCAAGCTCATACGTTGGTTTTGAAAGTAGCACTGCGGGTTGTTGGGATCTCTTGGTTTGTTCTGCATCACGAGCGCTGGAACTTCCTGGAGTTGCTTCATTAGAAACGAGCATTTGATACCTCAGTATATTTCCTCTGTCTTTCTAAGTGTTTGGTAAATTTTCCATAGTCATAACTAAATCAGAACTTGGTTTTTTTTAGCTCATATTCCTAAAAACATTCCGAGTTGTTTGTGTATACACATAAAATACTCACATAAGTGGTTTTGTTTTTAAATGTTCACCAAGACAAAAACCATGGGTGATACGTTTATGTTTTTGATTTGCTGTTATTCTCTGCAACTTAAGAAATAAATCACTTCAAGTTAGATTGAGAGTTTTCCAGAAGCCATAGCCTTTGAAGTTGGATGATTCTGTAGTTAACTGGACAGTTTAGATAATTTTAAAGCAGCCACATCGGAACTGTCATCTATGCCTTCAATCATATAAATACAGCAGTTTATTTACAGAATTCCTGAAGGAAAAATTTGTATCACTACCAACAGCTTCCCCACCTAGAAAAGGAAAACAGACACAAACCTGGTTTGTGTCAATTCGCTAAGCAAAATTTGTTATAGGGACATTTAAAATTTTTACCTAGTGAGTCATTCCTTTCTAGTAACTTGAAATCTGTAATAAAGGCCATGATTCATGGAATGTCTAAGACTTGGCTCTTGGAATCCTACTCAGATGGTTAGAGGTGTTCGGTTTAGGACCTGCTGGAATAAATGAGTGAACTAATTTTTATAATCTAAACCACTGACCTGCACGCTCTTACCCCTGCTTGCTCCTCACATGTAGGCTTGGTCTTCTTTGGTTTACTGGTTCAACAGAAGCCAGAAAACTAACTTTGTAGTAATCAGAATGTTACCCAACTGTATATTGTTTACTTTATTGTAAATAATGGTGAGTGGTGGTCAATAGTTTTATATTCCTTTAAAAAAAAAAAAAAAGAGCTTCTGGGGGCTAGGCATGTAGCTCAGTGGTTAGTGGACTTGCCTAGCACATGCAAGGCTCTGGCTTCCATCCCCTAGCACCACATAAAATTAGCCGAGTAGTGGCACATACCCGTAATCCCTGCACTTAGTAGGCTGAGACAGGAGGACTGCCCTAAGTTGGAGATAAGCCTGGACTACAGAGCAAGACTGTCTCAGAGGGAGAGACTGAGATTTTGCAAATTCATTACAAGTGAATGAGAGAGAGGCTTACTGGGGGTGAGGTGGGCAGAAGTAGGTAAGGCCGAGAGCCTCAGCAGGTACAGTGGCCCCTGATGTGGCTCTGTGAGGTGTGACAATCAGAGGTGGCAGCTAAGAAGGGCACCACAGGGTTGGATCTGAGGCTGGGCCCCCAAACCTCAAGCAAAGGCAGCCTCTGCTCACTGAGAATGAATGCATGGGCTGGGACAGCCGACCGCAAACGAGTGGCCTTTCTCTCATCTTTCCTCTGGCCTTCTTAGAATTAAATTCTGTTGCATTATTGTTCATTTTCTTGCGCTATTCTTTTTCCTTCTACAGTATGGAGGTTTTACCCTCTATCTCTAATCTGGAAATTTTTTTGCATTCTTAACAAGACCACAATGAATACAGCTGTCTCTTGGTATCCCTGGGGGATTGGTTCCAGGATCACTTGTGGACACAAAAATCCAGATGCTCAAGTCTCATAGATAATGATAGTATTACAGAAAACTACACACACACACCATCCCACGGACTTTATAACACCTCTAGATGATTCATAATATCTAACACAAGGTAAATGTTATGCAAATATGTTGTATTGTTTAGAGAATAAGGACAAGGTAAGTCAGTACATATGCAGACTTTAAAAATATTTTCCATCTGCAGTTGACTAGATCTGAGGGTAGGTGAGTTAGCAGATGTGAAACTCACAGGTACCTTAAGGCTCCTTAGTCTTCCTCAAATACAGGACCCCAAAGTACTCTAATTCTTCTCACTTCCCTCCACCTTGCACGCAGGCTCTTCCAACTATTTGCTGTTTTTCTTCCAATTGGACATCACTGTCCTGAACACAAAGGAAGACCACCTTTCCCAGCACCCCTTGCAGTTACCTGGGTCACAAGAGGTTCTGACCAATGAATGTAAGGAAACGAGATTAGCCCGTATCATCCACGAATGATCTTCCGAGTCCTCTTCAATGACACCTGTGGGATCTACTTGTTAAAGAAGAGTGTCCATCACAGTGTCACAGACAGGAAGAGGTCAGGTCCCTAAGTCACTGCTAACGAACACCATCCACCCCACAGAAGCGACGGGAGCAAAGCTGAATAAGGAAAAGTGTGGAGTTGCTCATACGTTCTTACAGTGGTTAGCCAGCCATTCACGAGCTTTGTCCTGGTTCACAGTGAATCCTTTAACCATTTTAATAGGTCTATGATTCATGCCAAAACCGTAGCTTTAATTTGTATTCACTCAGTGATTAACGGCCTCGAGCATTTCTTGTGCTTACTAGCATTCCATGTCATCTTTTTTAAAATTTCTGTTCATTTCTATTGAGCTTGGAGAGTCCCTTGAATATTCTGGAAACAAGTTCTTTATCAATACATGATTTACAAATGCTTTTCCCCAATGTGTAGCTTGTCTTTCTATTCATTTAACAGCATCTTTCGTGGAGCCTAAGTTTAGACGCGTAGAGGGGCAGGAGAGAGAAAAAAAGGTGTCACAGAAAACCAGACATGAGTTTTCACCTTCCACTGTAGAACCACGTGTGCTATGCTCCCTGATCCCGCCCTTCTCCCAAAGCTGTCCACCTGGCCCCACCTGGAGGAAAAACAGAGCCCAGAAGCACTCGCTTTTACATTTAATCAAAGGAAAACAAAACCAGAAAGAAAATTCAGGAATCAATGACTGAAGGCAGTGAGAGAGGAAGGACAACTGGGCTGAGACCAGTGTGGACCATGGTGTGTGCGTGTCGGGGGTGGGGTGGGAGGGGGTTCTCATTCTCCTGAGGGCCCCGAATAAAAGAGAACAGAGCCACGGAGCCAATTTGTGGGCACGCACACCCAGGCCTGGCCCTGTGCCAGGTGAGGCCAGGGAACTCACAGCCTCTGCTCCACCTGACAAGGGCCCGGAGGGGTGTGGCTCTGCAGGAAGGCAGGAGGCTGGTCAGAGAGGAGGGGCCCAGCCCTGCTCCTCCCGGTGGGGGTGTCAGAACTTCACCAGCCTGGAGACCCGCAGCAAAGGGCCGGGTGCCGGCTCTCTGACATGGCGGCCACCCAATCCCGGTCTCGTTTGGTCAGGGCTTCAGAGCTTAACCTAGGGGGCGCCATGGTTGTGCCAGGAGGTCCTTCCCTGCCTCTATCCCCGTGTATTCCCGGGGAGGGAGGGTCTGGCAAAGAACTCGACGGCCTCTAGGCAGCAGAAACCACCCCTCCTCCCAGCCCTAGTCCCTACAGGCTGAGGGGCAGGGGGACGCGAGGGAACGCCAAGCTGAGGATAAAAGGACACTGCCAGCTAAAGGGAAAAAGGCTGGAGAGGCCTGCATAGAGTATGCAGAGCTATGCAAATGAGACGGGGGCCTGACCTCTGCATCTCATTTGCATATCATATGCAAATGATATTCCTAATATAATAAATATATTTATTCTAACATTTGTAATAAATATTCTGTTTATTCTCCCTCCCCTCCCTAGGAAACGGGCACACAGTGGTTCAGGGGCCAGCTTTGGCTGACACTGCAGCGAAGACTGATCAGACACTCAGAAGAACTGGGAGGCACGGGAGCTGGGGTGTTTGCAGGGGTCCCTTGTGAGGACAGGCTCTCCTCAGGAAGGACTGAAGGAGGACAAGAGACATCTAAGGATAGGGTTTTTTCACAGAAGAATTTTTACAAAATTGCCCTCCCCAAGGAGTAGAGATAGAGGATGAAAGAGGGGGGCAACCGGAGTGGGGGAAGACGTTCAGGTAGAGCTAGGGCGCTGGAGTGTGGGGGAAGCCCTATAAGGGGACCCCAAAGAATAATCTCTTTAAAAAAAACCCTTACTCTCCCCCCCCAAAAAAAAAAAATCAAGCCCAGCACACACTAGGGCCAGAAACAACCCTGGCACTCAGGCAGGTGGGACACCCTGGAGACCCTGGAGTGCTCACTGGCTCTTCCAAGCCCACACTACATCCTCCTCAGGCCCCCTGGCACAGGCAGCTCCAGTGGGAGTGACCCAACCAGACCTGGCCAGAGAGAAGACAGGACAGGAAGGAGTCACAGACAGGGAACACCACGTGTCCAGGTCATGGGCCATGGAGGGCCTGGAGCTTTTCAGTCAGGACTGGCTTCACCACACAGGACTCAGCCCTCTACCCTCCATACTGGGCTGGGCCCACTGCCCCATCAGCCTCACTCTTTGGGGAGCAGGGCTGACAGGCCAGGGGTACATTGGAGAAATCTGGAAAGACTTCCGGCAGTGAGAAGCTGTGGATGAGGGTGGGGCAGGGAGCCGCCCTTGGGACCCTGTTCCTTTCTGAGGAAGCAGAGCATGCTGCCCAGCCCTGTGATGTCTGCCTCAGGATTTGGCTTCTCTAGCCTCCAAGACAACTGGGCTGGTACCACTGCTACCTGGCCCACATGGGAACAGCTGCTCCTAGAATCAGGGGAGAGAGGTAGGAGGAACCCAAGAAAGGGGTGGGTGTGGCCAGCTCAAAGAAAAGGTGGCTGGGAAAGGTGATGGGGGCAGTGTATCTACTGACCCGGTGGTCCCAAAGCAGTTTTTCTCTTCTCTGGAATGAGCATTATGCAAGTAACTCTGAAAAACACTTGGATACAACTTGTCCCATAAAGAAGGACATCTGGTGGCCAACGGCATCAGGTGTGAGCAGCACCTAGGCACAGAGGTACCCCATGCACACCCACCTCCTTGGCAGTGCCACCACTGCACAGAAGCCAGACTTAGGGCCCACTGGGAGCTGTCATCCAGGGAAAGCCAGAGGGCCCAGGACAGGGGCTGAAGAGCATGGCTGGGCTCACTGGTGAGGATGGAGATGGATTCAGGTTCTGTATCACAAGCCAACGGGGAACAAAGTCCAGGCAAAGAGGTTCAGTACACCCAGCTGACGGGCACCCACTGGGGCTCCGTCCGCAGCTTCTCCATGGCGGCTTGGAGTTCACGGAAGGTCCTCTCCAGGTTGCTGTTGACCAGACAGAGGTCAAAGTAGTGCCCGTAGCCCCTCTGGATACGGCTGCTCTCCTCCACTGTTCGTCTCAGGTCTGCTTCCTGTCCAGCACAAGGGAACCTCCACTGGTCAGTGCCAACAAAGTCACCCCATCATCGGGGGGACCTACAATCTTCCCACTCCCACAGCCCAACCAAGGTGATGTGGACTCTCTGGCTAGGGAAGCTGAGGCCCCAAGGCGGCTTTCCTGACACCACGATCAGATGGATGTGAGAGGGAGGGAGGAAGGAAGGGAATTAGGAAGGAAATAAGCTGTAGTAAGTACCAAGCACAGCACTAAACACTGTCAACCTACAGAATCTTCATTACAGCGCTGTAAGGTAGAGCCCCTCACACTCAAAACAGTGAAGACAGAGGGACCAAGAGGTCAAAGAGCCAGGCGGTAGCTGAATAGGGTCGGTCTTCCTCCCGAGCCAGCTCCCCTCCCATCTGAGCAGGCCTCCTTCCCTATGCAGCAGGGGTGCTGGTACCAGGACACCATGGTACCAGGGCAACCTACAACTGTGCAAGGCAACCCCACTCTGATCCACGAAAGCGAGCTTGGCAGGTGGGAGGGAGCTAAAAAAAAAAAAAACTAAGAAGAAGCCGGGTGCTTCCCAGATGTTCCCCTCTGCCACATCTGTTGCCATGGAGAAGGTGCTCAGAGTGGGCATGAGGCAAAGGTCCAGAGCTTCCTCCAGGCTCTGTCAACAGGAGGGAGCCCGGCACACACCGCCTCCTCCCAGCCTGAGCAGGGAAGCCCTGCCCGAGAGCTGCAGTAGCAGCTGTGGCCAGCAGAGGGCCCCCTGAACTCAGAGCCCGGGAAACTCAAGCCCTCCTGGGAAGGCTGAACAGGGCGGAAAGCAGGCACCCAGGCCTTCTGAAACTTGAGGTATGTAAGCGCCTCCTCCAGGAGCTCCCTCCCCTGAGGGCAACTCATCCCTCTACTGGGCACTGTGCTCTGGCTTTCCCCAGCTGCAAGCAGCTCAAAGCCCATACAGTCGGCCCAGCCACGGCCACCCCTGCCCCTGCCCCACACATCTCCACTGGCCCTTGGAAACTTTCTTCCCGTCTGTACTCTGCCCCCTGGCTCCTCAGGGATTCGGACACTCGACTTCCTCCCCCAGGCCTCCCTTTCGACGCCAAATCAAAAACCAGAAGTCCTACCTCACTGACAACCTGGGTGGGCGCTTCTCCCTTCCCCAACACACCTTCTTTTCTCCATTAGCTTGAGCCTGAGTCCACCAACCAAGGCAGCGCCAGACCCCGCCCGCTGTACCTCAGAGCCCCTCACCGTGAGCTGCTTGGTGGACACTCCACTCTCCAGGGCAGCCCGGTTCATAGCCCGCAGCGTCTCATAGTCAGGCGCCTCGATGAATACCACATAAGGGACAAACTCAGCTGTCCTCAGCACCTTCACGGCCTGCAGAAGGAGGGGCCGGTGGGGGGTATAATACCAGACAGGTGCTGGGAACAGGAAGGATGTTGGGGTGGGGCAAGCAGAGGGGGGCACCTGAGAATGAACTGGAACTGGGGTTGCCTCCTGAGGGTGAATATAGGACCAATGGCTGGCAGAGAGCAGGAGACTGGGTAACTGGGGGAGGCCAGATGAAGTGGGGTGGACCTGGGAGGCTATGAAAGGGTTCTAGGTAGACTGAGTCCCTAGCAACACAGGGGTGATTGGGAGACAGTGCTTGGGAATACAGCGGTAGTGCTGAAGGGGTGTTGGCAGGCTGGGAAAGAGCAGGCAGGGGCAGTACCTGGGGGTTGACATCCAGCACGCACACCTTGCCAGCAGCGACCACGCCCCGGATGGAGTCGATTCGTGTGCCATACAGGTTGCCCTCGTACTCGCCGTGCTCCAGGTAGCGCCCAGCGCGGATGTCGGCCTCCATCTCGCCGCGGGACACAAAGCTGTAGCCCTGGCCTTCCCGTTCTGAGTCCTTGGGCCGCCGGGATGTGTCTGGGGGAAGGAAGGACCAAGTGGGCACGAGCAGGCCATGCCACCTCAGACACACATGTGCATGTCCTATGTGTCCCCTGTTCTCAGCCCTGAGGTCCAGCCTGCCAGCTACCTTCCCAGCTCTCTGCCTTCACACACGCTGCACGCATGGTTACCATGTTTTGTGATTTGGATCTGGAGCATCCCCCAGAAGTCTCACATATTTGGACCTAGTTGGGTACAGATGGAACCATGTGCTGCTGGGAGGTGGGGCCTGGCTGGGAGGGGCCAACGCTTGGAGTTTGACCTGGAGGGATTGTGTCAACTTGTTGGGACTGGGAGGTACCCAGGGCAGAACTTTCAGGTTTGTATGACTGACTTGTGGGCCAGGAAGATAGGGAGAGGCACCCACTGCGGGTGTGGGGGCCCAACTGGGAGCCTGAACTAAGTAAAGGACAGAAGAACAAACACTCTTATAGTTCCTTTCTGGGAAGACTCTGGCCTTGCCTGAGTCTCTAGACATCCTCTTGATCCTGCCTCACCTGGCTTCTGTCTGCAGTACCCTGAGCAGGTCTCCAGCCTCTGCCACGTGCTTCCTCCACTGCTGGCTGCCCCAGCAAGGACTGTGTGAGACCTTCTGAAACCAACCGTATGCTAAATAACTTTCCTCCCTTAGGTTGGGGATGTCGATTATTCTGTCCCAGCAACAAATAAGTAACTAAGACACCATGGCACACACAGAGAGGTGAGATGTCCATGGTGCAGACACCTTCAGAGAGCACCTGGCCCAGCCCAGTACTCATGGATGGGCAGCTAAAGCCCAGAAAAGGCAACATGCAGCCCAAAGACACACAGCATTGCCCAAGCAGACTTGTGGTCAGCGATCTTGTTCTTGCCTCCAGAAGCCAGTGATTTTCAACACCCCCACCCCAAATACACACCCTGGCTCTGTACTAGGAAGCCCTGCCTGGCACAAGGCCACATACTAGGTCCTTTCACATGTTCTCAAGCTGGGCACTCATTTTTCTTCCCGGATTTTAACGAAAGCAACATAGGAGAAGAAAAAGCAAAATCAGCCCAGCCCACCTGAGCACCAACTGACAGGATGCCTTCTTCAGTCTCGGTGAGCCTGCAATTTCCCGCATCCACCCACAGAGGGCGCACACCCACAGTATCCCCTGGCCTGGTGTCCAAGGTGCCTATTCAGTAGACCCAGCCTGATCCCACAAGGAGGACCCAGCTCCCACTCACAGGGTACTGTGGTGCCATAGCGATCTGGATCCCACATGATGAGCTTGTTCTTCAGGCTGCGCCGGCCTACACCCTGAGCCCCAATCAGAACCAGTGTTTTCCGGCGGAACGGAGGCATGCGGGCCACCTCCTCATAAATGAGCAGCTCATGACGGTCAAACTCTAGACACGGAGACGGCACTGCTGAACGGGCTGTACTGTGGGAAGGGGCAGGACTCTAGGGGGTCAGGGATGAAAGGGCTGGGGACTAAGGGAGCAGGGAACTGGGCACGGCCTACAGGGAAGGGGGGCAGCACCCAGCCAGACAGCATCTTCTCAGGTCATTGGTGGGGGTGGGGGGGAGACACACAGAGGACATGCCATGTTAGAGGAGGCTGGGGAGGAAGCCCCTCCTGCTTTCCCACCTGCGTTCTTGGTGGTCAAATACATCATTCGCTTCTTTTTCTTTCCTGAAAGGCTGCCACATAGGGTCCCTGGCCACAGGAAGATAGGTGAGTGAGGCAAACAGGGCCATGCCACCTCCCAGGCCAGGGACAGGGGCTGGGGGAGAGGGCGCTCCTACCGGACGTTGGTGTCAGCTCCAGGTCCCGCTTGACAAATGCTTTCCTCTTCTCCTCCAGCAGCTGGCTGGGGATGAGGCCAGCACTGCCCCCTTCTACATGGCAAGCCTGAAATGGACATGAGCCAAAGATCTGCCTGAGAGGAGCCATCCCCGTGCCCTCACCTCCTGACGCCATCCTGTATAGTGGAGACCCTGTAAGAGTGCTCAGGCTCACCTGCCACCAGTTGGCGTCATCCTGGTTCACAATCTGAAGCAAATCACCAGCACTGAAGCGCAAGCCAGCTTCCTTGCAGGGGATGAGGCTGTCTCGGGCAGGGTCATAGTCGAAGTGGCATTTCACAAATACCTGGGCCCAGGGATTGGCAAAAGGTCAGGGAAGGAGCAGAGAAAGGCCCCCTTGGCAGGCAGAGGGCACGTGGCCCATCCCCCATTCTCTCCCCTCACGAAGATGTACCAGGCGCTAGTACTGCCCCTCTAGGCCTGCCTGGCCCTCCTTCCTGGTCCCCGCCTCCCATTGCATCTAGAACTAAGGGGTCGGACTGAAGGTAGAGAAACTATTCAATCGGGGACAGGCCTCAGGACACCAGGAAGCAGTCACCAGGAAAGAGAACCGCAGCTCCCAACCCTGCATTCCACTTCCCTCCATTTGGAGGAACAGGCTGTGGCTTGGAGAACTAGAGAGCTACAGGGGAAGCCGGCAGAAGAGCCACAGCCAGGAGGCAGCTGTCCAGGACACGTGACAACCTCACTCTGTACCAGCGCACACACGGACACGCAAAGACTACGGCACAGGATGCTTGTGCTCACTTGCACACTCGGGTGCCCAGGTCAGGGATATGCACAAGCCCCTTGCACATGCACATGAGTGCCTAAGCATCATATAGGCAAATGCACACGCTCGTGTGTGTGCACCATGTGCACACGCAGCACGTGGCTATGGACAGCTGCCTACACCACAGGTCCTGCTACAATTTTGCCTCAAGCTAACCCGTTGGAAAGAAGTCTCTGCAAGACCTGTGTCCCTGGCGTGGGAAGGCTCGGCCACCCCTTGGCCTTGTGCCAGGTGAGGAGTTAGGCAAAAGGGCCCACCTGGCGGGGTAGATGGGGCTCTTGGTAGCTGGGCAAAATCTTGAGGATGACGCTGCCGCTGGCACTGCGCAGGAGCTCCTGCAGTGCGCGGGGGTCACTGCCCACTGGCTGCCCGTTCACCTCCTTGATGATGTCACCCACGTGTAGCAGCCCTTGCTGAGCCACCATGCCACCGTGGAGAATGCGAGCGATCACCAACTCACCACCCTCCACTCGGAATGTCACACCCTGGAGGACGAAGGGTGTGTGTGATGAGGCTCCACCTGCTCCAAGTCAGAATCTTTTTTTTTTTTTTTTTTTTTTTGGAGTGCTGGGAATAGAACCTAGGGCCTCTGAACCATGCTACATTCCCAGACCAGTTTTCAGCTTTGGTTTTGATTTTGAGTTGGGATCTAAGTCACTAAACTGCCCGGGTGAGGCTAAAACTTGCAATCTTTCTGCCTCGGCTTCCTAGAGCGCCAGGATTAGAAGCCTATGACAACAGGCCCACTCTCAGTCAGAATCTTCAGGGGTGTTTCCTAATGGACCTCCAGTCCTATCTCCAGCCACCCACTCCCACCCTCAAAGTTCTCTTCTATCCTCTGCCCCAATCCTTCACTCAGAAAAGTCCTGGCTCACATGTGGGTGCAGCTCATACGCAGTCTGCAAAGGTGATTCCTTTGGAAAGCTGGGCCTAAGTTCAGCTTCAGCCTGTTTCTGACCTTTGTTGTCCAGCCTTAGTTACTCCACACCCGCCCCAGACCCTCTGACTCTACCCCGACCCTCACCAGATGCTCTCCTGCCGTCTTGCGGATGCCCACCATGCGCACTGCGTCAGGAGGTACAGGCTGGTTGCTGAATGTGGGGTCCAGGCCAGGGCTAGGGGGTGGTGTCTCATAGGTCTTTGAGGCCACTGAATCATGCGTTTCCAGGAGGGACTGAGCAGGTGGGAGGACAAAGAGGGACAATGAGGTAGTCCCAACTTCCTGCTAGCCCCTCCCCCAGGGGCAAGTTGTAATCCACACAACCCTCTCACTCCCCCCCTCCCGGCACAGCCACCAGGAACCTGGAAGTGGGGTTCCTGGAGGATACGGGCCAGCTCCGCTGCGGTGCTGCTCTGCTCAGCCAGCTGTGCCAGGTCCCCCAGGATCTCCTGCACCAGCTCCAGGTTGTTGTCACGCACAGCTTCCAGCTTCGTCTCCTCCAGACGCTCGTGGGCCTGCGGGTGAGGGCAGAGGTGAGGAGGCTGTGGCTTCCCAGAAGTGCGGGGGTACCAAACAGCGCCCCTCCCCCAGCTCCCAGGCGTCGTTCCACCTTCTAGCCCCCATTCTGACTCTGGGCCCCACCCACTGCAGTGCTCTGGGCGCAGCTGCAGCTCCTCCCTCGCACACAAGCACAGGGGCACAGTGCATGCCCCTCTAGAATGACGATTAGGACCTGAGTTACAAAAGGAGCAATCCAAGGGACAAAGGGAAGAAGCAGCTTCCCCAGCAGTCAGCTGGGGGAAGCCAGATTAGGTCCCATCTCTGGGATATCCATGAAAATTATTTTTCTCCTCTGCTTCATTTGAAATATAGCTAAAGCTACTTTCCCCCAAATACTTCTGCATGTGTATCCTAGAATGAAAACATTCTGCTCATAAAACACTATCAACACACGAGAAAGTTAACACTGATATATAAATGTAACTATCTGTCTATCTATATATAGACTGTCCAGATTGAAATATTCACTAATACTCCAAAATATCCTTTGTAGTTTTTTTTTTCTGAATCAGGATCATGTGTTGCATCATTTGGTCATCACATCTTTTATTTATTTATTTATTTATTTATTTATTGAGATGGAATCTTGCTGTGTTACCCAGGCTGGGAAGGGATTCATGATCCTACAGCCCCAGCCTCCTGAGTAGCTGGGATTATAGGCACACACCACTGCACCCAGCCTTTTATTTTACTTTAATCTAGAATAAATTCCAATAACTTTGGGGCTTTCCAGAACCACTCCCCACCCCCACCTCCAGTGCTGAAGAACCAAACCTAGGGTGTCACGCGTGCTAGGCTTGACTCCACTGTTGAGCTCCACCCCCAGCCCTTACTTTCAGAACATTTATTCATTCACTCATTCACCCATTCATTTAGAGACAGTGTCTCACTCTGTGATCCAGGTTGGTAGTGAACTCACTATGTAGCTCAGGCTGGCCTTGAACACATGGCGATCCTCCTGCCTCAGCTTCCCAAGTGCTGGGATTAGTGCCACCATGCCCGACTTACGTGGTGTTAGGGAATCAAACCCAAGGCCTTGCACTTGCGAGGCACATGCTGTAACAATTGAGCTACGCCCACCAGCCCTTTCAGGACATGACTAAAGATCCCAGGCCAGCAGTTTGGAGGCTATCCCAGGTTGTATCATACTACTCTCTCATAATTAGACTCGGGTTAATCATTTTGACAAGACGTCTACGTAGATGAGCTTGTGTCTTTCCCTCACTTGGAGACCACGTGACTATCCTGTTCCCCAAGAATCCTTGACTAATGGATTTAGTATCCAAATGTTACCACTGGAATGTGTCTGTGTCTGGATTCAGGAACTCTTGAGATGAGGTAGTCGACTCTTTCGGGCTTATGGGAAAAGAAACAAGGAGGGAGCTGGCTGGTGCCTCGCATGGGGCCACTGGAACACCCTGTCTCGTCCCTGCCTAAGCGCTCCTGTCGCTGACACATTTATGACCCTCACCTAAATCAACTGTTCCACTGGAGGCTGCATAATAGTAACTACCTAACTTCGCCGTTCCTCCTACGCGTCCTGTCGGCACTACAGACGAGCTTTCTCCCCCAACCTCGCCATCTCTTCTTCCCACGCCCTTCCTATTGATTTTTGTTATTCAGAATGTTCTAGTCCATTAACACCACTACCTTCCTTGGCTCAGTTTATCCCAAATTTGTCCAGGGAGAGCTCCAGTCACACCCGTGTCCTGCAGACATGATCCTGCCCGTCCTTGAGCCCTCCTCTTCAGGGACGGGTCCACTTTATACTTTCCCTATCCCAGGTCTAGATCTGGAACAAGCAATTTCTCCAAGAAGCCTCGATCCCTTTTGGCAGGAAATGGAATTTAGCTACTAAGACCTGAACACTGAGTACCAACTGCTTGTGAAGATTTAAAGCAGGATGGGGTTTATTGAGAAAGTAAAGCTCTCGAGAAGAGGTTGAGAAGGGGTCTCAAGTAAGGATCCCTTGTCCCCTTATTTTCAGTACTGGGAATTGAATTCAGACCATTACATGTACTAGGTAAACCTCTACCACTGAACTGCATCCCCAGTCCACGCTGGGTTTTTTTGTCTTTTTTTTTTTTTTTTTTTTTTTTTGAGACAGGTTCTTGCTAAATTGCCCAGGCTAGGCTCAAACTTGTAATTCTCCTGTCTCAGCCCCCCAGAATGCTGTAATTATAGGCCTCCACCATCTCTCTGTTAATTCTTATCACACTTGTAATCTTCCTCCTTCAACCTCTAGCTGTTGTTTAGTACACTCAGTCAAGACTGATAACTCTAACTGAAATTAAACAACAGGGAGCCAAAGGCATAGCTCAGTGGTTAAGGCGCTTTCCTAGTATGTACTAGGCTCTGGGTTCAATTCCCCAGCACTCCATAAAGACTGCCTGGGCATGGTGGTGCACGCCTGTCATCCTAGCACTCAGAAGGCTGAGACAGGAGGATTGTCATGAGTTTGAGGCCAGTTTCGGCTACACAGTGAGCCCAGGACCCCCTTGAACCACAGGGAAAATAATTAAACTACAGGAGTTTTCCTTATTTCCCCCAGTCCATATTCAACTCTCTCCTTTCCTTTAGTGAAAACTTATTTTCTAATGATATTGATCTACTTGTTTTTTTCTTCAGAATTCAAGGAAGTTTAAGAATTGCCTATCACAAGCCTAATAAATGAAACTGAGATTCATCTGCAGCATTTTGTCCTCAAAACATCTGAAAGGACTTAAAACATTAGTGAGATGGCCTCCAGCTCTCCTGCCCAGACAGCAGCCAGTAGGCACCGTGCCCACTGAGCACTTCTTACAACGTGGATGCTACAGCCAAGGGACTGCATTTCCAATTTTATTTAAGCATTTTTGTTTAAGTATTATCTTAGTCACTTTTGTGCTACAATAAACACCTGAGACTGAATAATTTATAAATGACATAAACTTATTGTTTATGGTTCTGAAGGCTGGAAAGTCCAAGACTCAGGTGCCAATATTCAGTATCTGGTGGGGCCTTCTCGCTGTGTCCTCGCGTGGTGGAAGGAGGAAGGGCTAAGGCACCCAGATGATTCTCTCCAGCCCTTTTCCAGACTGCTAATCAGACTCAGAAGGGATCCACTTTCATGATTTGACCACCTTTTAAAGACCTTATATTTTATTTTTCCCAGTACTGGAGGATTGGACACAAGGACTTTGCACTGAGCTACATCTCTAGTGCCTTTTTTTTTTTTTTTTTTTTTTTTTTTTGAGACCAGGTTTCACTCTGTAACCCAGGCTGGCCTCGAACTCACATAATCCTCCTGCCTCAGCCTCCCGAGGGCTGGGATAATAGGCCTGCCCGATGCTGCCCAGCTACCTACCACCTTTTAACACTATTGTTGCATTAAAGGTTAAATTTCAACAAATTTTGGAAGAGATACAAACATTCAAACCAGTGCAGCTATTTTAAGTATTTAAATAGCCACATGTAGCTAGTGGTTACTCTACGAAGTAGCACCACAGCTTAAAATACATCCCACTTAGTGATACAATTAGAATAGCGCAAGCAAATTATTTGAATCAATTCCTTTTTCTGTATGATCAGCATAATCTGATACATGGATAGAGGCACTTATCAACACTTTTCATTCTTTTTGATTTAATTTTATTCCTTATATCGGCACAATATTTACGTGGTTTAAATTTCAAATCTATATAAAAGGCAGTTGGAAGCCTCCACATTCTCATCCCACCTACTCCATCCACAAGCAAACCACAGAGGTAATCATTTTCATTAGCATATGGTTTACTCTGTTACTTTTAATAAAATAAGCATTTTCTTTATTATAGAAAATTCAGAATATTGGGCAGGGAACATAGCTCAGTGATAATTCACTCACCTAGCAAGCACAAGACCCTAGGTTCAATCCCCAGTACTGCCAAAATAAAAAAGTATGTGGGGAGAGATTATTATATCTATTCCTTGGTTTCTTTTCTCCTTCTCCTCCTCCTCCTCTTCTTCTTCTTCCTTACTTAACAGTAATGAAAATCACTCCTGGTCCCTACATGGAGATCTTCCTGTATTTTTTTTAATTATTGCATTTGACTGTTCTGTGACAAGTTTTGTAATTTATTCAACTCATTTCTAATATTTTGCTACTGTAGATAATACTGGATTCTGTATATTTGTATATAGAAGCCAATGCTGTGACAGTAAAATGGTCCTCACGCTTCCTGATGGCAGGTATGGTTTTATTTGAAGAGCACTCTCCCAAGGACAGGGAGGTATACTTAGTATGCAGGAGGTTGTGGGAGGCTGGCTGTGCAAGGGCCACTGGTACCAGCCCACCACCCCAGGGGGTTGGGGACCCCGCTGCAGTGAATAACCACGGCAGAGTGCCCTGTGTACATGGAGAAGATCTTCCATATAAACTCCTAGGAGTGCTAGTGGGTCAACCAGTAAGTCCATGTACAGTTTTATTAGAAAGTGACAAATTCCCCACCACGATGTGGGCCGACTTGCCCTCCCACCCGCAATGCATGAGAGATTTTCCAGAAGCTGCCACCAGTGTGGATCAAACCTTTGAATACCTGCCAATCCCAGGGACGAGACGTGATCTCTTAGTAGGACTTAATTTGCATTTCGCTTATTATGAGTGAGGCGAAGCAGATCTTGATACACTTAAGGACCATCTGTATATCTCTTTCTGTGAAGTGTCTGTCCGTGTCGCTTGCCAATTTTCTATCTGGTTTCTTTTCTTTTCCCATGGTTAAATGTTCACTCTATATTGAGATTAGCCCTTTAATGTGTGATATCTCTTGCAAATTATTTTTCCTCCATTTGTCATTTGTCTTTTGATTCTGTTTATGGTGTTTATGCCATGCCAAAAATAAAAATAAAAACTTAATGGGGATGAATTTATTAATCTTTCATTTTTGAGGCTTTTTTCCTGGGGGACAGGTGGGTTGGTTTGGTTTGGCTTTTGATACTAAATATCAAACCTGGGGCTTTCAACTGCATCACGTTCCCAGACCATTTACTTTTGATTCGGAGACAGTTTCTCACTAAAATGTTAAGTTGCCTAGGCTAGGCTCAAACTTGCAATCTTTCTGCTTCAGCTTCCCAAAGTGCTGGGATTACAGACCTGTGCCTCCTGGGTGGCTTGAGGCATAGTTTTTAAAAAGGGTCAGGGGAGATTTCCCCTTACACAGATCTTTTTCTTTTTCCTCTAGGATATGTATTGTCACATTTAGATCTCTGGTTGATTTGGGATTTACTGATGATAAAAGGTATAAATTTTTGATATCTTTCAAAATCACTATTCAGACATCCTAATATCATTTATTAAAAATCCAAGTTGTGAGTCAGGTCTGTAATCTCAGCACTCTGGGAGGCTGAAGCAGGAGGACCATCAAGTTGGAACCCAGCCTGTGCAACTTAGCAACTCTGTGAAATCCTGTCTCAAAATCAAAAGCAAAATATGGTCTGGAAACGTGACTTAATCTGAAGGCCCCGGGCTCAATCTTCCAGTACCAAACATACATAAAAATTTCTAATATAAAATAAAAATCTGCTATAAAATATTGTTTAGGAGCTGGAGGAATGGCTCAGTGCTTAAAGCGCTTGCCAGCAAGCACTCTAAGTCAAGTGCTAAGTACTGGAGCTCAATTCTCCAGCACCACATAAACCAGCCATGATGGCACATGCCTGTAATCCCAGCACTCAGAAGACTGAGGCAGGAGGATTGCCGTGAGTCCAGGGCCAGCCTGGGCTACATCAGTGAGTTCAGGACAAGCCTGGGTAGCAGAGTGAGACCCTGTATCAAAGGAAAAAACATATATATATATATATATATATATATATATATATATATATATATATAATCTTTAAGGTATAATCATGGCACTGTGGAGTTTTCTTTTAAATCATCCTTTTTTTCTTTTTCTTTCTTTCTTTCTTTTTTTAGAGAGAGGGTCTCACTCTGTAGCCCAGGCTGGTCCTGAATTTACTATGTAACCCAGGCTAGCCTTGGCCTTATGGTGGTAATCCTCCTGCCTCAGTTTCCAGAGTGCAGTGCTGGGATTACAGGTGTGTGCCACCCCACCCAACTTATGTGGTGCTGAGGAACTGAACTCTGGACCGTGCACTTGCTAGGCAAGCACTTTAACCACTGTGTCGAATTTATAGATATAAAAATAAATGTTGAAGTGGGGTGATGGATACTGGGGGTTAAGGATATATTTTTGAAACTTCCCAGGTCTTTTTAAGCCCATGAGATGAGGCAAGCAGTTTTCTGTTTTGTGTTTTCTTGTGATGGGTCTTGCTACATTGCCCAGGCTGGTCAATTCTCCTGTCTCGGACTCCCAGCAGCTGGAAGAACTAACAGGCATGCACTTCTACACCCAGGTCACAATAGGAAGATTTTAATAACACCTCACAGGATCACTGCAAGTATTCAATGAAACAGACACAGTGCTTAGCATACAACAGGTGCTCAATAAAGGCTGGATCCTTTCTGCTTTCTCTGTCTCACATAGGTAAGGGAACAGCTCTCCACATGGCTGAAAAGCAACCAAGGCCATCCTCTCCAGAGGTTCCTACTAGGCAGAAACAGACAACTGAAAAGACAAAGGAGGAGAACTTGGGGACATAACAAGCCTCAGAAGGTTGATCTTCCCCAGAGGCCTATGTGACTCACAATTGTTGAGTTCAGCACAGTCCCAGAGCCCCACAGCATAAAAGATGGAGGTTCTCCAGCTCTTTGTCACCAGTGTGCCAGGGCAATGCTGGGGACCTAGAGCCCTAGGACCTGAGTTTCAAGAGAAAACAAAAGTACTCAGACACCAATGACGTCACCATGGCAACGCAAGTATCTTACAGGAAGAGCCTGCTCTGGTGTGACAGTGTGCCTGCTCATTTTGGTTTTGACACCTTCCGTTCCTTTGATGGAGGGAGGGCAGCCTTCCCAAGGAGACTCACTGGACCAAGAAGAAGCCTGGTGCCCCCCAAAATTTCATCTTGGCTAAATGACTCCCTCACCTACCTCCTCAAAGGCTTCAGTCTTCCAGGAGGACATCTTACCTACAGGCACAAAATAAAACTCTCCAAGCTCAACCTTCATGGCCCAGAGGCAACTTTAAACATTATTCAAATACAAAAGAACATTTCTGCTGGCTGATCACTTCTGAAAGCTGGTTAACCAGGGCCCAAAACCCCCAGGATGTACCACAATTAGTAACACACTTTTGGGGAACTTAGAAACTCACAATTCCAGGCCCATGATACGTTCTCATCGTCAGTTTGTGAGCGGTTTTTTGGTTGTTGTCACTGAGATATTTAGAATAACATTCACTGATGTAAGAATCCATAACCCAAATCAAAAAACTAGGCTCCTGACAATATCCTCACCACAGACTCCCCCTCACATCCCACTCCTAGGAACCATCTGATTCCCTGTGTTCATCATTCTGCTTTCTGCTGAAGTTTTACTGTATCTGTATATATTCTATGCATTCCTAAAATAAATACAGTTTTTGGCATATACATGCATATGTGCATGTGTGTGTGTACATTCAGCCCTAGCGATAGAATCCAGGGTCTTTGCACTGTGCTACATCCTCAGCTTTTTTTTTTTTTTTTTTTTTTTAGTGAGACTCTGTCTCACTAAGTCACTAAGTTGCCCAGGCTGTGCTCAAACTAGTGATCTTCCTGCCTCAGCTTCCCAGAGTGCTGATATTATAAGTATGTTTGCCACCACATCCCTTAGAGGCACCAGGCCACAGCACCAAGAGTGATTTCTGCTCTGAAAAACCATTCTTAGCAAAACAGGACTCACACTTGGTGTAGACAGGAAGCCAGGTCAGGGACCCAGCTGGCTAACTGCAGAGTCCACACTGGCACCTAACTTCTCCTCTCCTGGTGCTGAGCCCTCAGCAGGCTGCAGGTGTAGGAACTCAACGCGGCCACTACTGCTCAGAGCTTCTCCCTCTGCCCTCCCACTCCACCCCTCGGATCTTGACATAAGACAGGGATTTCCATTTGAATTCCAGAGTCTGAACGAAGTCCCAGAATTTGGCATGCTAGGGGCAAAGGAACTCTTCAATTTGGGTTTGACAAATGTAACCTGCTTTGGCCAATGGGATATGGATACGTGTGACACTAGCGGAGGCCCAGTGGGATGTGGGATGGGATACACCCTCCCTGGCTAGGGAGACCACCACATGAAGAAGCCTGAGTTGCCTCCTGGGGGGTGAGAAACCACGTGTACAGGGAAAGCCTGCGGTCCTGACACTGCAGCCTTCCCAGCTGGCACCGGCACATGGTGGAGGCCATTCCACACCCAGCCCCAGCTGTGCAAGCCCAAGCCAGAAAAGCCATCCAAACAGCCCATACAATCATGGGAACCACAGTAAGTCGTAAGCCGCTACACTGTGGCGCAGCTGGGAGGCCCAAGAGCCACTTGACACACTGGGAACTGCAATTCCACAGTCTCGGCTTGCTGTCACCATGTCAGGTCCCTAAGTGACACCTTGGGCCCTCCTTCTTCCAGGCTACTGCTGTTTGCCAGCTTTCCCACTCAGCCTCAAAAGGGGACTCAAGCCCTCACAAGGAAGTCCACTCCACTGGCTAAGACAGCGCAGCATGTCTCAAAAATTTTGTTAATTTTCCCCATGTATGGCAACTTTTGGGACACCCTTTACAATGAATTGAGTGCTCACATAATCATTCTCATAACATTTGCTGTACTTCAGATATTACGACAAATTAATCCTGAGAAAACAAAAATATATATTTTATACTGTAAATATTTTTATATATATGGTGACCTCTGAGACACCCTGTAGGATAAGTCTGGATGATTTAAAAATCACTTCCAAATCTGGGCATGGTGGCACACGCCTGTAATCCCAGTACTCCAGAAGCTGAGGCAAGAGGACTACTGTGAGTTCAAGGTCAGCTGGGGGGTACACAGAGCGAGACCCTGTCTCAAGACAAAATAAAACAAAGCACTTCCACATTCATGGTCTCTAGTACCCGACCATGACCCCGAGGGATGCATAACAGTCTCCTCACTTCTCAGAAGAAATAAATGAAGCTCAGAGAGGTGGATAGACATACTCAAATCACACGGCCAGTGAGTGAATCTTCTCTTTCTTCTTCATTTCAAGTGTGATAGCTCACACGCTGCATTCACATGCCTCCCAGATGGCAAGTGTCCCCACGGGTCACTATCTTCCTACATTTCTAAATGTCACCTGCCTCCGATTCTTCACAGTGGCCTTGCCTACCGGAGCACCTGCTGCTGGATCCACATCAGCCCTTCCAGACATCAGCCACCTGCCAGGGCTGCCACCTGCTATCTGCACCACCTCCCTGAACTTCTGATCTGCCTGCCAGACTTGACTTTCCTTCAGAGCCTTTACACTCTGAGTCTGTCCTCCGCAGGTCCTCTCTGGCCCCAGCTCTACCCACACTATCTGCCACATTCCCAGAGAGAAGAGTCAAGCCTAACTCCACAAGGGTAAGGGAAGGAGGTAGGTTAACTGCTACTACATACAGTTCCAACCCAGCTCCATTCCTGTGGGCCTCTGGACCATCTCTCCAAGAGAACCAAGTATTTTAGCAGGATCTTAAAACATGTCCTAGTAGGTTAAAATTTTAGCCATGCTACATAATTATTAAAATTTTTAGGAAGGACTCTGAAGTGTCTTTTGTCAAAGTCAGCCCAGACAGAAGTGTGAGAAAGACTATCATCTTTGATGGAAGGAGCGGCAGTTACATTGCAAAGGGTCGCCCACAGAGAGCGGGGAGGAGATTATAATTTTGTTTTTCTTTTTAGTGAGCTCAGACAGGCCTTTATGGAGCCTTGCTTTCCACTTGTTTTACAAGCAGATGGAGGGACGAAGTCATGGGATCCCCTCAGCTCACTAGCCGTCTTACTGGGGGTCTCAGAGGAGAAATGCCCACGCTACCTTCTATTAAGTTCTATGAACCTGGAGCCTTATGAGGAATTTCTTGGAGGAAAGTCAAACCAGCTTATTCTCCAAAAAATTTCTAGATAAGGGAGTTGTATTAATCAGCTGCTCATTGCTATGAACAAATACCTGACAAAAACAACTTAAGGGAGAAAAAATTTATTTCAGAGATTTTAGTCAGTGGTAAGCTGGTTCCACAGCCTTGGGCCTGTGTCGAGGCAGCAACATCATGACAGAGGGCACGGTTAAAAAAAAAAAATATTGCTCACCTCATGGCAGCCGGGAGACCAAAAACAGAGCAAGAGCCAGAGAGGAGGGGTCCAGGTACTAGTACAGTCCCCAAGGTCACAGTTCTATGACTCACTTCATCCAACTAGGGTCTACCTCCTATTCGCCTAATCAGCTATAAACTCTTCAACAGGTTAAACCCCTCACAGTGACTGGAGGAATGGCACAGCTGTTAAAGCACTTGTCTTGTAAGCGCAAAGCCCTGAGTTCGATTCCCCATCACCACATAAAGCTGGGAAGTGGTGCACACTTGTGATCCCAGCACTCAGGAGACTGAAGCAGGTGGATTGTCCTGAGTCTGAGGCCAGCCTGGGCTCCACAGTGAGTTCAGAACCAGCCTGGGCTACAGAGTGAGACCCTGTCCCAAAAATAAATAAATGCAATAAAAATTTAAAAAAAAAAACCTCTCTCAACCTAATCACCACTTTAGCATCTCTCATCCCAATCAAGAGGACGATCAAGTTTACCATCTAGAAGTTTACTTACAGTTTGGTAGGGCACATTAATAATTCTCAGTTAGGCTGTACTGTGAGTTTCTAAGACTGGGGCACTGTGGGCTCCAAGGAGAGGAGACTGACTTGGACACCATCAGGAGCAGCACAAGCCACCTGAGTTTGCTGCTGCAGCCGTAGCACTGTGCCTCGTGCACAATAGGTAATGTTGAAAAGCCAGACAGCCAGCAATCCCATCATCACAGAGCTGTCAAGGGGATCAAATGAGCCACCAGAAAGGAACGCCAGCAAGGGGACCCGTGCTTTGAACGGTGCTGGCTAGCACACCATCTAATCCTGAGCTTCTGCCATCCCAGGAACCTGTCCTTATTTTATGGGCTGTCTTAAGGTTAGAGGCAAAGCCAAAGGGACTCGGAGATGACACAGTCTAACACATCCAATCTTGACATCAGCTTTGGAAAGTTACAGATGTTGGGGTTCAAACATCCACATACTCAGCAATTCCACTGCCAAGCGGTAACCCCAGAGAATCTCCCACATATTCAGAAGCACGAGGATCTGAGGGTGTTCACCACAGCCCTGTCCTTCATAGAGGAAAATCAGCAACAACGGACCTGCCTCTCCTCTACTCACATGTCAGAGTGTCACACAGTAGTTAAACTAAACTTCTCATCTATGTCTACATTTAGGTCAATAACTACTACTCATATGAATTAGAAATCTCAAAAACAGACACAGCTTATGTTCTTGTTCCACATATGTTAAGTTTAAAGACACAAACAACAAGGATATGTTGTTTGTGGCCAAACATATACATAGGCAAGAACAGTCAAGGGAAATGACATCATCAGTCTCTAGCCGGTATTTGCCCTTGGGGAGGGAAAGCAGACAGCATAAGGACGTGGCATAAAGTGTATTATACTTTCTTTATTTCTATTTCTTAAAAAGAAGAAAAAGCCAAAGCAACACCAGCCTTAACACCTTGCAGGTGGTTGATCAGGAGTCCAGCATGTTATTTTCTTCATTCTTTTGTATTTATTTATTCAATAAACATTTCACAAGTATCTATGATGTGCGAGGCACTGTTTTAGGGTCTGGAGACACAGAAGTGAACCAACCAGATAAACGCTCCCACCCTGATGGAGCTTACATTCTCCATGATTGAAATGTGTGTAATACCTTGCATGCATGCATGCATTCAGTTAGTTTCAAAGATCAGGTCTTACTATGTTGTCCAGACAGGGCAACATACAGGTTCAAGAGATTCTCCTGCCTCAGCCTCCTAAGGAGCTGAACTATAGGCACACACCATCATGCCAGGCTATTGCTTTTGATTTCAACAAATGACGATAAACTTTAATCACTGAATAAAAGCAAACTGCCTTTCTCCTATCCCCTCAAAGAAGCTCAGTTTGTTTTTTCTTCCCCAGAATTTCTCATTATTAACTCTCTTGGACTTCACATTAGCTCTTAACAACCTCCCAAGGCCTTTCACCATCTGAAAATGACAGTGTGACCATGCCGTGTCCCAGCCTGCAGCAGCTCTCTTCCTCCAGCAGGACCTGGCTCCCTCTGATTCCCATACAAGGCTGGCCACAATGCCTCCAACCCAACCTTACAGAAACTCACCAGGTGGCTGTACTGTCCCCACCATCTCATGCTGTCTGCGGACTTCCTTCCTGCCCACCTCCTACCATCATTCATTAAAGACCCTGGGGACTACTTCACTCTTCTTCCTACCCCCGCACCTGTCACCACCTGACTCTAAGGTCCAGGTAGCCATGCCCATCCCACGCTGCAGCCTTCCACTGCCAGACCTCTTTAATATCCACGACATCCAGGATCTGAGGTCCTTAGCCACCCAACGATCCTCGTGTGAATCCCCACCTCTTCTCTTTCTCCCTCTCTCTGACCTTGACCTTCTTTTCCACCCTTCACACCCCACTACTGCCCAAACACTCTGCAACCTCACAGAACCTGAGTCTTCACCCCACTTCTCTCTCTCCTCCAGGCTGGCCCATGGGGGATGATCTGGTCCACTGTCACACACTCACTGCAAGGTTCCTTCCACACGCAGTGGATCAGCACACACCCAGAACCAAAGCCACCCTTTTTCCCTCTCTGTCTCTGGACTAAGTCACTCCCACCCTGGGAAATCAAGACTTGCCATGAACAATCCAGGTCCCTGTCCGTTCAATTCCCTCTCCCCGTCAGTGGGCAGTTGACCTTTACTTCTGAACTCCCCTGACCAAACGGTGACCTCTTATTCCCAGAACAGAAATTTCCAGGCTTCACCAGGAATTCTAAGCGACTAAGCCTGATTTCCCACAACACCCAGCCTTACCTGCAGCCCACCGGCAGCCATCGTCCTTGCCTCACCTTCTTCTCCTCAAGAGAGGGGGTGTCCTTCCTTTCCCTCGCTCTGCTCACTCTCTCTGCTGAGGGCAGCACCAGCCTCACCTCCTGGAGGTGGATCCTCCAGTGCCATGTTATCCCCCATCCCTCCCCCAGTTTATCTCAAACCCTGATACCTCAGCTCCAGGGGGTTCTGAGCACACCCAACTACCAGGTCTCTGCAACTCCAGATGGGATGGGACCCTCCAATAGAGTGCCACATGGCTGCAAAGGGATGCTCCTAAATGCCCATGTGCCCACTGTTCTCCTGTTTAAAATACACAAGGTCCCCTGGATGCTCACAGGAGTTCAGCCAAGCCCCAAGGCATGTCCTCAGGGCCCCCTACAACCTGTCACCATCTCCCTAGCTCGCTTTTCTTGTCTGGCACCTGCGGCTCCAGCCTCACACCAGCACTTAAACCTCCCTGTATACTTACCACACTTTCTCACCTGGCTGTTCCTGCTAAAGCTCTTGCATGGTCCAGGGTGTTCACCCTCGCCCCCCCCCCCCCCACTCAGCCAAGTGGCCCGTCTTCCAGGAAGCTTCATCCCCCACCCCCTCACCCCAGGCTGTCAGGCACCAGTCCTCTGAGCTCCCCAAATGCCTCAAATATCTGACTCTAGCACAACCATTATTTTCTATTTTAGAAGCTGGAGGAATAACTCAATGGTTAAAGCATTTGTCTAGCAAGTGCTAAGTACCTGAGTTGACTTCCCAACACTACATCAGCTGGGCAAGGCAGTGCCCACCGTAATCCTAGAACTCAGGAGGCTAAAGCTGGAGGATTGCTGTGAGTTCAAGGCCAGTCTGATTACACAGTGAACTCAGAACTAGCCTGGGCTACAGAGCAAGACCCTGACTCAAAAAAAAAATTATTTTTTCTATTTCACTCTGCCCCAACTGATACACCTGCACAAATGCCCAAACATAGAGGAAAGCCGAGACAAACTCTGGAGATTCCAACGCACGGGTGTGCTCACCTACCACCACTCAGGGCTCCCACGAGCTAGCAATCACCACACAACCCTCCATACACTCACCAACCCACGTTAGCAGCCCCTGCACCCAATCCTCAGGTTCACCACCTGGGTGTGGCATTCTTCCGCACCCAGAGGCTCCTTATGCCACATGCCCAATTCCCAGAGCCTCCTGCGGCTGCCCAGGCACCATGCCCTTGCACCCACCTCCGTGGAGCACTATACCTTTGCCAAGGATCTGACTATAGGACTTTCCATAATGCCTCGAAGGAAGATCAGGTCCAGCTCTGCAGCCCCTGTGGAATTGGGTAGGGATCCCAGGTTGTCCAGGACTTGCTGCATGGCTGGGGGAAGGGACAGTCAGTGAGACACTCAGGTTCTCGCTGGGCACAGAAGATCAACACACACCACACCATGATGCCTCCCCTCCCCTCCCAGAAACAGTATTCCCCACTGCCCCCAGCACCCAGGCCCTTTAAACACCTGGGTTCTCTCTGCTCCAGGTCAGGCCTGCTTGGACATATGAGAAACTCTGGGCAGCAGGAAGTGAACTCTAAGGGAAGTGGGGAGCAGGTATCAGATTTCAGGTATAGCCCTGCACCAGAGAACCACAGGCTCCGACTCGACCTCTAGATGGGCTGAAGCCTTGGGACACTGCCACCTACACTGGTCAGGCTCACAGATAAGACAGGATACTTGGCTCTGCCCCTGAGTGCAGGCCCAGAGCCAAGCAGACAGCCAGGCCAACCCAGCATCCACTCCAAACTGCACCACTAACTCAATGTGACATCACACAAGCCCCTGCCCCTCACGGGCCTCAGTCTTTCCCTTCAATTCTGACAGACGACGATCTATAATCACCGAGGAATTCATATGGATGATAAGAAGTCAAGCTAAGGCCTGGAATATTGGCAGAAGCCGGGGAAATGGGCAGCCTGGTACCTGGGATGGCTGTGGACACTCAAGAGACAGAGATCAGACCACATCAACCCCAGAACAAGCAAACTCTTAGCCTGGAATGGGACTAGGAATGAGAGAAATGAAGCTGGGCCACAGCCACAAGCACCCAGATGTGAGGTGAGTCGCTGTCCTCGCCCACTCGCAGAGCTCCCCCTGGGCCAGGTTCGGGGAGAAGGAAGGAAAAGGCAGAATCTGCCCAGCTGGGGGGCAGAGATGGGCAAGGGTATCATTACTCTGCCACCCTGCCACCCACGCCTACATCTGCTAAGACCCCGAGAGGAGGGCGGTGACAGCTCTCCACGCCCTTGTTAGTGCTGTCTTCTTCCAGGCAAAGTCCTCGGGTGTGCAGGAGGTGCACAGAACCTGGAGCTAGCAGAGACGGTTCAGGGACTCCTGGGCTCCCATCCCTTCTGACTCCTGCTCTGTACCTTCCCCAGAAACAACAACCGAGCCTGCCCTCCAGCCCCCTCTGCCCAGGCCCGGGCTTGGCATGGGTTGGAGACACGTAAAGTCCTCTGCAGGCACCGAAAGAAGCCAGGTCCGGGCCCCTTTGCACTCTGCCAGGAACCCACCCCTGTCCAGTCCTGCTCGGACCAGCTATGGCTGGGGACAGAGCCAGGGCAGGTGGTGACCTCAGCCCAGGCCTACGCCCCCAGCGGCAGGACCCTTGGGCCCTTCGGGGGTCCCGGGAGCCTGCTGCCCGGATACCCCCTTTAGACGTCCGAAACCCTGAAGGCGATTAGGTCAATTACGGGGCCAGCTCTCCTCCTCTCCCAGCCTCCTCCCCGCTTCATCTCTCCCTACCTTCCCTCCGGAGCTCCGCTTCTTCAGAGGAGCCCAGGGATATCCCCTCCAAGGAGGCCCCGCTGCCCGAGCTGCCCGCCATGGCGACCCGCGCCCCAGACTGGAGGCAGGCGCAGCCTCTGGGAGCGTCCTCAGCAGCCCGCCAGGCCGGACCGGGCAGCGCTGGAGAAGGCGGGCCTCCTCGCAGAGCGCTGCAGAATTCACCAATGGCAAGGCTCCACCGTCCACACCGCCCTTCTGATTGGCCAAAACCCCGCCCAGCTGCTGGGGGGTAACCGGTGGGAGGAGGGTGGTAGCAAGAGTCATCCCACAGATGATCTGATCTCCATCACTTCGTACCACTGGAGGTGGGAAAGCCGCAGCTAAGAGGAAACTTAGGGGGACGGCGGGGCACATGGCATGCCCCTTCAGGTTGGGGGTGCCCAGACGCCTTCCCCTCACAGTCAGCCCAAGAAACCCAGAGGGAAGGGGACTTGGCCTCATCTTGAACCTACTACACCCTTTTCCTTAAGTCCCTACTCTGGTATATCCTGGGCCACCTCCTCCCTGGACCTTCTGATCTCGGCTCTCTGTCCCCAGCTCCTGGCAGCCCTTTCTTGACAATGAGCCCCTCAGTCAAAAAAGTCCAGAAAATTCTCTGTCCTCTGAAGGGAGGTAGTGGCCCAGTGTGGAACAACGCAAACACCTCAATCCCAAATGCCTTCCTGTGCTAGAGGATGGTGGACCTTCCATCCAGGCTGGGATGGGGCGTGGGGGTAGGTGGCACCCAGGGGCCCAGAAGGCTGAGCCTTTCTGAGCCCCTCAGCAGCAGCTTCCCGCCTTCCCTCTCTCCCATTAGCTCTGCCCCCTGGGTGAGGGGTGATGCCCCAGGGGCAAGCCAGGCCTCTCAGATCTGGTGGAAGAAAAAGGTGAGGACACATTCATGCTGCAGAACTAAGGGTGAGCAGGAGGGAAGGACTTGGCAGTTATGAAGTCCACTGTCCCCATTCCCCTGAGACCCTGCACCCAGGAGGCCCCCACAAGGGCACTGTTGCAACCAGCCATTCCCTGAGGAATGGCACCAGGTTGCCTTGCATCCCAGGTTGCCATGGTAGCAGGTGGGATCATACACCAGGACAGTAACCCAGGGATGCAAAAGAGATTTAAAGGGACAGCTCCATCACAGAGCAGCCCTACAGTCTCGCCTTGACTTAAAGAGAGTCTCAAGCGGGGAGGAAGGTTGAAGCAGCAGGTCACGAGTAAGATCTCCAAACTCTCAGCCTGTGCCATCACTCACACATTTCCCTACCCACAGGAAAAGGGCTCCACACCTTATTGAAAACAGAGGTGGGGTCTCTCTGCCAAAGGAATATACTCACACCCTTTCCCTCCCTCCAATGGCAAGGGATCACATTGACTGGAGGGAAAGTGTGGGAAAGGGCCCTGACAGCCTCACCCTGTGCAGAGCCAAAGGCAGGAAGGTCCCAAGAGAGGAAGAGGAAAGGGGGAGGACAGCCTGACCTCAGAGGCAGGGCACAGCTGTCTCTCTGTCAGTCTCATGGGAAGTATAATGACCATCAGATGATACAGGGCAGAATGCACCATTTGATTTTGAGGCTGCGGGCTGAGACAGCCTGGTATGCAGCAGAGAGCTGACACGGGGAAGACAAGTGCTTTGTATGACTTCCTTTGGATACAGGCAGGCAGAAACAGCCCAGGGCACAACACCCAGAGGAGCAGAGACCCAGGAGTTCTTTGGGAAAGCAATCCCCAAGCCCACATCCCTGCACCCCGCTCCCTGTCCCTCACCCCCCAACAGGTGCTCATCAAGAGGCCTATAGCAGGGAAGCCAAATTGCTGCCCTCCTCCCTCTACACCCCTGCTGGGCACTATTAATGGGTTTAGTGGGCAGCTTCAGATTGAGAGGCCTTTAATCACAGGCTCCGGGATGGGTTTAATTAACCCCTAAGCAGCTTACAATGGGGCCCAGGCTGGCTAGAGCAAGGGGAGGCTCAGGGGGCTCGGCAGGCTGGACAGGAGTTGGAGCACTGAGCCGCCGAAGGCTGCAGAAGCTGGGGACATTGTACAATTCCTCCACAGCATGGAGAAGAGATCTTTCCTAGTGCATAAGAATGTCACAGTGTAGGCTCTGGTGTGTTCACAGCAGCCTCCACCTTCTCAGAGGTAGAGATGAGGACCATTCTAACCAACGCGGGGAACCCAGGACATCTCGCAGAGGGAGCCACAGGACACAGGGCAAGGAAGGGGCTGGGAGGCATCTAAGCAGGAGGAAATTCAGACAGCTCACAGCAGAGGAAGGACAGCACAGCAGCTGCTCCTGCGGCCCTTGGAGAGCAAGCGGCCCAGGAAACTCAGCCTGATGAGGCCCTGAGAACATCCAAGGGGTCGAGGGAACCCCTGGAGTAGAATGCTGATATGTCTATGAAGAGGGTCCACTGCTGTCATCACATCCTCAGAGATCCAGGACCAATAAAGGTTGAGAACACAGATCTCTCATAATATTCCCTTACCTCAAAGAAAAACAGATCCTCAGGGCCACAAGGTCAAAGTCAATCCCTCAGCAGAGGCATAATTTCAAACACTGTTCTCATTGCGGTCTCACATGGGCTCTTTACAGAAGAGGAAATCCAGGCTCCCTGGGCCTGGTTCCAGGTTGGGCTGATCCTTCCCAGCTTGTCACGTGCACACCCTCTTACCCAAAAACTTTTTCTTGGCTTGCCACTCAGTGCCCTGTACCCTGATGCCCCACCCACCTCCAGCCCATGCTGGTCTGAGGAACACTGCATCACGGACGTCTCAGCTGCCCAGGCCCCACAGCGCCGCTGCAGTCTCTCCTCCTCCAAGGCCCAGCCCCCAGGTCACCCCTGGAGGCAATGCTCTAACCAGCCTGGCCCCCTGCCATGTCCTCCAGGAATGGTGGGATCACCCTTAAGCTTGTTCCCCAGACCTCCCCAAAGATGAGCTGTGCTGTCCCCAGCCCCATCCTGGGGCACGTAGAGTCTCCTCTGTCCCAGCACAGGCAAGAGAGGTGGCTTAGATGAACGGCTGAGTGACTGGATGGAGCAGTGGGGGGGGGGGGGGGCATGAAAGTGCCTAGCTGCTACTCCCACCCCCAAATTCTTGCCTGGCACCCTCAGAACCATTGAAATAAGCTGACAGCCTCACTCTCCTCTTACCAGACTCGGAGTTGGTGGCAGCAACCGGCATGGTGAAGTCAACAAGGGCGCGCCAATGTCTCTCCTAGAAAGGGAGAAGGAAGAATGAAAACACACCAGGAATGGGAAGGACATTCCCTTCGGGAAGAGCCCCAGGGCAGAGAGGGGACACTGCCCAGCTAGGGCTCAGTGATTCCAAGTGCTCTAGGAGGCAGAAAGAGCAGATAACATTCTCATTTCGGAGGAAGAGCAGAGGCGGCTGGAGAGGACCAGAGAGGTAATCGATGTGCCCAAGGTCACAAAGCTAATAAAGCTATAATGAAAACCTAGATTTTATAACTCTTAAAAAGAACAGTAGTTCTGTAGAAGATGGTTAGGCAAGAGTCCAGAATGTGAGTCAAAAACAGAAAAGGTGAGTGTTCCCAGACTGTAAGCTCCCTGAGAGCAAGAATCACACCACCTATTGTACCTGCTCCTAGAACCTGGGCCTAGCACCACCTGGGTGAGCCAGTTAAGTGTGTCCGGCTGGCAGAAATGATATTATTCAGCTCCCCAGGGACCCTCTGGCTGCCTCTCTCCCCTCTCCCCTTCTCAGCCCAGAGCACAGGGTGCAGGGCAGAACCAGGCACAAACTGCGTAGTCCTGGTGTCCATTCCAGGGCCTCCCCAAGCTGGGGCTGGCTCCCCTTCCTCCCTTGGCCTTCCTGGGTTTGTGATATTGGATAAAACCCTAATTCCCCAGTTACCACGACAACAGGAGGCAGTGGCTCACAGAAGGGGTGGGGGAGTACGGGGAAGCAGCTGGCAGGGCCCACTTTCGACTGAATGCCTACTGAGGGGATTTGGGGGTGGAGGCAGCCACAGCAACTTCGCCTCTCCCCCCGCCCCAAGTGAGGATTCTTCTCAGAGGAACTACTACCAGGTTAAAATAACGCCCTCTCTGCTCCACTCCTCTCCCAGACCTGAACTGGGCACCTGAGTTCAGGTGGGAGAAGATGCAAAAGGTGAGGTGTAGGGATCCCTTCCTCCTGCATCTGCTCCTGGGGACATGGAAGAATGGAGGGACTGGGCGAGGAAGGGCACCGTCCACTCAGGCCAGCACCCGGGCTGGAAGACATATCCGGGATCCACCGTGCCAGCGGTGTCCCTGGTGCCAATTCGTACTGTCCCTATTCCTAGAGAGCTGGAGAAGCTCTCCCTAATGGAGGTGCCTGCACCGCCTCGGGAGGGGGCACTCCAGGAGTCCTCCTTCCTGGGGCCAGTCGGGAGGGAAGAGGCCGAGAGGAGTAAGGCCTGGCCTGCGCGGGTTTCCCCCAGGGAGCTGGTTCCCACGGGGTCGGTTAGCTCTGCCCCGCCCCCTCCCAAGCCTCTGGGAAGGCGGGGTCGGCCGTGCCCGCAGGAGAACGGCGGTGCCAGGCAAGCCAGCCTGGGTCCTTGCCAAGGTCCGGGGCCCAGGCATCTGGGAGCCCTCACTTCGGCTTCCAAAAACCTGGGCCCAGGCGCCCTCTCTCACTCTGGCTCCAAGCCACCCACATCCCGCAGAGTGTCAGCAGGTGAGGTGGGCCGGCCTGGAAAGGAGGCGGTTTCCTCCGACTTAACCACCCACCCTCAGTCAACATCAACGCGGATGCATAAAGCGCGAAGGCAGGTCTGGCGAAGGGCTTCGGAGACCGACGGGTGGCGGGGAGGTCTCGCCGGAGCTAGGGCCCGAGCAGCCAGGCTGGGGACCGCGCCGACGTGCCGGCCCTCACAATCAGATTGCCGCCGCCCGCGAGCCCAGTGCTAATCCGCTGGGCGCTAGGACCTGGGGAGAGGGGGGCGTGGGGAGCCCAGAGGATGAGGTCACCGCTTGACTGCCCCCGCGTCCTCCTGCGCCGCCACCCCCTTAGTTACCCCAACTTTCTGACTCGGGCTCCCCGCTTCGGGCCCAGATCCTCTCCTAAGCCCCCAGGTCTTAACCCTGGCCCGCGCCCAGCCGCTCTCCCGCGCAGCCTCCGAGGCGGAGGAGCAGGTCGCCCCCTCTGCGCCCCCCAAGGAAGACGGTGGCGCCGGCCCGGGGAGGGGCCGGGAGCCGCGCAGCCCCCGCCCGCGCCCCCCGGAAGCGCCGGCCGCGCGGCTCTTACGTAACGCGGGGACGCGCAGCCCCAGCCGCGGGACCAGCTCGTCCCCGCGGGGCCTCCGCAGGGGGTCGCGCCCGGGGAGGCCGGGGACCCGGGCGCGGCAGGGGGCGGCGGGCCGCAGCGCTGGCCTGCGGCCTGGGACACCTACCTGTGCCCGGCGAGCCCCAGCTCCAGGCGGCTCCAGGCGGCTCCGGCGCAGCCGGCGCGCGGCGATCGCAGCCTGTCAATCGCCAGCCGGCTCCCAAAGCGGCGCGGCCTCCTGCGCGAGGGGCGGAGACAGAGGGGCGGGCGGGGACCGGGCGCTCGGGACGCGGCGCGGAGAGCAGTCGCCCGGCGGCGGGGCGCGGGGGCGGGGCCGCCGGTGAGGACCCACGACACAGCCCCCGACGCCGGGTCCGTGCTTCCCGGACGCGCGGGGACCCCTACCGGCTGCTGTCCCTTGTCGCCCCTGAAGCCCTTAAAAGGGCGATGATGAAAACCAGCCGAAAGGGACCCGTTAGACCCGCAATGCATTTCAGGGCCTGCCTCGCCTTCCCCACGTTATCCTGCTTCCAAGTTGGAAAAGAAAGACTTCTGGATACCAAGCCCCAAGGGGCCTCGGGCCCAGGGGGCGGCTTTTAAGGATTTAGATGGTGGTACCTGGATCCCAGACTTTAAAGATAATTTGCAAAAAAAGAAAAGAAAAGAAAAGAAAAGAAAAGAAAAGAAAAGAAAAGAAAAGAAAAGAAAAAAGAAAAGGAAAGGAAAGGAAAGGAAAAATTTCTTCGTGAATGGGTTTCAGAGCCTATCTACTTATTTATTTATTTAGTACTGGGGGTGCCTAGCTCACAGATGGTAGGCAAGCACTCTCGGTAAGGCTACACCCAGCCCTACAAGATCCTATTTTAGACCTGGACAGAAAGTTGGTTCGTGCTCCATGTAGGGAGAATAAGGAAAGAACTCGCTACCCTTCCCCTGCCCTATCTTAGGAAGCAAAGAGGCTTTGGGAATGTAACTCAGTGGCAAAGCTGTGGTTCAGTCAGCACCAAAAAGAAGAAAAGAAAGGGTTAAACCCAGTAGCCCGCCCTCACCCGGCCTTGGGCTCCACCCAGGCCTGCTCCTTGAGATAGTTCAGGACCTGTCACCACTGCAGGCTGCGGGCCTGAGACCAGCCTGCTTTCAGTACCCAGAATATTTGGGACCAGCCGGTGGCTTCAACATCCCCCTATTCGTCCAGCTCTCCTCTACAATATGCCCAGGATTATCCATCCTCCTTGCTGACTGGGTTCTTCGGATTAGAAACAGACTGCTTCCTGGAAACTTGCTTGGAAATCTTGAAAATGGGTTTAATTTGAGAATCCATCCTGGAAACAGGGGGGCAAGTCCTGGGGTCCCAGGAGACTCAGCTTGCCTCTAAGCCCTAAGAATAAGGTTTTCAGTGGAGTTACAGGGAGAAGCCAGGGGTGGGCCACACTTCCCAAAGCCATAAGGAGGCATTTCACTGAGGGAAGGGCAGAAAGTTAGTGACCCCAGACAGCAATGACTGAAATTGCTGACTTCTGCCTGACCAAAGAGGCACCTTGTTTCCAAATCTCTTGCCTGCCTTTGAGCTAATTGAACAGGAAAAGAAGTCCCTTCCCATTGTAAAGACTGCCCTCCACTCTTGCCTTTGTAACTTGGGGCAGGGAATTACTTAGCTCTTTTCCTGTGGCTGGGAAAGGGAAGGATCTTGACTCCCTCCAAAATATCAATTACTTCTCCCTCAGGGAACTCTTACCCCATAGCGATCCACTGCAAATGTCCCATGCCATTCCAGACACCAAGGGTAGAGTGGGATTCCAGCTCTAGCTCTCCAGGAAAGGCAGAGGGCAGCTCGTGATGCCAACAGGCTGCCTCTCCCCATCAGTCAGTTCACAAGTATCTCTCTAATAAGAGCCAGAACCTTCTATGTTCAGAACCTCGCAACTCATCCATCAGGTATGTGATTCTCACAACAGCCCTGTGGGGTCACGGAGTGAGCGGGGACTGCTCCAGACAAGGTTCCAGTTTCTCTGAGCCTGATGAGGGCTCCCACCTCACCTAGCCACACTCTCTGGTGTCCTAGGTGACCATCATGACGGAGATGCTGTGAGGTGCAGTGTTTTAAGCTCGGTCCTAAGCAGTGGAGATGCTGCTGGTGGGGAATCAAGTATCTAAGAAGAGAAGCAGGCTTGAGGGGTCTACAGCGCAGCTCTCGCAGGTCCGGGCTGCACTGTCCCTGGAAGGAAAGAGTCCTTCCCTCTCTGAGGCCTCTATCAGTTCTGCCTTCCTCCCTGCCTCAGTCACAAGGATGCCGAAAGTGTCTCTGCTTCCTGTAAAATCAAGTTTTTCCCTTTGGTGGGTGTTCAGAACTTTGAGAGCCAGATCATGGGAAGAAATAAAACTGGGAGGTGTGATTTTAGCAAATCCGGCCTGCCAATGAGTGATGCTGCACTTTCAGTAAAGGCCAGCAGGGGCCGCCAACAGCTATCCCCAGCCCCAACCCTGCAAAAATTCTCTACGGGCTGTTAAACAAACAAAAAGTGTGGGACCCTCAGTGAGAAGACAGACAGATATATTTATTTTTATGTAATATATAAACACTTGATTATTAATTATACCTGAACTATTGAACTAGGGAACCATTATCAATTCTCCTGCCTCAGCATCCTGAATGCTGGTATTATAGGCATGTGCCACCACGCCCACCTAGTGGGTGGTGTTGGGGGAATGAACCCAGGGCCTTGGGCTTCCTGCGCAAGAGCTCTAATCACTGAGCTAGACCCCCCCACAGCCACTGTCCTTGGCCATTTATATGATCTTGATGAACATCAGTTTTCTCATCTGTACAATGGGAATAACAGTCTCCACCTTGGGGAAGGACACAAAAAAAATGCTTCATAAACGCAGTTCCCTTTGGCACTGGGCCTGGGGCAGACTCTAGCTAGGTGCCAGCTTGGTAGTAGGAGGTTAGTCCCTGTCTCTGATGATTTAATGTGCACTCTGATCTTCTTGGGGAAGGCAGGGGTCCACTCTAAGGCTTGTGGAGCCCCAGGTATCTGGGGTGACTAGCATGTCCTCTTCCCACTGCCCACACACCCGTTAGTGGCACTTTGCCCAGTCCCATCTGTGCCACCTACATCTCTTCTCCCTCCAGTGCCCAGTGAGGAGCCAAGAGCTTTGATGTGGGCACCATGTGAGAAGCCAGGAATAGGTAATTCACAGCCAAAGTGGATGAGCTTGCAAAAGTCAGGGCTCAGCCTAGGTCTCCCAGGGAGTCCTGCTGCCACTTCTGTGGCCCCATGGCCTCTGCTGGGGACCATGGACAAGGCAGGCATGGGAGAAGGTGGGGGAATAGAGAAAAGGATCAGGACCGCTGGAGTGGGGAGGGAACCAAAGTAGCAAGCAGACCTAGGTTATAGACACCTTGGGCATTGTGTGAAGCACCTGAGTTGCTATTTGGAGACCAAAGGAAAGGACAGAAAAGTGTCCCCACTTGAACTGGTGACTAGTGGAAGACTACACACACACACACACACACACACACACACACACACACACACACCATGTGCTTATTCCCTCCCTGTTCACCCAGAGTGAGACAGGTAGAAACCAAGGGATGAAGGGAGTATTGGTGTCCTGACAAGCCACTTGCACCTGGCCTGGACTTTCCCTGCTGTCAAAGGGGCAGGATAACTTCCACCCCCCCCCCCCCCAGGCTGCTTGAGATGACTCGTGAGAATGCTTTGCAAACCATGGTGGGTGGTGGGGCAAGTAGCTCAGGTCATGCCCTGGCCATAGCCCTACCCAGGAGGAGAGAGGCCTCAGACCCAGAGCCATTCTGTGTCACTAGATTGTAACCCAAAGGCCAAGAAGTGGCCCAGAACTGTTCCCTGTCCTCGGCCCATCTTGACCACACAGCAACTCTGCCTCAGGCCTGCTGAGCACCACCTGCTCAGTTCTGACTTCCTGCATCCCTGATAAGGATCTCCTGCTGCCCTCCTCACTGGGGAGCAGGTGCTCAGAGTCTGCTGTGCACCTCCCCTCTCTGAGGATCCTGACTCCTGCCCACCCCCTGACATGCCACAAGGGCTCCAAGCTCTCAGGTGCCCTGAGGTGCTGGTGTGAGGAGCAAGTGGGGTCCTGACAAAGGAAGTCCCTTTACCCCCAGCCCCATTACCTTTTTCTTCTGCTAGAGCCATTGCGGGGGACCTGTCCCACCCCAACTCCAGTACACCATGTGGGAGCTTTGGCCATTACCCCGAGCAGACAGGCAACATTCAGGACTGGGCCTCAGAGGAAGAAACTGGAGCGCAAAGAGGCCAGGTCACTTGTCCAAAGGCATCGCCCAGGAAGTGGGAGCTGGGCTTGGCCCTATGTCTTCTGACTGCAGGTTCCGCTGTACGTACTTTACGTCACAGATGCTATTCTGGGCTTTATTTTACAGATGAAGAAACCAGAGGTCAGAGGAGTCAAGTGACTTGCTCAGGGTCACACAACAAGCAAATGGCAAAGCCAGGCTCAATAGAGAGATTTGCTTAGCTTCTCAGCAATTTTTTTTCTTCAATTTACAAAAATATTTTAACTCACGGAAACAGCTGAACTTAAATAACAATTGAGTTTGAATCAATTTCAGGCTACAAATACAATCATCAGTGCTTTAAAAAATAAACCCTGGAAACAATATGCAGGCTTTCTTGCTAATGCTTAGCTGTTATACATCACAGCTTAATCTAATCTTGAATTTATCTTGACTTGATTAAGATATGTTTACTAATTCACTCTAAATCCTTTATTAACTTGGCATCAGATGACATGACAGCTTAGCAGCTCTTGACAGCAGCTGGCAGAGATCACCTGTATTCTCCAACTCAGAAAATACGGTTGTTCAGCCTTGATTTGCTTATTCGTAATGTGAGAGGTGGAAGGACAGTCAGGTTGGCAAAATTCCCTTCCACCTTCATCAATCCGTGCACATGAGGAGTCAGCTCTCCATTCTATTCACAGCAAAATAGAAACCCTCTTACTTGTCCTGGGGCACACAGTGGGCCATGCCAATGCCTGCAACCTGCCCACCAGGAACTGGAGGTAACTGGAAAAGGCCTCTGAGAAGTGATCACGTGGCAAATGGAGGGGAAATGGGAAAGAGTGGAGGTCACAAAACAAGGCGCAACCCTGCTGAGCAAAAGCAGCTAAGGGCCAAGGTGCTAGGGGCAGAAGGAGTGAACCCAAGGCCGTAGATTGCCTGGTGGTTGGTGGGCAAAGACACACACTTTCCAAGAAGGCGGATCACTTTCCAAGAAGGACTGCTTCTGATTGGAGCTAGTCCTGGGCTTCAACCTCAGTCCCCACTGATCTTGTGAAAGTTTCGAAATTTCCATGAACTTGAGTCCTCCCACAAAACCAAAGGAGCTAATACCTACAAGCATCATCTAAGTCAGCAGTCCCCGACCTTTTTAACACCAGGGAACAATTTAGTTGAAGACCATTCTCCCAAAGATGAGGGAAGGGTCCGTGTAGGGGAGGGGTATTGGATACTCAGTAGGTTGCTGGAGGATACTTTGGGGGGTTTGTTTGTTTGTTTGTTTGTTTTCTGAGATAGAGTCTTGCTCGGTAGCCCAGGCTGGCCCTGAACTCACTATGAAGCCCAGGCTGGCCTTGAACTCACAGCAATTGGAGGACAGTTTTGAAATGACAGCGGCAGCAGGAGAGAAGCAGGAGCAAGGCTCTGCCCCTGTCAGATCAGCAGCGGTATTAGAACCTAATAGGAGCGTGCTAACAGCAGGTGGAACTTCACTTGCTACTTACTTCCTGCTCACTGTTCATCTGTTCCAGCGGCTCTGTCCTTCTACAGCTGCCAATCTGTAGTCCAGAGCAATTACAATGATTATCTGTTATTAGGAAATGCAAGGTCTGGTTGAAAAATATGATGTGTGCTTAATTTTTTAAGAATTTATGACAGGAACAGGCATATTGCTACTAATCCTCCAAATACTCACTTCTAACCCACCTATTCCATTGTTCCCACTTCCTGAAGCAATTCTGGATGTTCTCTCTCAGGAGTGTCTGGAGTTGTGTTTCCGTGGCTGCCTCTATGTCCTAACTAGAGGCGAAATGTTTATACTTCTTATAGTCAATAAGGCAGGTGAGGACATGCTGGAATATGGGAGGGGGGCCTCCCTTTCCTCGCGGCATCCATAGCGTTTTTTATCGTACCTCATAACAACACAAAAAATTAGTTTCAGAACTGCATCACAAAGTGACAATAGTGATAGGGTAACATATTCAAAGTAAAGGGGAGTATTTTGATAGAGGTTCATTGTGATTAATTTTACACAATAAAAATTTTTAAATTTGAACATTCACTGCATTTTTTCCATCACCTCTTCTATGTTAAAATAGTCTTTTTGTGGTACTTGAGAACAAACACAGGGCCTTTGCACTGGTCTACATCCCTAGCCCTTTACATTTTTTTATTTTGAGACAGGGTCTAACTAAGTCACCAAAATTCCAGGCTGGGCTTGCATCTTCAATCCTCCTGCCTCAGCCTCCCAGAGTACTGGGATTATCCGTGTGTACAATCATGCCTGGCTTCATATAACTATTATTGTTGATAATACTGAGGTCATCAGACCCTTGAGTCTCTTCCCCCACCCTGCTAAGGCCAAGGAGCGTTTTCTCTTGTGCTGGACCAGGAGGGAGGAGCTGAGCACTGCCATCCCATCCCATCCCACTCAGAATTTGACTGTTCCTCCAGTGACAGAGAGAGGGGCGGGTGGGGCAGGGTCCTGAGCCTGCAGAAGAGCTCTGGTGTCCTAAGGGCAGCTGGGTTCCCACAGCCCGGGCTGCAGGAGACACACATTTAACTTCCTGTGGCAGTGGCAGTGTTTGGGTGCAGGTCAGGCACTAGGCTGATGCCTATTTCAGATCATTAATAGCTATTTATTGGTATGTAGGATACATGGGCCATAGAAATCTCTACTCTGTGCTATAGGATTAAATCAAAGGAATGTTACTTCTTTTTCTAGCGACTCTTGACTCCTAAGAAATGTAGTTCTGGTCTCACTGGGCCACTGAGCCAACCCATCAACCTCAAGGGTAACAACATTGAGTTGCCCAGGCCTCTCCCAAGAACATAATAATGAGAGGAAGATGGGCTAATCCAGGCCTGGACAGCACCAGGAGCTGCTTCTTCGTGCCCAGTCTTCTCATCAGTTCCATGCTGTGGATAAATCAGCTCCTCTCCAAAAATGAGAATGTGGAGCTCCGGGGAGATAAGGTCCTTTGACCAAGGTCACACAGTCAAAAAGTAGTGAAGTCAGGATTTCTACCCAAAAGACCCTGGTCTTCTCACTGTGCTCCTCCTAGGGTTGGGGTGGGCATGAAAAATCTGCTCACTCCAGAAAAACAACGATGTTGGGTCGGTAGAAGGGACCTGCGTCCTTGGAAGGCATAAGGTCTGAGTTGGTCATTCAAGCAGCCAAGAGCCCCCCCAACACACACCCTCCAGAAGGCCCAGTGGACCATCATCAGGGCTTCCAACATGGTTAGGCAGGCTGAGGAAGCCTCCAGGCTGAGCAGCGGGGCCCCCTCCCTGGCCACAGCCTGGAGTTCAGGAGTAGGGAGCCGTGGCTCTCAGCAGCATGGCAGGGAAGGGGGCCCCTCAGATCCAGCCAGACAGGAAGAATTTCTTATCTATCAGCACAGCTCCCTCTCAACCCCAAGAATAGATCCTGGGAAAAGCACAACCCCCTCCAAATCCAAGACAGTTCTGCCCCAGGATATGTGCACTCAGAGCAAGAAGGTGCCCTGCTCCGAGTGCCTCCCCATCTCTGCCACCCACCCACGGCAGGGACTGTGCCTTAGCAAGGATGGCTAGCAGCCCGTGTGTTTCCACCCCCACCTTCTGTCTGTTCCCAACTCCCAGGTCATGACACAGGAGCAAAAGAAAGCCAGGCTGGGGGTGGTCCTTGCACAAACAGGGGCATGGACCAAAAGGAATATAAAGGACACCAGCACTCCTGGCCAGAGAGCCTTCACTGTGTCGCTCTGCACCTGCCCAGCACCATGGTAATGTCTGAGACTCTGTTTCCTGGATCTCTTGGAATCTTAGGGGGAATGGAGGCTGGCACCAAGGGACTCTTCAGGCCTACGGAACGCCTGAAAGAGCAAGCCGGGGCCGTGTCCTCTGCTATTCTGATGGCCAGGACGGCTGCCAATGTCCTGTACTCTTGAGATGAGGGGTTAAGCTAGGTTAGAGAGGGCTGAGGGACTCTGGGGGCCTGGGGTTCTGTCTCATATTTATGGACAGTGTAGTCTGTGGATTGTGCACCTCTGTGTGTTATGGGTACAAAAATCTCTGTGCATGGCTGGCATTGGGCTGAAGAGAAGGGGTGGGGATATTCCCAGGCTGGTGTTCTGCACGCAGATGGGTTCTTCATTTAACCATGTACTGCTGAGTACCTGCTAAGCCTCAGGCGCTGTTTGCCCTGGCCACCTCAACAGACAAACCAGGCAAGGAGCCCACCCGTATCGGTGCTTACGTGGCAGGGACGCAGTGGGGCTGGGAAGACTCAGACAACAGACAGCGAGCGAGAAAGGGGCTTGGATATGGGGGTAATGCAAGATAAGAAGTTGGGTTGCTTTTTAAAATAAGAGTGTCGGGATGGGACTTGTTGAGAAGCTGATGTCTACAGGAGGCCCCCATGTGCATGTCAGGAGGAAGAGGTGCTTGGGAGGACCAAAGTCGGTCTGGTATTTTTGAGGACCAGCAAGGGCGTGGGAGAGGCTGGATGGGGATGAGCAAGTAGCTTGTCGTAGAGCTTATTGAGGAGAGGGAGAAACACGATGAATCTATGTCCCGTGTCACGCTTTGGTAGGATTCCCCGATTCTTCTACCCACCCCGGTACTGGGTGGTGAACACAGGGCCTTAGCACTGATCTATGTCCTCGGTCCTCTAAGTTGTTGGGATCACTGCTTGCGCCACCGTGCCTGGCTTCCCCATGCACTTTTTACCTCGGTGCTTTGGGTGCATCACCCACCGTGCAAGCCCAGGTGTGCCCGCCCTCCCCGGGCACCATCCATCTGCCATCTGCGAATGTCTCTGAGACCGACAGAGACCCTGCACCCGGCGTCCCCAGGCCGCTGAGCATCCACAAACGCCGGTCCAGGCCCAGCGCAGACCTCGGCGGGGCGGGCACCGCATGATAGCCGCTTTCGTCTGCCCCGCACCGCCACCCCCCCGCCCCCCCCCCCCAGGCGGCCGCGTGGCGCTGCGCGTGCGCGTTGACTCTGGCCTGCCTGGTGTCGCTGCTGCTGCTGCTTCCCGAGGGCGCCGCTGGTGAGGATCGGGGACCGCAGCTGCCCTCGAATCCCAGGGCGGCCAGCTGGTTTGGGAACTTTGGCTCGATCAACAAGTATATGGAGAAGATTTTCAACAGCAGGTGGGCCGGCGCAGGAAGCGAGGGAGGGAGGGAGGGAGGGGGCGCGCACCTGGCACCCGATCTCTGCAAAGACCTCTTTCCTAGTGCGAAGAAATCCAAAAGCAAGAAAACCGTGAATGCTACGAAATCCCTCACATCTAACTCGACAAAACTGTCCTCCCGAATACCACAAAACCCCCACCCCTGAACACCTTGGTACTCCCTCCAGCTGCCTCCCGGGGCTCCAGGTAGGCGACCTGGACGCTGCTGGCACGGAGACCAGCGCTTCGGCACCTGGGGAGCGTGGGTGGGAGCGAGAGGAAGCTCCTGGGGCCTCTGGTGGGAGTGGTGCCAGCGCTGGGACCCGCAGGCTGACCCGGATCTCCCTGCCCACTGACCCCTTTGTATTGTGAAAGGGGCCTCCCCTCCCCTCTGCAAAAACAATAAAGAAAAAAAAAATCTGTTGCTTCCGTGACTTCTGTGGGCGCTGGCAGGGAGGACCTGCCCTGCAGTGGGACGGGGACCTTGGAGTTTCTGCCCTAAGAGAAAGACCCCAGCGCTGGTCTTCTTTGCTTCCCACCGTGCAGGTCACCTACGTGCACCGCTTCTCTGGCCCCAAGGGACAGCAGGAGAATAGCAGATCCCAGCAAACCTCAAAGCAGGAACGTCAGCCAGATCCACCTCCTGCCGAACAGGACAGCTGTGAATGGCGCCGGGGATCTGTGCCAGCACAAGGACCAGCAGAAGTGACTTTGTTTTCCCCTTGAGGAGCAGAGCCTAGGGTACTGCCAGGGCCTGACCCTGAGACCCTGGGCGCGTAAGTGTGACACCCTTCAGGCTGTGGCTGTGGGCGAGGCCTAAGCAGGACCAGAGGCTCTCCCACCGCACCCAGGGGTGTCTCTAGTAGGGCCCTAACGCCTGCCTCTCGGAAGCCCCTACACCTCTGCTCACTCAGGACCCTTCATCTAGCTGCCTGAAAACGTGCTGAAGCTTCAGGCTCTTTCCTCTAAACCCAAACTGTTCTCCTAGCCCAGTCTTTGGATTTAGAACCAGCCTGAGCCCAGCGTCTGCCCTGCCGCTGCTCCCCGCCCTTTGCCCTTTAGGGCCTGGTCCTACTTTCCAGATCATTTGCACACTGCACAGAAACATGATCATGACATCATTGCCATGGGGTCAGTACACAGTGCTGGGCCCAGGAAAGTGGGACCCCCCCTCCACCAAGCCCACGAGCCCCAGCCCTTCAGCCTGGGTGTGCAAGGGAGACAGAAGTCATTCTGGGGATCAGCAAGCTCTAAGTATCTCACTTCCCTGAGTCTCCACCTGCTGTGGCTGCCTTTGAGACCCAGGAGCTCCCAGCCTCCAGAAACGGGGAGAGAGGCAGGCTCGCTCACTTCCACTGCACAACACACAGCACGACAATTTTCTTTTAGTCATAAACTGTCTTCATTGATTTGTACTTGTAATATGAAGCAGAGGCACAGCACAGTACGTGCATGCTCACTCCAGCTTGCGGGCAGGAGCTGGGACGCTCGGCAGCAGGGCTGGGCCTCCAGACACTAAGTGGACAAGGGGATCCAGCTGGCCCAATTCAGGGCCCCTGGAGATGTTGACCGGGAGGACCCCAATCCCCAGAGCCAGGGACTAGGGGAAGTGCCTCACTTGGGCCCCGATGTCCTAGCTGGTGCAGCTCCCCGCTCCGGGGAGTCTGAGCTGAAAGGCTGAGTGTGGGCATTAGTGCTGGAACACTGGGCAGGTGCAGCAGCCTCGGGACCCCCAGTGCTGTCCCCCGACTGGGACAGACAGGAAGCCACTGGTCAGTGCCGCATACTGGCCTCTCTCTCCCGCCTCAGTACCTCTAGTACACATATAGTATATAATCTCAGGGCTGGAGGAACGGCAAACGTTTTGGCTGTCTTTCTGCCCCCTGGTTGTGGTGGATGGGAGACGTGTTGCTGCGCCCTTCAGCCGGGGCAGCAGCAGAGGGGCCTCTGGCTTCACTGTCCAAGGAGCTGGGGGCAGTGTGTATCTCATGCAGGATGGCCTGGGTGTCCTTGACCTTAACCAAGTCCTGGCAAGGGGTAGGGGGCTCCAGGACCTTGCTACTCTCCGTGGCTTGCAGAGCGGCTGAAGGGAGAGTAAGATCCTGAGGCCTGGGCTCCAGGGCTCCGTGAACCAAGGGTGAGGGGCAGGCTCTGGGCAGGGGACACCACCTTGTCCCCACCTATTCACGGTGCCTAATAAGGGAAAAGTTGGGACAGGCCACTGAGGGCCCTAAAACTCCTGGGGCAAGAACTAGGTCTTCACTCAGAGTGTGGACTCTGAAAGTGCTGGCACTACCAGCTAATCAGAGTTTCCTCCCTAGGATGCCACATCCCCCTCGGCCATCCCATCACAGCACCTTAAATACGTCCCGTGCTCAGGGGTCCAGTACCTCTTGAGTTAGCCAATTTCCTCCAAATTTCTGGAGAGCAGTTCTGAAACCACCCAAAGCTGACAGTGACTGCCTTAGCATCAGAGTCGTTCCTCTGGCCACTGCCCCCATGCCAAGGACATGTCACCTACTGCCCAGGCTGTGTAGTTAAGCATTACTGGGGGCAGGTTTGGGAGAAGAGTTGGCATCAGGCCAGTCGATAGTCAGGAAGGTCTAGAGGTAGTACCGCGGGGAGAGTCCAACTCGGGGCTGTCACGTCACTGACCTGCTGTCTGACCTTGGGAAGTCCCCAGCTCCCTGTAGGCTGAAACTCATTCTTCTAAGAACCGAAGAGAAGAAACTGAGTGGCTCTGGTGCCTCCGGAGACTTTCTGCATCACCTGTGGCATCCACCTGTTCCCTTCTCCTCCCAGCCTGCCCTCCCCTTTCTGTGCATTTGGCCTGCTCCTCCCCTCTCAGGGTTCCCCAGAGGCACAGCATGAGACAATGAGTTTGATTTGCTTTATTTAGCCAGTGTAGGAGCAGTGAGTGAGATTTGGCCAGAGCCAAATGAGGAGAGGAAACTGGCTGGCACCACCCATGGAGTCAGAGGAGGCTGGCGGCAGGAGATGGCGCTACAGCTCCATGGGGCTCATCTCCCTGTGAGAACAGAGAGAGCCTGGCAGTATGGGGACAGTCCTTGTGCCCACAGAAACTGTCTGGGTCCCGTTCTCCCTCCCCTGCCTCCTCACCTCCATTTTTACAGGCATCCCTCATTTCAGCCCTAAGGAGCTGGGCAGATGAGCAGGGAATGAAACCCACCTGGGAGCAGCTCTGTGGGGTGTGTCCCGTTCCAGCATGTCCTCCTTGTCTCTTTTACCATACCTGAGAAGGAAGAGGCAGCTGGCGTAAGCACTGCCCTGGTGCCAGCTTCCCTAGACATCATCTTGCCCACCATACTGAGGGTCAGGCCGGCTCAGTAGAAATGCACTCTTTTCCCAAGAATGGGCATGGTGTAGAGGGGCTGGGGCTGAGAATAGGGTGGGAGCCCAGAATCTGATCTTTCTCTCTCTCTCTCTCTCTCTCTCTCTCTCTCTCTCTCTCTCACACACACACACACACACACACACACACACACCTAGGCCTGGTCAGCATGTTGATGTATCTGCGGAGCTCAGCCGCATACTGGGCCATCTGCTCTGGCGTAGCGTTGTCCCCTGGGTACACTGGCTCCAGTGAGGCTCCCTGAGCACCCAGCAGCGGCTGTAGCAACACAGCCACACAGGTGGACAGGAGCAGCAGGGAGAGGCAGCGGCGTGCAGCAGCCATCTGAGAACATGGAGTGGAGAGGTGGAGGCAGAGCAGACCCTGTGTGCAGATCCTCTTGTCCCAGGACGCAAGGCCTGCCTGCCCCTGCTGAGTCAGCATCTGTTTCTCTAAGCCAAGAGGCAGAGCAAGGGGTCTCCGGCATTTGTCCCCTCAACACAGCCCTGGAAAGCCAGTCTAGCCCACCACCTGTGAGCAACCTGGCAGCCAGAGCTCAACCAGGGCCTGGGCCAAGTAGGACAGAATAGCCAAGAAGGCTGCACACACCGCACTCAGGACATCCGGGGCCTGGCAGCTCTGAGCTGGTAAAGATGGATGGAGCTTCAGGGGAAGGGCTGGTGGGAAGTAGGGGTACTGAGACTTACCCACAGGGCGGGGGGACATGAAATGCATTTGTAAAGCAAAGCACAGAAGTCCGTGGCCTTGGGGGTCTAGCCCTGTGACAGGCCCCCCAGATACAGGACACGACCTAGAAAGAGCCTTAGGCCTCTCGAGGCCTCCAGCTTGCAAAGCAACTCCCCTCTACCCCAGGATGCACCCCTGAGGGACCCCCGATCCCAGAGAAGGCCGAGCCCACTTACCCTGAGTCCTCAGCAAGTGGGCACGGATCCAGCGGGCACCTGTGTCTGGCTGGATGGGTCCCCCTATACGTGGCCATGCCCCTTTATAGTCCTCAGCCCCCTCAGAGTCCCCGCCTCCTCAGCCTCACTCACCCCACAGCCACCCCCGCCGCTCACTGTCTCCCTGGTGCCTGCAACGCCAGCGCTGGAGCCAAGCGCAGGAAGGAAGTGGCCAGAGCAGCACTTGGGGTGCCAGATTAGCAGGCTAAGGGGTGAAATAGGACCAAGTCTCCCTTTGGCCTGCACCCCAATGCCTTTTTTCCTTGGGCACCAAAGTAGGTCCAATTTGTGCAGCAGAGGGGTCCGGGATGTCAGTGCGACTGAAAGATTTCAAGCTTTAGAGCAGCCCCCCCGCACACAGACGTACCTCCTGGGGTCAGCCCAAGTCCTCAGATGGAGCCCCTCGGGGCACAAGGTGCAGCTCTAGGACCCCAGGGATGAAGGATGGAAGCTCAGGCCTTCCAATCCAGTGTGTAACCAGGACACAGTAAGAACAGGGCAGGGGCCTCAGCGTGGATAGCAGTAGGGACAAAGGTGCTGAGAAGCTGATTTCATGGGTACAGAGGATGAGCACTGAGCACTGACGTGCCTGGATTGAGGGGAAGAGGGATGGTAGGGCGGGAGGAGGTGCCTGTCACTGGTAGCCATTTCCCACCCCATCCCAGAGCCCCATCAACCCAGAGGGCTGTTAAAAATCAGCATCACTTCAAAAGCCTCAAAATTTCCAAAGTGCTCCCAGCTCAGCCACCTCCATTGAACCCCTGCTTTAACCCATTTTAACAACTCAGAAACTGTTATCGGCTCAGAGACATTAAACAATTGGCCCTGGCAACACAGCTGGTCAGTGGGAGATTCAGGACTTGAAACAAAATTTAACTCCAAAATCTGGACTCTTTCTTTCTAACTTGGGCTACCAAAGAATTGCTAAAATGCCCTGCTTCTTGGCTTAGAAATGGGAAGCCCCAATGGCTAAGCACGGTGACACAGACCTGTAATCCCAATACTACAGGAGACTGAGGCAGGAGGATCACAAGCTCAAGCCCAGCCTGGGCAACTTAGTGACTTAATGAGTCCTTCTCCCCAAATTAAAAAATAAAAGAGGCTGAGGACAAAGCTCAGTGGTAGAGCACTCGCCTAGTGCGTGGCAGGCTGAGCTCAGTGCCCGGTACCACCAAGAAAAATAACATGAAAGAAGGAAAGAGGACTCCCACAGCGGTGGAAATGCTTGTTCAAGGTCTCCCCACTGCCTAGATCTCAAATTCTGTCTTAGATTCCCACCCTCCCTGATCCTGGCCCCCCTACCACCAGATGAACATTGATTCTTTTTCCTGCTGTGTCCGTGGACACACACACACCCACTCCCATTTCAGGCCAGAAACAGTCACGCACAGCGTCTGTATGGTCACCTGAGTCAAGGGGCAAAGGCTCTCTCAACCCTGAGGTTCTGCTGTCCAAGATCAGACCCACAAGAGGTATGAAGGTGAGAGGAAGAGGGGAGGAGGAGGGAGACTGAGGGCGACCCAGGGGTCTGGCATGGTGGGTTTTGCTGTCCAAATCCTGCCCCTGCCATTGGCTAGCTGTGTAAGCCTGCAGCATAATTCCTTTGGCCTCTCAGAGCTTCCATTTTCTTCCCGTGGGTCACCACACCCACGTCAGGACAGGATAAGCAAAGCTCAGTAATGGTGCTCTGCTTCGCTCTCCTCGGTTCTGATTCCTGGTAGCAAGAACACAGTGCCCCAGAAGAGAACTTACTTCCCACCTAGGAGAGGTGGAGACCAGTCTGCCTCACCAGGCCTGGACCCTTCTCTTGGCCTGGGTTTTCCACTAAGGAGAGGGGTGAGCTGGTTGTGGGTCCCAGGCTGGCCTCAGCTTTGGTTGGTCAATGCTGCAGCTTGTCACCAGGGGGAGCCGAGTTTCTGCCCTGGTGAGAAGGGCTTGGGCACAGGGTGGGACCTGTCCTAAGACCCCCTGTTCTCCTCCCCACCCCACCCCCAATCAAAACTCAGTCCTTGATCCTGGGACTGAGCCAAGTGCCAGGGCCAGTTATAGCTCTGCCCTATACTAGAGGTCATTTTTCTCCCTTACAAATAACAGATTCCAGGTCCCCACAGGGAGGATTGAACCCAAGACCTTCACACTGAGCTACACACAAGCTCTTTTTAATTTTTTGCTTTGTTTTTATTTTGAAACAGGGTCTTGTTAAGCTACTAAAATTACTCAGGTGAGATTGAACTTGTGATCCTCCTGCTTTAGCCTTCCAAAGCTCAGATAGGATGTGAGGGCAATCTGGCTGTGACATCTGTCACCCTATTGATCGCCAGGGTTGCATCGGCTGATCTGGCTGGCCAGGCGGGTGTCCCCTTCCTCCCTCACCACTCCATGTGCGTCTCTGTCAAAGCTGTGTGCTTGGTCAAAGAGGATGACCTTCCCCGCTAGAGGAGGACCATTCCGTGGTCAAGGTTATACGAGTAGCTGAGTTCCCCAGCTAGAGCCTCCAAACAAGCTCTCAAGGTCCAAAGGTCTAAGATTACAGGTGTGTGCCGCCATTCCTGGTGCTCGCGGGTCATGTTAATAGTGCCCCTTCGATACTTGGTGAGGAGGCAGGAATTCTTCCCACTATCAGGTGGGAAACTGAGGCTCACGGAGGTAGCTGAATTTGCCTAAGGACTAAACCCAGGCCCATTTGACCCCAGGTGCTGTCTTTACCCGTGTGTCCAGGACACCTCTGCTGGCATAGTCTGGCCTAACTCTTACCAATGGCTTGTTCTCAAGTTGGATGGTAGCAGCAGGGGGAGGCAAGGCTGGGGCACCACTCAGGATCTCCCTCCCTGGACAAACCCTTGGGCAGGAGCTAGCTGTGATGCCCACACCACCTCAGTCCTCTCATTTTGGGAGATGAGAACTCAGGTCACTCATTTTGTGCCCAGATCCTCTTCCTCTACCTTGAGAATTCCATCCACCCATAGTCTAGTACGTCTTAGTGCCCTTTTAGAAAGGGGAAATTTGGACACAAACAGACATGCACAGAGGGAAGAGGACATGAAGTGACACAGGGGGAGATATCCAATTTCAACCCTAGGAGACTGACCCGGAACAGATCCTGCCCCCTCTTCTCTGAAGGAACCAATCCTGCTAACATCTTAATTTCTCACCTCCAGAACTGCCTTTAAAACACACAGTTTGTTTTTTTATGGATGCTCCAGAAAATTAATATGTGGTCCCCTATATCTGGTTTCATTTTGTGTGGTTTTTCTTTTTATTAATTAATTTATTTATTTGGGGTTTGGTGGTATTGAGGATTGAGCGCAGGGCCTTCTCCCTGAGCTACATTCCCAGCCCATTTTTGCTTTCATTTTTAGAGTCTCCATAAGTCAGCTGGGATGGAACCTGCAACCCCCCTTCACCACCCAGAGTCACAAGGTGACAGGCTGCACCACCAGGCCCAGGTTCTCTGGTTTCTGTTATTTGTAATCAACCTCTGTTCAAAAATATTAAACAGAAAATTCCAGAAATAAAAAATTCACAAATTTTAAATCATGTGTCATTCTGAGTAGCATGATGAAACCTCACCCCATCCCACTCCATCCTCCCCAGGACGGGTATCATCCATCTGTCCAGCACATCCACACTGTGTACACTAGCTACCCATTAGTCACTCTGCAGATAGGACAAGCAGCTCTGGGGGGGTTTGGCACTGAGGCAGATTATGTAAGGTTAAACTCCTAGGTTATCAGTTTGTGTTCAAGTAGCCCTTACATAGAAGCCTAAGGCTGCGTCACAATGCCTACATCATTCACCCCACTTCACGTCATGTGGGCAACATGTCTTCTCACAGCATTACAAGAAGAATGAATACAATACCATAAAATATTTTGATAGAAAAACCACATTTATGTAACTTTTATTACAATATCTGTTGTTATTGTTCCATTTTGTTATGTTGTTTATCTCTTACTGTGCCTAAGTTATAAATTAAACCTTATCATAGATATGCATGTATAGGGGAAACCATAGTTATACATTCTAGGGACCAACATGGCTTCAGGTGCCCATGGGACATCTGGTAACATGTTCCCCATAGATAAAAGGGAACTACTGTGTCATAATGAAACCTCTACCTGATTCTGCCAGCCTGGCAGCCCCACTACACCAACAATATCGCACCGGAGAGGCCATGTGTGGGTCCTGTGGTCCGCAACCCCGGGTGAAGTTCCGGCTAACATCTACCATGATCACAGGTGAGGGAGCATTGGTGGGCACCAGTGGAACCAGCCTGTGACCTCTGACTGTCACTGCATGTGAGACTCCAAGCAAGAATTGCCCAAGGAAGCACCCCCCAATGCTGACCTACAAAGTCACAAGTGAAGTAATGGGTTGTTCCAAGCTACTGAGTTTTAACGAATTTGTTACAAAAGAAATAACTAGAATTCCTGCCCTTCCCCCTGCGTCTGGCTGGGACACAGGTGTGGTGAAGGTGAGCTGTCTCCATCCTGTAGACGAGGTCACGGGGAGTGACAAGACAGGTGGCAGGGCTCTCCAGCGCCAACTCCCCAAATGCCACTTAGGTTTTATGTAAGAAATAAACTTTCAACATGGAGGAACAGCGCAGAGGTTAGAGCGTTTGCCTAGCAAGTGCAAGGCCCTGGATTCAAGTCGCCTGTATCACATGAATTGGGCATGGTAATGCACACCTGTGATCCCAGCGCCCAGGAAGTTGAGACAGGAGGATTGCTGTGAGTTTGAGGCTAGCCTGGGCTACATAGTGAGTTCAGTGCAGCCTGGGATACAGACCAAGACCCTATCTCAAAAAAAGGGGGGGGGGGAGAAAGAAAGGAAGGAAGAAAGAAAGAAAGAAAGAAAGAAAGAAAGAAAGAAAGAAAGAAGGTTCCATTTGCTAAAAACAAAAGCCAGCTCAACATCTGGCAATCTGATGCATGAAAACACACACCCAAGTGGCTACAGAGCATTCGCACTTCTGTTTTAAAGGCACCCACTGCTGTTGTTATCATCAGTATTGACTGGAGTTTCCCCATGGCTCTGCCATCAGCAGAATCTCACCAGCAGTGAATTCACCAGCCACTCAACACTCAAGCAAGAGGTGAATCTGTGTCAGCAATTGTCCTCCAGATATGTTGCTTGGGCAGAAATTGTCTATGGCTATGTGTAGAATTCTTATCAGGTCTCTTCCATCGGCTTCAAACTGACCACGGTTCTTCCAGGCAGGACAGCAGGGCACAAGGCAGACACACACACCCCTGTCCCTCTACCATCCAATGAACTTACCTCCAAGTCTCCACCACGTGCTCCCACCCCCATCCTGGCACATAGGAGAGGAGACAGAGAACCCAATGAGACAGGACATGGGTCTCAGGCAGTGGCACTACAGAGGCAGCCAGAGACTTACTCTATCCTGAGTAACCAGGAATGGCTTCTGGGAGGTGACAACCCAAAGGGAGTCTACAGGATGAAAAGAGAGAACGCTCTCTGCACACAAGGCAAGTGGCCCTAGGGTGGCCTGGCCAAAGGCACCAACCATCAGAACCCACACAACCATGACATACATCAGGCCCTGGACCTACATCCTCTGCCTTACTCTTCTAGCCAGGCAGGGCGATGTGGGGTCACTGGTGCAGCCTGTGTCAGAGCAGGGATCTCCCCTCCAGCTGTGGTCTTCTCTCCCCAGGGTCACCTGACTGCAACAATTCTGCATGACCCCTGCCCTCACAGTGACATCACCAGCCTTCCTGCCCTTCTTCCCGACTCTGGGTTGGGGACTGGGGCTTTCCTCTGGTCCCCCAGCCACCTGCCTCAGACTCAAGTGGGTCCTGCTGAAGTAGAGGACAGATCCACAGAGGAGGGAGAGACACAAACCTTCCTCAGGGAGCCCCACACCTCGAAGGGGGAGAGGACAAATAGTCATGAACAGAGCAGCAGCCATGATAGCTGGGCAGCCAGAGATCATAAGAAGAAGGCGGATCAGAGCTAGTCCAAGTGAGCCTTCTGGAATAACGGGGCGGAGGAGGAGGGATGTTGGAAGTTCGGGTCAGACATCAGATTAAACACCACAGTGAGGGGCTGAGAGTGTAGCTCAGGGGTCAGAGCACTTGCCTAGCATGTGCAAGAGCCTAGATTCGATTCCCCAGCACCAAATAAGGACTAGTGGGTATGGTGGCACACACCTGTGATCCCAGCTGAGACAGGAGAAGTGCTGTGAGTCCAAGGCCAGCCTGGGCTGTATAGTGAGTTCAGGACCAGCTAGGATTCCAGAGTGAGACCTTGTCTCAAAAAAAAATAAAATAATAAAAAATATTAAACACCACAGTGTCCATGGACCTCAATGTCTCCTCCAGGAGAGAGGCGTCACTGGAGGGTGTCCCTACAGCTCTGTCGCCAGGAAGGCATGATCAGTGGCTTCTGCATGGAGTGTGCATTCTGCAAGGTGGGGAGAGCCATTGCTGAGGGAATGGTGGCACCACGCTCCTGTGGCTTCTCCCACTCAGGAATGGGGACACTGGGGATGATCTACTTCTTCTGTCAGCCCACCTCGTTCCTCATAGGGCTGCCTCATCCTCCACAGCCTCTTCCTTGATCATAACTTTGTCCCCAACCATTACACCCTGCGGAGAATAATACAGCTCCCTCAAGGAGCCTCCTGGGGTTGGTGCCAACCCTTCCCACCCCACCCCACTCCCTTTCTCTTTGAGGGGCCAGAAGGCTCTGTCCGTCTCGTCTCCCCGACCCCCCTCTGCTCCTGGCTCCTGAAGCACTCCTCCCCTCAGCGTCTCCTGTTACTGTTCGTTCCCTCCCCTTTTACGAGAACTCCTGGGCCTCCCTGCTCTATGCCCAGTCCTTGGCTCCTTCCACAGAGCCCCCTGAGTGGGCGCTGTCCAGCCCCAGGCTGGGCGGTGGTGTCCAAGCAAAAGGAGCCCCCGCCAACCCCAGCCGCTGGTTCTCTCGCCGCCACCGGCAGCCACCGAATGCCACCTCCGTGAAGGGAGTGGGAAAGAAAAGCACTACGCACACGTCGCAGTTCTGCGATATTTGCTCTTTATTTGAGGACCAGGGAAGGACCACGCGCAGCGCGCCAGCCCAGGGGCCGGGGGCACCAAGACCTGGACGGAGGGTCTCACCCCAACCAAACATGCAAACGAGGTCAATGCACTTGGCGTGTCTCTGGGGAGGTCTTGGCGTCTTCACCACGGGTAGGCGACTTCTGGCCTGCAGGAGCGACAGGGAAGGACTCGGATCCGGGGAGGCAGGACTGGGGCACGTCGTCTGTGCCGGGGGCAGGGCGAGGGTCCCAGGGGCCAGGATGTGTGGCGGTGGGGTGCGCTTTTACCGCGACCTGCCGGGGCGGTCCTCGCCGTCGGGAGACAGCAGCTTGGAGAGCAGGGCGTCCGGGCTGTCGCGTTTCCCATACCTGGGGGCGGGGCGCGGGGCGTGGTCAGGCCGAGCCGCGCGGGGCGGGGCGGGGCGGGGCGGGCGGGGTCCCGCGCATGCGCTCACCTCTGCCGGGTGACCAGGTTGAGGTAGTGGCGCAGGGAGGCGTAGTAGCGGCTCAGCTCCTCCGGGGAGGCGTCTTCTCCCGGGGCCTCGGGCTTGGCAGGGTAGGCGTCGACCAGCGCGCCCAGGCAGGCGAGCAGGGCCAGCAGCACCGCCGCCGCGGGGGCCCACGGCCTCCGCACCGTCTGCATCTGGGAAGGGGACGTTAGAGCGGGGACATCTGAGGACCGTGCTGGGAGGGCGCGGCCGCCGTCGGGCCCACGCTCCGTGCCCTGTCTGAGGCTGGTACGGCCGACGTTCAAGCCGCCGGCTCTGTGCGTTCTCAGGCACCACACCGGCTGCGGCCTCAGTTTCCTCATCTGTCAGGGGGCCCAGAGCCCCGCCTGCCCTGCCTCCCCTACCGCTGCCCAGGGACAGACGGAGGAGGAGGGTTAGGCTGGCACCTGGGTCCCGGCTTCTCCTTCCCACTTCTGCTGGCCCCCTGCCAATCCAGCTTCCTGCCACTCAGCCACAGCCTCCACCATCCCAGCCTCAGTTTCCCCATAGAACAGCTCGGTTCCAGGCCATTCTTGAGCCCCAGCCACTCACAGCTAGAGCTCCCAAAGCGAGATGGGCGGCAGGTGGGAGCACTGGCGTCTCGCTGAGCGCTGTGGGTCGCTGGGCCTCCTCTGCTCAGCGCTCTCCCCTCTCCCAGCGGGGCTTATATCCCGGCCTGGGAAGGGAGGGGAGCCCACGGGGGAGGGGAGCAGGAGGGAAGGGCCTTTCCTTCTCCCTCCCTCCACCCTGCCAATCGCTGAGTGTACACCCAGCCTGTACGTGATGTCTCCACCTCGCTAGAGCTGAGGGGGCAACTGCCATGCTCAGACTCAGGGTCTGACTGATGGGCGTTCCTGACCTGAACCCTGTGTTCACCCCCCAGCCCTGCAGGGACAGATCAGCTTCCTGAGGACGTGAAGCCTTCCTATCTAGACACCTGAGGCAGCCCTCAAGACCAGAGATGAAAGTCTGTCCTCCCAGGCTGTCTATAGCTAGGACCCAGGAAGGACCAGGGTCCTCTAGCCTGTACGGCCTGTGCCCACTTCTTCCAAGAGGCTACCCTTCTCAGCTTCTCTGCACTGCTTGGAGAAGGACCCAGAAGTGACAGGACCTGTGAGGGAAAGCTGTGCTATAGGCGGGGTGGCAGTGAGTGGCCTTGGCTCCTGTGTCTGAGGGACAGCCTACTGTGGACACTCCGCTGTGTCCTCTCTCCACTAAGAGCTGGGGAGACAGGTGGGAGAAGGCAGAAGTCAGTTCACTACCTGGAAGCAGCCACCTGTGTATCCAGCCCGGCACGTACAGACCCCAGACCAGCCTGGCATAGAGCCCCCTTCCAAGGCACAGCCCCTACCTCATCCAGGCATCATTCTGGGCACTGGTCTCTTCTGAGTGATGCCAGGGTACCCAAGCACAAACCACTGTTCCTAGCTCATTACAGCCTCCAGCCCAGGGCTTGGGGTCACAAAGAAATGGACAGAGCGCCTGGTGCCAAGATCCTCACTCAGAGGCTTTAAAGGAAAGGAAGAAAGAACTTACCAAGCACCTACTGAGCTCTGGGTGATGCATTTCCAGCACATAATTCCATGACCTGAGATTATCCCCGTTTCACAGGTGAGAAAACTGAAGCTCTGAGAGATGACAGAGCAGCCAAGGTCACTCCTGCTTCAAACAGGAAGACGAAAATGGGGCAGAGCCCAGGAAGAGGCCTTTTCAATCTCAAGGGCAGTGGGCACAGCACCTGGAACAACCTTGGGGATCAGGAGTCAGGATGGAACAGGGGCTGTGATGGTGAGTCTGAGCCTACCATCCACCTTGAGAGGTCAGACTGGAGAATGGGCCCCAACCCAATCTCCCCACATGCCCCCACCAGGAACAGAGGGTTGGGGGGGTCTCCCCATAAAGCCCTTTCCAGCCCCCTCTCACTGGCCTTGCCAGAGCTTCTAGGTCTTCTAGATGTCCCAACAGTGGTAGAGCGAGGAGGAGCCATCTTGTCCAGGCCCCTGGTCTAGCCACCCCCCCCCCAAAGCCATGCAGGACAGATGGCTGCAGGTGCTATTTTTAGAGCTTTCCTGAGATGGAGAGCCCAGGACTCCCTCAATTATATTTTTATGGGTTCGATCACCTGCACTCTCCGGAAATGGCCCCTCATCAACCAGTCAGGTCACACACAACTTAAGAAACACCAGGGCTCCTCGCCGAGTGGGGCGTGGAAGTGGAAGAGAACATACAGGGACATAGGACTCTATCCTGGAAGGAAGAGAAAAATAATTATTTTTAGGGATCGCAGGTCTGAGGGAAAAGGCACTGTCCTCCAGGAACCCCCATGTCAGAGAAGTCATGGCTGTATCTTTAAGGATCCCCAGTTTGAGGCAAGGGGTACAGCTGCATGGCTGGAGAGGCCCAGGAGAGAAGAGAAGGGGAGGGAGAAGGTGCCCAGCTCTCCTTGGCCATCCAGTCTGAGGAGTTCCCAGAATGTGGGTACAGAGAGAAGAGTTACACCCAGGTTGAAGAGAAGACAATCACAATAAAAGAACCTCCCTGCTCTATGGAAGGAGAAAGGCCACAGGAAGATGTGACCCCTGGCATCCCTATGGATGGAGAGGACAGCCAGAAAGAGGGGATGTTAAGACAGCCCCTGGGTTCCATCCACAGCAGAAATAAATAACCTGCTATGTGAGGATCAAGGCCAAAGCCAGGGCCCTTCCTGCGAAGGGGGACAAGGTTATGGGGAGGGGGACTCTTTTGACCCTGTATCACAGCCAGGGCTGTGAGTGGTTTTCTAGAACTGACCCAAGGACCCGGTGAGAGGCCCATCATCCTTGGAAACCCCTCAAGCCTTAGGGAACGTGGTGTCTAAGGACAGATGATGGGAAGAGAGGAGAAAGACAGAGAAGCAAGAGGCCATGAATGAAAAACCAGTTTCAGGGTACAACTCATGAAGAAGTCACTTCCTCATTTCTAGCTCTAGCACGACCCGAAGTGTCCCCAGGGTGGACCCGGAGCCAACCTCCTGCCTCCTCCCAGGGCCTTCCCATCCATCACACCCTTCCCTCCCAGGCCTCCCCCAGTCACAGGGTGAGCCACTTGGTTCATTCATCACCGCCTCCTCACAAAGAGTTTATTAACTTGCTCATTAGCGGGAAGGATGTCTCAGGCCTGGATCAATGCACTCAGCAGCCCCCCACCCACACAGCCACCCACCATGGATGCGTGACTCAGTCCCTGTGAGACATGGCTGGGTTGGGGGTCTGACATCTGTGAAGGCAGAAACTTCAGAAAATTGCAATTGGAGATTGGAGACCAGGACCTGCCTGAAAGTTGTCCTTGAAGGGCCATGGGGCAGGATCACTAAATTGCCTTAGTCCCCCACTCTCAGAGTGCGTAGCAAGGCCATCCCACTTCAGGGAGGCCACGAACCTGGACCCTACACAAGCATTCACCTCACCCACAAGGCTCAAAGGCTACTCATCAAGATGCAGTGGCCCATGCCACTCTGCCCAAGAGGCTTAGCACCCAGTGCCTCTCTATCACACTCTCCACCCCCAGGGTCCCGGGTATGCACTGAGCAGAGCTGGCCCACTGTCTTTGACCATCGGTCAAGGCCTCAACAAGTCCAGGCTCACCCAGCCAGTGCAGTGCCTCACGGGAAGAGTGATTCTGTCCTCATTTGAGAACCACTTGAGCCCAGTGCAGTGGCACACACCTGTAATCCCAGCTACTCAGGAGTCTGAGACAGGAGAATAGCAAGTTTGAGGCCAGCTTGGGTAACTTAACAAGACCTTATCTCAGACTGGAAAGAGCCGTATGTAACTCAGTGGTACATAGCTTGTTAGCGTGTGAGGCACTGGGTGGAAACCCCCAGAGCACAAAGAGAAAAATTAAAGAAGCTTTTCTCAAGCCCATATTGCATGCCAGATTCTGTTCTATGCACTGGGATAGAACATATGACAAGCAGGCAAAAAAAATCTGTGTGAGTAGAAAATAAGAAAGTAAGCAAGTGTGGGCTGGAGGACCGGCACAGTGGTTAAAGCGCTTGTCTAACAAGCGCTACTTCAAGCGCTAAGTAACTGAGTTCGATCCCCCAGCACCACATAAACCAGGCGAGTGGTGCATGCCTGTAATCTCAGCACTCGGGAGACTGAGGCAGGAGGATTGCTGTGAGTCCAAGGCCAGCCTGGGCTATAGAGTGAGACTCTGTCTCGAAAGAAAGAAAGAAGGAAAGAAAGAAAGAGAGAGAAAAAGAGCTGGGGATGTAGTTCAGTGCAAAGGCTCTAGATTCAATCCCAGCTACTACCTACACACACGCGCACATGCACGCATGAACACACACACACACACACACATACACACACACAGACTTTTAAAAGTATGTATCAGGGGCAAGAGGAATAGCTCAGCAGTTAAAGCAATTGCCTAGCAAGTGCTAAGTACCCAAGTTCGATTCCCCAACACCACATAAACCAGGTGTGATGGCTCATTCCTGTAATCATAACACTCAAGAGGCTGAGGCAGGAAGATTGCTGTGAGTTTGAGGCCAGTCTGGGATACATAGTGAGCTCATAACAAGCTTGGAACAGAGTAAGACCCTGTCTTGAAAAAAATAAAGTATGCATCAAAAAAAAAAACCCAAAACTAACTAATAAACAGAATTATTTTTTCCCTGGTTTTTTTTTCCGTCCCTTTGAAACTGGTGCTCCTCAAGATTATATCCATAGCTCTCTTTTCTTCTCACTTCTCTTTTTCACTCTGACATTACCACCTACCCTCCAAAGATTTTGACCTCCTCCGATACCAATGTTCTAAAAATCTCTGTCACCTGCTGCCCTGCTGAGCTCCTGGTCCAAGACCAGCCTGGGCTCTACAGCGAGTTCAGGACCAGCCTGTGATACAGAGTGAGATCCTGTCTCAAAAAAAAAAAAAAAAAGATTTATCTGCTTAGCTGTCACTCAGTCAACTCAAACTCAATGTAAACATAAAAAATAATGAATCAAAGTATCTCCCGTGCTCACACTTTGCCAGATACTGCTTAGGACACACCTCATGTGTTAACTCCATCTTCACCCTGGACCATCATGAGCCCTCCTATGGTATAGATCTAAAATGGAAATGGAAAATTCAACATAATAATAATGTCAATTCTCCCCAAATCGACTTACAGATTCAGTATAATTTCAATGAAAATACCATACCTACCAATACTTTTATATCAACAAAGACAAGATTTTTTCAAGATTTTTATGATGAGAAAAAGACACTAAAATAACCAATAAAATTTTTGAAAATAAAGTTAGAGAATACATACTACTCAACTTTGGGGGTACTAAGGACTAATCCAAGGCCTTCACACTGAGGTGCAGGTCTGGAACTCTTCTGTTTTTTATTTTAAGGTAGGGTCTTAGCAAGTCGCTAAGTTGCCCAGGCTGAGCTCAAACTTTCTTTCCTCCTGCCTCAGCCTCCCAAAGTGCTGAGATTACAAGCTTGTACCACTGCACTCAGCTCCAACCATACTATAACGTTACAGGAATCAATGCGTCATGGCTCTGGTAAAATAAGAGATACCCACATCAGTAGAATAGAATAGAACAGGACAGAGGAAAGCCATGTGAATATGGCAAATTTATTTCCTCACGGGAAAGCAGAGTCTCTTCCGACAATGGGGTTGAAATGCCACCACTGAACACTGGACACCGATCAAGTGTTCTCATGCAAAGAAAAGAACTTCAACTCAACTTAAAAAATCAGCTCAAATAACCCAAGAGGGCTGGGGAATAGCTCAGGGGTGGAGCACTTATCTCGCATGTGCAAGGCCCTGGCTTCAATCTCCAGACAGAACAAAACAATTTGGAAGGTAATTGGATCGTGGAAGTTAACCGGATCAAGTAGATTAGTCTATGGATTTCCTGTTCAGAGGTGGGGCCAGGTCTGAAGGAATGGACCGCGGGGCACCGGACCTGTTGCTCTAGCTCCACCCTTTGTTCTCTGCTTTGTGGTCCCAACGGGATGAGCTGCTGTTCTCCAGCAACCCACTCTCCACCTTGCCCTTCTACTGACAACCATGAGTGGACTAAGACCTTCTGAAACTGTGAGCGAAAAACAAGCCTCTCTTCCTCTGAGTTTGTGGGTGTTGGCTATTGTGTCCTAGCGAGGAGAAAGTGGCTAAGATGCATCTCTAACACAGCACAGGGATCTCTTGGAGCCTCAGTTTTCCCATTTGTAAAGTGATAAAGACTAAGAATAACCCTAAATCTTCAACATTTCCAATGTCTGAGCATTCCAATCTCCACACATTTTACTTGCTTTCATCTGCCTTTCGGGTTGTAGCCTTCCTAAGGGGTGGGAAGTGATATCTTCTAGGCTTTAATTGAATTTCTCTGATGGTTAATGATGCCAAGCAAGTATGGTTTACATATTAGAGGATATTAGATATATATTTTTGAGAAACATCTATTCATACTTTTTGCTCATTTAAAAAAGTTGTCTTTTTATAAAAACAAAACAAAAATTAAAGAAGGAAATTAGCCGGGCTTGGTGGGACAGGTTACTGAACAGTCATAGGCAAGAGGTCTCAAGTTCAAGAACAGCCTAGGCAATTTAGCAAGACCTTGTCTCAAATTTATAAATAAGTAAATAATACCTAAATAAATATAAATATATAAAGGATAAAATCTTTATGGTCTCAGATTAGACAAAGAGTTGGTATACAAGACATAAAAACACAGGCCATAGGACTGGGATGTGGCTCAGTGGTACAGTTCCTCACACGCATGAAGTCCCTGAGTTCAATCCCCATTGCCACAAAAATAAGATAAATTGACTTCATTGTAACTAAAAATTTTGCTCTGCAAAGGACACCAGTAAGAGAATGAAAGCATGAGGAGAAGGGGTACCAGCTACAGAAGAAAACAGTACAAAAACTGTATCCAACAAAGGGCTTTATCAGATTATATAAAGGACTCTAGACACTCAACATGAAATTGACAACCAGACTTCTTTGTTTTGTTTTTGAGACAGGATCCCCCTCTACAGCCCAAACTGGTCCTGATCTCTCTATGTAAGCCAGGCAGGCCTGGAATTCAGAGCAATCCTCCTGCTTCAGCCTCTTGAGTTCTGGAATTATAGGCATGCACCACCATGCCCAGTTTATATAGCGCTGGAGAATTGAACCTAGGGATTTATGCTTGCTAGGCAACTGTTTTAACCAGCGAGCTGTACCTCCATCCCTGAGACTCTTTAAAAACAGTCAAAAGATATAAACGAACCCTTCACCAAGGAGGAAATAAAGATGGTAATTGAACACATGAATAGATGTTCAGTCTCACTAGGTATCAGGGAAATGCAAATAAAAATCATGACCAGATATCACTCATACCTATTAGGATGACTAAAATAATAAATATTGACAATACCAAGAGTTGGCAGGAGGCACAGCAATTGGAACTCTCTTGTTATTTGATGGTGACAATGCAAAATGGTATGGCCATTGCAGACAACAAATTTTCTTTTTTGAGACAGGGTCTCACTCTGTAGCCCAGGCTGGTCCTGAACTCACTATGTAGCCAGGCTGGACTTGGACTCATAGCAATCCTTCTGCCTCAGTCTCCTGGGTGCTAGGATTACAGGCATAGGCCACCACACCCAGCTTTATAGGGTGCTGGAGAATCAAACTGAGGGCCTTGAGCTTTCTAGACAAGTGCTTTAACCTCTGTGCTATTCCTCCAGCCCCTCCAGACAACATTTTGACACTTTCTTCAAGTGAAAACATACAGTGGCTAAGCGCATAGCTCAGTGATTACAGCTCTTGCTTAGGAATCTCAAGGCCCAGAGTTTGATTTCCTAGGGCCACATAATAGCTGGATGTGATATACACCCACAACTGTAATCCCAGCACTGGGGAGGCTGAGACAGGAGGATTGTTATGAGTTTGAGGCCAGCCTGGGCGACATAGTGAGTTCAGGACCAGACTGGACTACCTGTCTCAAAAAAATTAAAACATATACACACTCAGGACTCAAAAACCCCCACTCCAAGGTATTTTCCCTACATATATGAATACATATGTCCATAAATCAACCTGCACATGAATGTTTATAGTAGATTTATTATAGTTGCCCAAAGCTGGAAATAACCCAAATGCCTCTGAATAGAGGACTTAATAAACTATGGTACATCCCATAAATTGGGATATTTGTTATTCAGTAATAAAAACAAACGAACTATTGACACACAGAACAAATCATATTAGTCTCCAAGACATTAGGCTGAGTGAACAAAGCCTGTCTCAAAAGATTATTTCCTACATAATTCCACCTCTGTGACAATCTCAAACAAGACAAAACTATAGTGATAAAGAACAGATTCACAGTTGTCAAAATTAGAGGTAGGAGGAGAAGCATCCTGCTATTTGGTACCCTGACTACATGGAGACTAGAAGAATCTACACCTGTGTTAAAATTCATAGACCAACTCATGTTCCACAGCAAAGTCAGTTTTGCTGCACGCGAGCTTCAGGTTTTGGTTTTGCTGCTTTTGTTGTGGTGCTGGGGATGGAACCAAGGGCCACCCACACACACACACCCACATCCCCATATTTTTTAATTTTTTTGAGACAGGGTCTCATTAAATTACCACTGCTGCCTTTGAATTTATGACTGTCCTGCTCCAGCCTCCCAAATAACTGGGATGCTAGGGGTGGACCACCACCCCTGCTTTGTATATTTCTTTCTTAAATCTTTTTTTTTTCAGCACTGGTGGGCTGGGAAGGAGCAGTGGGGGACAGTCAATAAACTGCAGGCTCCTGAGAAGCTCAGAGTCCCATGCAGAGCTAGAAAAAAAAGTGATTCCAACTCTGCCTCGGCTGCCCAGCAGGCCCCTGTGACCTGAGCAAGTGACTCGCCATGGGCTTTGGCTTTGCTGTCTGAAAAGTAGCTGCTAAGAGCACCTGTGAATGGTTACGAACAAGGATGTAGGGAATGCTGCCTGTCGGTGCCGGGCACTGCCGCCAACGTTGGGAGTGCTCCACAAGACGCTACATTTATTGTTTGCAATACAGAGACTGACAGGATGTAGCTAAATGTGAACAGTGGGCTCAGCATTTCATTATGAGAATTTTCTAAGTTATGGTCAATTGGAAAGTCGGCTCAGTGAGTGCTGCTGGGGACACGTGTGTGTGTTGCTTTTTCTTCTTGTTTATCTATAGCTTATATTTTTCTGTAGCCAATGTACACCACGTAGAGAGCTGGTCCCAGTGGCACAGTCCTGTAATCCCAGCACTTGAGGCTGAGGCAGGAAGATTGCATTCTAGCCCATCCTGAGCAACTTAGCAATTTAGCAAGACCCTGTCTCAAAATTTAAAAAAAAAATGGGGCTGGGGGTGTGGCTTGGTAGAAAGATCCTGGGTTCTATCCCAGCACCACAAAAAAGGGGGGTAACGTTTAACAGAACAGCACTAAGGACAGAGCCCCATGAATCAGCCACTGTCAGCTGGGCCCTTCATCTAATTAAAATTCTCCCAGCTGTGCAGTCACCTTGCCCACGCGGCACACTGTGTTCACAGCATGCCAGGAGAGATTTTGCTGAGTGCTTTGATCAAGTCCAGACATAAAGAACTTACAGCACCACCCCCAAACCAAATATTGATAATTCCATTAATGCAGAAAATCAGATCAGCCCAGAGTAACCTGTGCTTCGTTCGTTCTGATCAGGCCTTTCCTTTCCACATGCTAACAAACCCAACGGGAGTAGAAAGGGTGTAGACTGGGAGCCAGACGTTCTGGGTGTGAATCCCACATGCATTTGTCAGCTGTGTGACTTCAGGAAGTTTGCCTCACCTCTCTGAAGTTCACTGTTATAAGAATCATGAAGCCATGTCACTGGCTTTTTACAACAACTGAGATAGTTGATGTGTCTACATGCACTTGCCCTTCTCTACCGAACTACCTTCTCCACAAGGACAAGGTCGGGGCTCCCATATGCGCCCTAGCGCCAGGCACCAAAGGGAATCCTCCCTTCGGGCTCCTTCTCCCCTCTCCACATCTCTGTCACCTGCCTCTCTCCATCTCTTCCCACACACTGTCCTCTCCTGCACCCACGCCTGCCCCTCCTCCCCGTCCTGACACTTCCTCAGCGAGCTTGCGTGACAGGCCCGACCCCCCACCCAGCTCCATGAGCTGCTGTGCGCAGTGGCCTGCTCCGTGCGCAGCCTGGTGGCCTTGGCAGAGGGGTGGGGAGAATGGAGATGTGGCCTCCCCTCACCTACTCCACTGTTCACTCACTCGATAGTTGTGACTCAGTCGGAGCCACCATCAGACAGAGGGGCGGGTAGTGACAACAGAGACAGGAGAAAACAAGAAAATGGCCCAACTCCTGCCCTCTGCCACCTTCCAGGGAGACCGGCATGGTTCCAGGCGCCTGGTGCACTCCTACCCGTGGGCCTGCTGCTGTGTGCCCCGTGGCGCTGTGGACACCTGGCGTGAGGCATAGAGGACCCCCGCAACCCTCCTGCACCCCTCTGTCCCTTCTCTCCCACCTCCTTAACCCAGATCTCCCCCTCTGGCTCTTTAGCACAGCTCTGGGGTCCCTTGAATCTGCAGCCCAATCCAGAGCCATCTCTGCCACCACCTCACAGGGCTTCCTCCTTAAAGTTTCAGAGCTGGGATTATTCAAGAAAAGCCTTGGAAATTACCTCCCAGAGTCTGGGACTCCTGAAAACCCCCAACAGCCAGCATGGAGATGATCTCGACAACACGGGCTCTTAAGGGTGTCCTCTGATGGGCCCCATCAGGGGTTTTGTCAGCCTCTGGGGGCTGCATGGCACACCTGCATGGGATCACTGGGCCTTGCTGGGAAAAGCAGCCAGGCGAGTCGCAGCTCCTGCTGGCCAGGCTTGGCCACACCATGAAATTCCACCCACCCCGTTTGGGTCTGTGCCTCAGGGGGAGGCATCACTCACACTCACTCCTTTTTTTAAAGTTAATCTTCGTGACAACTCTAAAGGGTAGAAGGGAACTGCTATTTGTAGAAGTAGCCTCCTACGCCCGCCCACCCCCACAGAGTCAGGGCCCCTTGTGATTGCAGCAACCCAGGCCTCCACGCCCTGCATCACAGCGGGCCAGGCCCTTCTCCACCTGCCCCTGGCTGCGGGCACCCTAAGACCAGGCCCTGGTCTCATTCTTCTCCCTCCCAGGCCCCAGTTCCAGCACAGTTCCAGCAAAGGGACTCAATAAAAGCGGGCTGGGTAAAGACACGAGTGAGTCTTCATTTCACCAATGGGGAATGAGACAGGGAGAGGACATGACCGGCCTCACCTGGGCTCACCTCTACTCCAGGCCAGGCAGACAGGTGGGTAGGAGGGTGGGTATGCTCTCTGGCTCCTCCCGACTATTCCAGTATCATTAGTCAGATAACCCTTGACTTAGCTGACACCTGGTCACATTAAAAAATAAAATAAAATAAAATAAAAACTTCAGCCTTTTTCATGATTAATTATGTGTACATGTGTAGGACTAAATTCCGACCAGTGAATCACAAGTGGAAATAAAATAATTCTACAAGTGCCCCTAAAGGCGCCATAAAGGTATGCCTTCCTTCTTCCCCTTTCTCTTTTCTGTACACCAGAACAAGTCTCTAATGGCTTGAGTTGAAGCAGTTTTTTCGCCATGAAGGGAGGACCATCCCTCGGAGCCATAGTAAAATGATTGAAGGATCTTGGGTCCCTTACAGCTCACTGCTGCACCAACCTCTTAGCTCTTTGCAAGAAAGAATAGGCCTTGGCATATTTACAGCAGTCACTCTCAAAGTGCAGTTTCCAGATCAGCAGGAGCATCGCCAGCAGATTGTTAGAAATACATGTTCTCAGGCCCTGCTGAATGTTTGTGGATAGAGCCCAGCAAGCTGTGATCTAAACAAGCCCTCTCGGTGGCTCTGATGCGTGCTCAAATCTGCGGATCCCTGGCTTATGGGCATCACAACATTCCCCTTTGACCCCTGTCCCAACCAACAAAATGGCAGGAGAAACAAGACTTCGGGTCAGGGCTGCACTGGCAGATAAGCACTGATCTCTGTGAATATGTGGGGTGGGGAGGGGATTCAAAACACTTCCCCCTAGGATTAAAAAAAAAATCCTATGTATTAGAATACAATTTTCACAACCTGAGCGACCAGAAGCAGAGCAGCCTAGGAGAAATGGGTGTGGACAGCCGAGGAAAGCCCGGAGCAGAAGACGGGGGCAGGCGGGGAGGGAGGGGCCATGCTGAGAGAGGTTAGCTGGTGGCATACCTCTTCGAATCATCCACATGGTTAGCTCCATAAATGTCAGAAAAAACATTTTAACTTTTTATTGAAGACTAGCACACATGCATTAAAGGCCCAGATTGTAAATGTTCTGCTCAGTGGAGTTTCACAAACTAAACACGTCAGTGCAACCAGCTTAGGAAACAGATCCCATGACAAGCCCCCCACAAGTCCCCTGTGTCCTTGTCTCGCCGCTAGGCCGCCACCGCTGACCATTTGTCTCGATTGCCAGCACAGAAACGGAGTTGCATAGCAGATATTCTTTTGGGATCAGCTTCAGTTTGCTCAGTGTGCCATTTGTGAATTTCACCCACGTTGCTGTGTGTAGTTACAAGGTGCTCATTTTCGCCTCTGTCTAGTATTTTATTGTGTGAACACACCACAAATTTTTTTGTCCATTCTACCACTGATGGGCCCTTGAGTAGGCACAGGTTTGGGGATATAACGGTTATTCTGCCCCTAATCTCCTCAAAACTTGTCTTTTGGTGACCATGGCTGGGCTATATAGGAGGCAGATATCTGCTAAGCGTTGGCAGACAGAGCCCGTTTGCCAAAGTGGTCATATCAGCTTCCATTCCCGCCAGCTGTGCATGGATGTTCCAGCTGCTTTGCATTCTTGTCTGCATTTGGCTTCATCATTTTTTCATTCTAGAGGGACAGCAGTGTCACTTCCAGTTTTTCATCTGCCAGAGGATGAATGAAATGGAACGTCTTTTCATAGTACAACTGACCACCTGGGTATCCCCTTCCGTGAACTGCTGGATGAAGCCCTTTGCCTATTTTTCTGTTGAACTGGCTACCTTTTTCTTATTGATTTGAAAAAAAATTCTTTATATACTTTGGACATGAGCTACTTACAAATATCTCCTTCCACTTGATAGCTTGCCTTTCCACTCTCTCACTGCTAGGTCAGTGGTAATTGGTAGGGACCCCCGTTTCCAAGTGAAACCCATCTCTGAAAGTGTTGGGTCTACGGGAGAAGGTAAGTTAGGAGACTGACGTAGCCAGGATGGGGCGAGGCCACGTGCATGGGGGTGTCAGGCTGTTCCCCACACGTGGCCCTGAGCGCTGTGTGGTAGGGTTAATTTCAGAAAGGAGTCAGGCCAAAATCAGTACAGCCAATGCCATATACATGGAGACAGAGAGAGATTCGCACATGCAGGGGCACAGACACAGATATGACTAGGCAGGCTGTGTCGATCAGCTTTCTGTGCTCAGCTGGCTGTCCAGGCTGAAGGCCCAGTGGTCAGTCTGTGTTCAGCAGGCTTCCCTGGTCTCGAGGGTGAGGGGCAGCTGCTGACTTTGTCCTCATACTAAATGACCTTCAGTCAGGAACACCCTAGGGAGAAGAGGGAGGTGGTGGCCTCCGGCAGCACCCTGGTGTACTGAATCTGGCTGGAGTAGGAGACGGCCGGGAGCCCTTGAGGGCTGGAGGCCGTGGTCCTGGGTTGAAGGGGTGAGCTGAGAGGTGCCTCGCAGGGGGTCGTGCAGCCCCAGCTCTGGGTCCTGATGAGTGTCCCACAGACCCAGCCTCCAGGACACATGGGGCCTGAGCCTCCCATTGCGGGGAACCCAGGCTCTGGGCGACTGCCCCAAGGGAAGGAGGTTCTTAGGGGGGAGCCGTGGGCAGGGCAGCCGGGCTTGGGGAGGGGGTGGGCAGCGGACACGCAGAGTGGGATTCCCGCCTCTCCTCCCGCGCACATATCACAAGGACAGATCTCCAAGCCTCCCCAGCCAGTCCTGACACCCCGCGGGCCTTAACACCCGCCACACACGCGTGCACGCCCCTCTGAGCACACGCACGGGCTTCCCGGACCGTCACGCCCCACGGCCCTCCCCGACCCCCTGCGGATCTGCCGCGGTGACACACATCCTGCTCCTCGCGCCCAGGGGTCCTGAGTCCCCAGCTAGCGCAGGGCCGCGTGTCCGGTGCCAGCTCCGGCCTGAGTGTCCCGAGGCAGCCGGCTGTTTGCGCAGCTAAGTGGCATCTGTGTACCCAGCGGGGGCGCCACGACCCGCGGCTTATCTCCCGCAAACACGGCGCCCGGATCCGCCGCGCGGCCTCCATTAGCGCCCGGAAGGAGCAGGGCCGCGGCTCATCGCGCATCGCCGATAAGGCCGGACGGACGCGGGGCGCCGTCCCTGCACCTGCCTGATCGCCCGAGGCGGGCCCGGGCACCCTCCCGCCGGGCCGCCCGCGCTCAGCCCCTCTCCGCGATGCCCTTGGCCAGAGCTGGTGGCCAGCAGCCCTGGCGGACCCACGGCACCTGTCTGTCCGGCTTCGCGCCCCGGTGTCGGTCTACACAGCCAGGGCCCCACCCAGATTCCCAGCGGGGCGGGGAGCAGGAGGCTTGGCAGAGACTCCTAGACGCCATCACCTCGCAGCCACCACCAGGAACAGCGGCAGCACCCAGCTGACAGAGGCCTGGCGGGCGCTGGTTCGCCGGCTCGGATTTCACGTTCCCAATACCTCAGCCAGGAAGCCCAGGGATCCCCACTTCCCAGAGGCAGGAGCGGCTTAGTCCAGGGGTGCGGTCGGCCGGGCGCGGCAGGCCTGTGATCCCAGCACTCTGAGCGGCCCAGGCAGGAAAAGGGCAAGTGTGGACCCAATGTGAGCAAGTGCCCAAGACCCTGGATCGAAATTAAAGAGGGCAAAGCTGAGGATGCGGCTCAGTGCAAAGGCCCTGGGCTCACGGTCACACGGGTCGCCAAGGGGGACGGCTGAAAACCTTCCGACCTACGGACCAGAGGCAGGGGATACTTGGACCTGGCCTTGTTGAACCCTGAGTTGCCTGTCCCAGGAGGCCAGCTGGGTGCTCCACCTTTTGCCTTTACAGATAGAAAAACTGAGGAGGTCTGGAGGAATGGCACAGCAGGTAAAGCGCTTGCCTTGCAAGCATAAGGCTCTGAGTTTGATTCCCCAGCACCATATAAACCTGGGCATGGTGGTGCACACCTGCAATGCCAGCACTCGGGAGGCTGAGACAGGCAGATTATCCTGAGTCCAAGGCCAGCCCGGGTTACAGAGGGAGACCCTGCGTGAAAGAAAGAAAGAAAGAAAGAAAGAAAGAAAGAAAGAAAGAAAGAAAGAAAGAAAGAAAGAGAAAAGAAACCTGAGGGGCCGTCCCCAGGGATACCAGCCTGACCCCATGCTGTGGCTCCTCTACCCAGGATACACTGCATCTGGGCATCAGCTGGCTCTGAGGTTACTGAAATTGATTATTGTCTAAGTCTAGACAAGGGCTTACAGACTCATTAAATCTCAATTTTACTTTTAATTAAATCCCATCTGGTTGATGAGGTGGTGGAACCGGTCATGATTTTTTTTTTATTTCTCCTCCAAACTTTTAGAAAGTGCCTGTGACTTTTATAGTGAAAACAGAAAGGTGCAAGTGAAAAAAGGATACATTTGACTACGCTCCAATTTAATAGCTCAAAAATTTTAAAATAGATAAACCAAAGAAACATTAAGATCTACAATAAAGAAGGTTAATTACAAATCAATAAGAAAATGTCAGGGCTAGAGGGATAGCACAGTGGTTACAGCACCTGCCTGGCAAGCACAAGCCTCTTGAGTTTGATTCCCCAGCACCACATAAACCAGGCATGGTGGCACACGCCTGTAATCCCAATACCTGGGAGGCTGAGGCAGGGGGATTGCTGGGAGTTTGAGGTCAGTCTAAGCTCTACAGTGAGTTCTGGGCCAGCCTGGGCTACAGAATGAGAACCCATATTTAAAAGAGAGAGAGGATAATATACAATGGACTAATAAAAAAGTATTTACTCAATCTTATTAATAATCAAAGTAGTATCTATTAAAACAAAGAGTTACTATTTTTTATTTATAAAATTATAAACAAAGCCAGGCATGGTGGCACATTCCTGTAATCCTAGCAGTGAGAGACTGAGGCAGGAGGCTTACCGCAAGTTCAAGGCCAGCCCGGCCAGGAAGGAGGGCACGAAGAAGGCTCTGAGCCCAGAAGAACTGCAGTCTAGATGGGAAATTGGTGCCAGGCCTCATGGCCTGATGCCTTGGGACGGGAAGGACCCAGGGTTTGCCAGGAAAGACCTCAGGGATGGGCGCCTCTGCTGGCCAAACACAGCCGTGTGCCCAGTGCACCTGCCTGAGGTGCACTGTCAGGCAGCCCATGGCTCCCGGCACTCGGCTTCTCACCTGCTCCTGTGTGCACTCTCAGTCCCAGCCACCACAAAGGTTCACCAAATCCCAGCTGTATGTGTCGGCTGCATGCTAGGCACGCAGTTAGGCACCTTCCATTTGACACAGCTATCCTTTGAGGCATATGGAGAATGGCAATCCTCATCAATTTTACTAATGAGACTGAGGCTCAGAGAGGTTAAGCAACGTGGCCCAGGTCCCACAGTAGGTAAAGAGTTATACAAGAAATCAAGCTCGGGCCAGCTTGGCAAGGGTCCTATGAAGCCAGGGTGCCACGAGGCTCCCTGATGAGGCCAGAAGCCAGCACACTGCTCCAGCACCCATGTCGCCCTCCTTGGTAGTCAGTACAGACACAGGTGGCTGCGGTGCCGAAGCCTTGTCTCTGTCAGCAGTGTCCTCCGACTGGGCAAAACCGTCCCCTCCCTGCCCTTGCTAGGTGCACCCAAGCTGCCCGAGGGAAGCCAGCCTCCTCCCATGCCTGTGTGCTCTGCCTTAATCACTGCTGCAGCTGTAATGAGCATCCCAGAGCCCAGCGGCAGCGCTAGGCCTCAGGATTGGTGCCCCGCTGTCCCCAGCCTGGGCTCTCTAGGCCCAGATCATCCAGGCTTCCACTACAAAGCACAACTGTGGGGACACAGTGGCGGTCTCTCTGACATTGGTAGGACGCAGGTGGGGGCACATGGGGGCTCCAGAGCCTCAGTCCCCATCCAGCCATCCTCCAGTGGGGACGGTGCAGGCAGCTCAGAAGGGAGCTACTCCTGGCCTTCCACACGCTGGCTCCGGCAGGGGCTGGCACGAAGAGGCCATTTCTCCCCTCTTACTCAGCACCCACCAGCACTAACTCAGTGCCAGGCTCACTCCAGGCGCTGGGAGCAAGGCAGACAGATGCCCCCAGGAGCCCACAGTCCAGCAAGGACCAGCACCCTACCCAAGCTAAGAAACATAAAAGTGTCTACAAATGTATTGTAGTGACCAGGCGTGGTGGCACATTCTATCATCCCAGGACTCTGGGAGGCTGGGGAAGGAGGACTGGAAGTGTGAGCCCAAAATAGGCAAGTTACTGACTCAGTGAGAACTTATCCCAAAATTTAAAAAGAATAGGGACTGGGGGCATAGCCCAGTGGTTAAAGTGCTTGTCTGGTGTGCACAAAGCCCTGGGTTTGATTTCTCAGCACTACATATAGATTAGCTAGGGATAATGGCATATTACTGTAAACCCAGTACTCAGGAGGCTGAGGCAGGAGGATTATTGTGAGTTTGAGACCAGCCTGGACTACAGAGTGAACTCTATCTCCAAAAGAAAAGAAAAGAAAAACTTTGGCCTCAATCCCTATACAGGAAAGAAAGAAAGAAAGAAAGAAAGAAAGAAAGAAAGAAAGAAAGAAAGAAAGAAAGGAAGGAAGGAAGGAAAAGTAGGCTCTCGGACAGTGCAGGGACGGGCAGGAGAAGGGGCGCACTCCTCCACCTGTCCCTGCTTGATCCCCATGCTGGAAGTCCTTCCACCTGTCCTGCATCCCTCATACCTGGTCCTGGTACAAAATCATCACCCCCAGCCACTCAGGGCTGCACAACACACACACCCCTCCCATCACCCAAAACCACCACCAGGAGGGGACAGGGCGAGTGGTGGGAGCCCATGGTCACTGTGTCCAAAAAGCAGCAGCAGCACAGTGGTGCTGCCCGCAAGCCGCTCCCTGGGTTGCTAGGCAGTGTAAAGAGTTAAATGTAAAAATAAATGGAACCATGGTGGGGGGCGGGGAAGGAAGAAATAGAACCCGGGCCTCTTGTGGGAACAGAGCCATATGAGCGTGAAAGGCCAGGAAGACATCACAGAGAAAGGTCAACACTGTCCGCAGATGCCCTAAGCCCCCGTACACAGCATTAAAGAGCAACTAATTACACATCTCCCAGCCCCCTGTGCTGGGCGGACTCCTGCTTTATCCTCCACTTAGCTGGCCAAGCTACCGGCCCCTCTCCTCCCCCTACGGGGCAGACTGTCCCCTGGGAGCACTCCCTGTACCCAAAGGGCTCCATCATTATTCAAAGTAGAGATAAAACTGTGTCGTGATTGTTGGCTCGTACTTTGATCCTGATGGACCATGGGCCAGGGGTATCTTGGTATTGTATTGCTTTTTGTAATCTTTCATGATTGCCCAGGCTGGTTTTGAACCTGACCTTGGGTGATCTTCCTGCCTCATCCTCCCCAGAAATATTTAACACAAAGTAGAACTGAATAACTCAGTAACTTTTTTCGGTGAATATCTTTTCCTTTCTTACCTCATTTTAAAAATTTTGCTTGTTTGTTGGTCCTAAGAACTGAGCAGAGGACTTTCACACTGAGTCACAAACACCCCAGGCCTTTTTTTTATTCTTTGTTTTGGGATAGGGTCTTGCTAAGTCACTAAATTGCCAAGCTAGGTTTAAACTTGGGATCCTCCTGCCTCAGCCTCCCAGACTGCTCAGTTTATAGGTATGTATCACCATGTTTTGCATATTCTGATTACTTTTTTCAAATCAATTCTCTTTGTTTTCAGAATATCAATTTTTAAAGTGCCAGGAATTGAATGCAGGGCTTTGTTCGTGTACGTGCTCTACCACTGCGCTGTACCTCCACCTTCTGTAAACTTTTTAAAAATGTGTTAAAATAGCATAAAATTTACCAGTTTTTGTTTGTTTGTTATTTTCAGGAACTGCCATCTCCTTCCCGCAGGAGCTACACTGTTCTACATGCCAGCAACAGCACACAAGAATTGAATTTCTCCACCTCCTTGTCAATGCTTACTAGAATCTGGAAGTTTTCTTTTCTCTTTCTTCTTTTCCCTGGTTGTTTCTCTTTCTTTTCTTTTTTATGAGATAAGCTCTCCCTATGTGGCCCAGGCCATCTGGAACCTAGGCTCAAGCGATCCTCCTGCCTCAGCCTCCCCAGTAGCAGGGATAGAGGCTCAAGCTACTGCACCGACCAGACATCTCTTATTTTCAATAGTCGTCATGGTCGTGGGTGTGATGTGGCTTGGATTAGCACTTCCTGACCATCATTTTTTAAATGCAGTCAACAGGCTGACAACATCCAGGAAGCAGATACGACAAGGGGCTGATATCTTTGTGTGTCAAATGATTATACAGATCGCCAGGTAAAAAATGTTAGAATTCTAGGCTCCACCCTATTGCAGCTGGGACCTGGAGTGTCCCTCAAAGGCCTCTGGCATTTGGATGTCACAGATTATCTGTGGAACCATGTGCTGTTGGTAGATGGGGCCTGGGCTGGAGGTGTGGATTAGATTACAGGCATGTGGCAGATTGCAGATTGCAGGCATGTGGACTGGATTACAGAGGGGGCTTAAGCCTGGAAGGGGCAGAACACTGAGGCTGGACCCAGAAGGGGTGGGTCACTGGGCTGGGACCTGGGCAGATATATGCTGCTTCCTGCCTCCCCTGGCGGCCCTGACTTGCCTTGGCCTCCCATGTGCAATGCTGCGGGGAGCTGCCGCCACCTCCACCTCTGCCACGTGCATCCATGTTGCCGGTGACCCATGGACTGTGACCTTCTGAGACTGTGAGCCAAGATAAACTTTCCTCCCCTAAGTTGTGGATGTCATGTGTTTAATCACAGCAATGAAAAAAATGACTAAGACACATTCTAGCATCCCAAAAAAGATCCCCAAAAGACAAACGGACTTGAACAAACAACTCCAATGGGGAATAAACAACCAGCATGCAACCATGATAGCTAACAGCATCATGGGCAACTGAGAAGGGGAAGTGGGCACCATGTTTTGCCTCGTGGGACAGAAATGAATGAAGATGGGAAGATGAGAGGGGGGGCGGGATGGGGACACCAGGCTCAGCCAAAGGACTGCCCAGAAATGGACAAAGTGCCTCACCCAAGGCTGGGGAAAGGACACATTACAACTCTTTTGAAAAAGCAACTTCTGGGGCTGGAAGAATGGCTCAGCAGTTAAAAGTGCTTGCCTAGCAAGTACTAAGTACCTGAGTTTGATTCCCCAGCACCGCATAAACCAGGTGTGGTGGTGCACACCTGTAATCCCAGCACTTGGGAGGCTGAGACAGGAGGATTGCCATGAGTCCAAGGCCAGCCTGGGCGCCATAGTGAGTTCAAGACCAGCCTGGGCCACAGAGAGAGACCCTGTCTCTAAATAAATAAATATAAAAAGCTTCTAAAGACTGGAAAGTATTAAAAATATTGATGAACTTTAACCTAGAAATTTGGTTTCTGACCACTTACTGAAATAAACTCAACGCAGAGACATATGTACAAAAAATGTATATACAATGTAGATTAATAAAAGCTTGGAAGCACTGTACATATCAAATAAGAGCATATTTAATATTAAATGGTGAAACATTACTGCAGCCACCTAAAAACATATACACACCAAAAAGATAATTGAGATGATTATGATATAGGAAACTCTTTAAGATTTTCCACTACGCGGGAAAAGAGGGATACGAAATATTACCTGACACCAGACGTGGTGGTGCAGGCCTATTATCTCAGCAATCTGGGAGGCTGAGGCAGGATGATCAGACGTTCTAGCCCAGCTTGGGTAATTTAGTGATTTAATGAGACCCTGTCTCTAAATAAAATATGAAAAAGAACGGGGAGCTAGCTCAACAAAGGTCCTGTGTTCAATTCCCAGTGCCACCACAACCAAAAGAATTTTTAAAAAACAAAAAAATAAAAAATGTTACCTGAAATAAGATCTCATCTAGAGCGGGGGGAGAAAAGATAGTAAATCTCTAATGTGGGTGTACATACCTATAATTCTAGCTACTCAGGAGGCTGAGGCAGAGCATGGCAAGTTCAAGTCCAACATGGACAACTTAGCAAGACCCTGTCTCAAAATAAAATACAATAAAATAATAAAATGGCTAGCTGTCTAGCTCAGTGCTCCTCACACACGGGCTAGTAAGGGGTATAGCTCAGCCGTAGAGGGTTCACTCATGGGACCCTGGATTCTTTCTCTGGCTCCACAAACAAAACACACACACACACACACACACACACACACACACACACGTGCGCGCGCTGCCTGAGGGGAGCTGCCCGGGCAGACCGGCTCGTGAGCAAAGCTTCCTTCCTCCCTTCTGCTTCCCTCCACGCACCAGACCTCTCCCCAAACCAAGGATGTCATTAAAGCTTTTTGCAAATTTTAATCCCATATTCTCACTACTCTACATTTATCCTTTAAAAAATGTAAGGATACCAGGGCATAGTTTATCCAGAGAAGTGCTAATTACAGTATTGCTTATACTTACACAGAAGGGCTGGAGGCACGGCACAGCAGTTAACACGCTTGCCTAGCAAGCTCAAGGCCCTCAGTTTGATTCCCCAGCACCACATAAAGCTGGGCGTGGTGGCACATGCCTGTAATCCTAGCACTCGGGAGGCTGAGGCAGGAGGATTGCCATGAGTCCAAGGCCAGCCTGGGCTCCACAGTGAGTTCAGGACCAGCCTGGACTGCAGAGTGAGACCCTGTCTCAAAAAAAAACCCTATATGTAAATTGTGTAATAACCAAGTTATACCTTCTTTTTTTTGAGACAGGGTTTTGCTCTGTAGCCCAGGCTGGCCCTGAACTCACCATGTAAACCAGGCTGGCCTTGAGTCATGAAAATCTTCCTGCCTCAGCCTCTCAAGAGCTGGGATGACAGGACACACCCAGCTTTATGTGGTCCTGGGGAAAGTATTCCCCCAGCTGCAATAAAATAAAATAAACTGAGCAAACAAACAAGAACATTTTACCTTCTGTGAGAGCTTAAGCAGTGTTAAGGGCTGAGGGCTGGGAGTGCAGCTCAGTGGTAACAGCACTTGCCTAGTGTGCAGAAGGTTCCAGGTTCAATTTCCACCACCAAAAGGGTTCTGGTTGACTTGTGTTTCCTCAAACAATGTTAAAATCCCAGCCCCCAATACCTCAGAATGTGACTTCCTTTGGCAACAGGGTGACTGAGAACCAGTCCTATGGGAGTAGGGCGGACTCTCCGTCCAGCAGGAATGGGTGTCTCACAAGAACTGGAGGTAGACCCCGAGAGAAAAGATGGCCACGTGACAAAGCAGTGCAGACAGCTGTGATACAGCTAAAACCAGGGCATGCTGGGAGTACGAGCTAGCCGGAAAAGGCAAGGAAGGAATCCTCCCAGTAATTTCTGACTCCCGGCCTTCAAACTGTGAGGCATGTCTGTTCGCTCAGCTGCTCAGTTAGTAGTATAGCGCTTTGTTCCAGCAGCCTAAGGAAACTACCCTAGAAAGGGACGCGAGAAGTGCCCATATACGCTGAGAAGTGAGAAATCAGGGCAACCGATCTTACACAATAATACAACCCTGTTTTGTTTTGCATAACAGGTGCAAAGAGAGTTTAGAAGAAAACAGACCAAATACAAAACACAGCTGTGTTAGTAGGCTAGGAGGGTTCTGTTTCTCCAATTTTTGACATTTTCATAATTTTCCAAAAGCACTTTAATAATGTATCAGAGCCAGATATGGAGACACATGCCTGTAACCCCGGAACTCTACAGGAGGTTGAGGTGGGAGGATTGTAACTTCAAGCCGAAAACTCACGCAATTTTGCAAGAATCTGGAAATATACTAAGACAGAAATATAGCACAACACAAGACACTGAATTCAATCCCCAGTACTGCCCAGAATTAAGAATAATAAAGTTTTATTTAAAAAAAATAAAAACCACTAAGAACCTTCTGCAGGAGCCGCCAATTGTCTATCCACTCTCATTCCGGTCCCTTCCGTACCTTCCAAGCGCCCAGCTGGAATTAGGCGACACCGCGGGCTGCACCGAGATCGGCGGACACTCGGACCCGGTACTTTGCCTTGGGCTTCGCAGTCTGCAAGGCGACCACAACCCCAAGGTAGGGAGGGGAGCCCCCGCTCCCGGAAGAGCGGGAAGAGCGCGCTGGGGAGCCCGGCGGGAGTCACCGCCCTGCTCCAAGCCAGGGCGGACAGAAACCCCGGTCGCGGCCAGCAAGGCCCAGGCGCGGAGGCCGCGGGGCGCTCGGGCACGTCCATGGCAGAGGGGCCTGAGCCTCTCCTCCGCGGCCCACAGCTCCCCGCTTTCACCCCGCATGAACCCCCAACTCTCCCCGTCCCCGACTCGTCCACAGCCTGCGCCTGCGCAGCGCAGCGGGGTTGTCGCAGAAGAGAGCTGGGGACTCGCGGTCCGAGATCCGAGAGGGACCCGGCGGGACAGGGAGGGCGGGAGGCGCCAGGAGGGCGTCAGCAAGCCTGGGCACGAGGGACCGGGGGTGAGGGGGGGAACCTCCGGCCCGGGGCCCCCGACGGGCTGCAGGAGGCGACGCGGCCGGCACCGCCCCCTCGTGGCAGCCGTGTGCAGTTACAGCCATGCGCGCTCACATGGGGTTTGGAGAGTTTGGATCGTGCAGGAGGCCGAATACCCATCCTGAGGGCGTTCCCCTGAATCCGGATCCCCTGCGGGCCTCGGGTCCCCTTCCTACTCCTTCACTTCGCTTTAAGACCGATGCGTATTAGGCGGAACCTCAACAAAATGTCCATTGACTGAACGTTTGTAACACAAATACAAAAAGACACTCGTGAACTGTGCCCCACAGCTCACTCGCGCCAACACCGTGGCCCACACCAACCCGGTGACACCTCTACACACTCCTCTCCTCAGGGCAACACACAAGCAGATCCCTCTCGGGGAGATTTCAGCCTGGGGACATGGGAGTATGTCAGGGACTACAGGGCACGCCACACCCTGTCCTTCACAGCTCCTCCCCAGCACCTCTGCCAGAGTGGCTTCAAGGCGGGACCCAGTGGGCGTCCACACCAAGGACACAGTGTGGTGTCCCTATCTTCATTTTCTATGTCCTCCTCATAATCACGAAATGCTGGGGGTCGGGGCTGTAGGAGTAGAGGTGCCCCTAGCAAGCACAAGGCCCTGGGTTCAATTCCCCAGTACCACATATGCCTGTAGTCCAGCTCTCAGGAGACTGAGGCAGTAGAATTACTGGGAGTCTGAGGCCAGCCTAGGCTAGACAGTGAGTTCAGGACCAGCTTGGACTACAGAGTGAGACCTCGTTTCATTAAAAAACCTGGGTCAGATCCCTGTTCATTACCACAAGTGGACAAGTTAGTCACAAAGTGTCTGTATTTCAAGGTTTATCAGCCCTAACCTTACCTAGCCTATCTCACCCTCATTAAAGAGTGAGGACACCAAGATAAAAGTAATTTTTTAGGATTTGCAGAGACATCTGTTTGCCAGATTTTACATCATCCAGTTCCAGACTTCCTGGAGCAATGCCTAGGAGCCTCCAGCCATTACCCTAAACCTGCAGCCACTCCAATTTCCAGGAAAACTACCCCATGATGAAGTCACCCACTTTGAGGGAATAATTACTCCAGGGTAGGAAGTGAGGCGGCACCCCAAATCAATGCCATCTCATGGTGGCAACCAAATGCCCCCTCAAATGAAGATGGTTCTCCCAGGACCTTGAAGAACCCTTCCTGAGATGCCCATCAGCTGGAGCCTGACTTGGTCATGACTACCCCCCCACCCACTCCCCAAGTCCCCTGTTATGCAGACCCCAACATTTGCTTTTGTTTGCCTTTCCTATGGAACCCCAAAGATTCTATCAGCCCTTCAGATAGGTCACCCCTAGACCTCTTTATCTATGCTTCCCAGGATGGCCCTGCTGACCAATGCTCCCATCCCTAGGAACCAGTACACATCTCTATTGTGCTACTTTTCAGACATTAGTGGACATAAGCAGAACCCTGTGGCTTGGGCCTATAATCCCAACATTCTGGGAGGCTGAGGCAGGAGGATCTCAAGTTTAAGCCCAGCCTGAGCAATTTAGCAAGACCCTGTCTTAAAGTAAAAATTTTGAAAATGGGCTGGGATGTAGCTCAGAGTGAAGGCACTGGGCTTGATCCCCAGCAACACACCCACACATACACACACAGAGGAACCTAGGAACCTCCAGCCTCTAGTCCTTCGTCCTCCATTGGCTCCTCTCTCCACATCCTCCTCTGGCAGCCTGTGCCCACCCCCAGACACTGTCACGTCTCCAGTACCTCTGCAGCCATGGTCTCCTTCTTAAGCTCCAGGCCCTTTCCCCAGGTTCTGCAAGACGCTCCTTTACATGCCTAAAACTAGAATAATACATGCCAAAAGCTTAAAACAGTGCCTTCCTCTGGTAGAACTGTGGGCAAAGTCTTCCTCTCCTCCTCCTCCTCAAATTGATCTCTGTCAGATGCTACAGCCTGCAGTGTCTGTAACCCGGCTGACAGTTTCTTCCTTCCAACTAACCCCCCAACCCCCAGATGCACACACCCTGGCCCCTGCCAAAAATGGCAGAGTAGGGAGCCCCCTGCTGGACAAAGGGTTCATGGAACACCGGGAAGTGAGGGTTTGGTGTAGTGTGGTGTGGCGTGGTGTGGTGTGGTTGGGGTTGGCCTGGTTTGGCCAGGTTTGGTTTGGCTTTGCATCTTGGGGTCAAACTAGGACCTCACACACTGGTCAATCGCTCTCCTACTGAGCAACATCCCCAGCTCTGGAATTCCTAAATCAGTGAATCCACGGGTTTCTTCCTCCACTGTACATTGTATGCTAATGGAGTTATGCAAGTCTTCTGTTAACATATATATGCAATTGTTTTATCTTAATCATCTTCATCACCTTATCTTTTTTATCTTTTTCTCTTAACCTTTGTTCCCATGAAACATGAGAGGAGTAAGTCTGTGCTGATTTCAGACATCTGGCTCTAACAACAGATTCACCTCTAAGAAAGGGGACTTCCGTGCCTGAGATGGGTCTCAGCAGTAGAGCGCTGGTCTAGCATTTATGAGGGTCAATGGTCAATCACCCGAAAAAGAAGGAACCTATTTGGAATCAGTTACAGGTTAAAACCATGGCACGGTACCCAAGCACGATTACCCCTCCTCATGGACAAGCCAGAGTGGTGACCAGCAATAAAGAAGTAATAAAAGATATTAGTGTAAGAGCTGTGGAGGAAGTGAACTAGCAGGTGTTTTTTAGAAACTTATTTGACTTGCTGACTTGCAGACTTCACCATCCTAAGTGTCTTCTCTGACATCTCTGTTTTCACATCCAGATGAGTAACTTCGTAAGAAATCCCTCATCAATGTCAACTCGGATTCAAATGTTCTCTTTCTCAGGTTACGCAGTCCACTGCCCCAAAACCCATGCAGCAAAGAACATAGAGTCATCACAGAGTCTGTGGTAGTCCCAGCCCAACAGGGTAAATAACAGTGAGCCCTGGCATCAGATACTGAGCTCAGAGCAGAGTCACATTTTGGAAGAATCACGGTAACGTGTGTTCTCCCACTGCCCACCCTAACTGGCCCCCACTTCGCAGGCCAGCTGCTTTTCTTGGAAGCAGTATCGCCAAGGGGAGGAAGAACAACTCTGGGGTGTCAGCTTGGAGGAGAAGAGGTCAGGCTGCCAGAGCTGGGCTAGTACTTGAGCGGTTATTACCCTGGGGACAAAGAGCAGGACCCAAAATTAAGTGTCATCTTGTAGCTATGTTAGCTTTACACAGCCCCCCTCCTGCTCCTGGGTTTGGGCAAGGTGCTGCAGCTGGATCCTGCATCAGGGTGCTCCTGGTGGGGGAGGGGCGGTCACAGGCATGGTGGCCTGCGCCTGGAGCCTGGTCCTGTTTGCCTGTTGTTTGGTGCATAAGGGTTTCTTACTTTTCTCTATAGGCAAGTGCTCCTCTACTACAAGACTAATTTATTGAGCTGCCAATCTTTACCATTCCAGTTCCCCTAATTACTTACCTAAGAGAGTTATCTTTTCCACTGTCATGGCAGCATTTCTTTTCAGCCAAAGCAGCCTCTCTCCTGTCTTATAAATGCTATAAACAATGTTTTCAAAGCTGGCTATCCATCTGGACCCAGTGACATGGAGGAGGTAGGAGGCGGTACCTGTAGGTAAGAGGGGGTACCTGTAGGTAAGAGGGTCACAAGTTCAAGCCCAGCGTGGATCACTTAGGAACTTAGACCATGTTTCAAAATTAAAAATAAAAATAGGGGGCTGGGGGCACAGCTGAGTGGTTATAGTGCTTGCCTAGTGTCTCAGTTACTTTTTCATTGCTAGGACAGAATACCCAACATTCACAATTCAAGGGAGGAAATATTTATTTTAATTCACAGTTTAGCAGGTTTCCATCTATCCATGAGTGGCTGGCGTGGCAGGAGCACACAGCAGAGGGGCAGCTCGAGGAGACATCCAGAGCATGGCGGGCAGGAAGCCAGGTGAGCAAAGAGGAGGAGCTGGCATCTGGCCTTCAGGTCTTGTCCCAGTGACTCATCCTGCACACCAAGCCCTGGCATTCCGGTCCCTTCAAGCAGGCCTCACCTCTTAATAGCACATGGATCTACAGGTATTCCACAACCTCTGTATACACGAGGCTTTGAGGAACTTTCCAGATCCAACACCTAGTACAACACCTAGCAAGCACATGGCTCTAGGTTCAATTCCCCAGTACTACATATCAGTGTGATGGCATACATCTGTAATCCCAGCATTAGGGAGGCTGAGGCAGGAAGATTTCTATGAGTTTGAGGCCAGGCTGGGCTACACAGTGAGGTCAGTACCAGCCTGAGCTACACAGTGAGACCCTGTCACCAAAAAAGAAAGAAAGAACGAATGAACGAACAAAGAAAAAAGGGCTGGGATGTAGCTTGAGTGAAGGTCTTGGATTCAATTCTGAGTAGAAGAAGGGAGGGGAGAGAGGAGGGAGGGAGAAGAGATAATTATTTAAGAGAAGAACACCAAGGTCAACAGGTCATGAAGCCGAGTGGGGACATGGAAGGACCAGATGGCTTCCTAGAGTATCAGACTGGAGTAGAACCTGTCAACACAGCGTATGTGAAGAAAAATGTGTTTCCTAAAGAGGGCCAGTCAGTAGTATAGAACAGGTGAGGAGGAAACCTGCTGGGCTATGGCCACATTCACATTGCAAGAGCAGGGATGGAGCCAGGGACAGCGGGTGTGCAGTCCATCACACTGGCAAGGCTGCCCAGGGCTGCGTGTGGAGTGGATGAACCTGGCCACCTGAGCCTTACTAAATGCTGAATGTAGTTGATCCTTTTTGTTCCAGTCCTGTTCTGACCAAACAGCCTTCTAATTGGGCCCATGTGTGCATCAGAGGAAACTCCCCAAGGGTGCAGACCAAGGAACTGAGGTCCCTATCAGTGTCACTGTCTGCTATTCTGGGCCAGGCCTGTGGTATCCATGAGGAGAGAGTGTTCTGCAAGGAAGAAGTGAGTTCTGTCCTTGTGAGGACAGTCTCATTTCTGGATCTAGGAGGCAGGACATGTGCAAAGGCCTTCTGGAAGATGGTCACTGGCCACTGCATGAGTAGTAATACCCTCTGCATATTCACGTGGCTCATGGCTTTTTAAAATTTTTCTGTATATCCTATACTGCCTTTAGTTTGTATATATACTGGATTTATATTTCTATTACCTCCTCTTCCAACTGAAATCATAAGCTCTGTGCACACAAGGAGCATGCCATGTTTCCACAGCAAGAGATGGCAGTGGTGTTCAAAGGGCAGAGAAGGCAGTGAGGAGGATGTTGGGGCCCTCAGGGCCACAAAGCCTCAGCATTGCTGACCTTGGCCAAGTTCCTTTAAATCATGTGTTGTTTTGCTTGTTTACCGTTTGAAATTCCAGGTGTTGCTTGTTTACTAAATTTAAGTCACGTGTTGTTTTGCTTGTTTTCCATTTGAAATTTGGATCAGGTGTGGAAGCACATGACTGTTAACTAGTGGGAAGGCAAGGAGGGTATAAAAGGAAGGATGTAGATAATAAAAGTCTTTTGCAGCATCCCTTGCAAGAGGCCAGTATTTTTCAATCCGCACTCCCCCTCTCGCGTTCCCATTGACTGATTGAGCGGGCTCAGTCAGGAGGAATGTGAGCCAGGAGCAGAGTCCAGCAGTAGACAGAACTGGTGTTCCTGAGGCACGCATGTGTGGTTGTGTGTGTGTGTGTGTGTGTGTGTGTGTGTGTACACTGGGGATGACCTAGGACCTTGCACATGCCAAGAACATGTTCTACCACAGTGCTCCCCAACCCCCTACAAAAATGAAAAAATGGCAACAGAAGAGCTGCCTGAGTATCTAGGGAGCAAATGATGGAAGATGCCCATTGTCACCTTTTACAAACATACTTCAGTTAAAAAAAAGGAAGTGTAAAAGTACTAGAAGAGAACAGAGGCAGTGTTTTTATAATCTCATGGCAGAAAAGAGCTCTCTAAACCTGACATTACAAGCAGACATCTGTGGTAGATTTGATGACATCGTCTTTGACGGCATTAGCAAACTTAGAACTTAGGGATCCTGGGCATAGGACAGAGCTTGCCATACATCGTCTGGTTTAATCCTCCCAAAAATCCTGTGAGGAAGATGTGATCAACTCTCTGATAGAGAAAGGTGATCAACCTAAGGTCCCCACTGGCACAGCTCCAGCTCCCAGGCTGCAAAGCTGCATTCCTTATTTTTATTCTTTTTTGCCTCCTTAGGGACTAAAATATGGAAAAGATCTGACACACTGAAATAAAGGGCACTGCAAATAACTGAAAGGACTAATGTATTTAGTGTCAAAACAACTGTACAGTATAGGACCCATGCTCTACTGGATGGGGACAGGGCCGTTTCTAGTTGATACCATGGCAGCTGCCACCTTGCCTCATGGCTTGAGTGTGCTCTTGTTAGAGAGGCCTTTGTCACCTCACAGAAGTCATCTTTGATACTTTCTTACAGGACTTTTCTAACACTGTGTTTTACTTATATTTTTAATCTTTCTGGAAGTTGTTTCATTTGCTTATTAGTATAGTTTAGGTGGGTTTTTTCCCCCTATGTGAGTCTTCATCTGTCTTAAAACAGTATTTATCAAATGAAACATTCTTTCTTCACTCATCTAAGACACCATCTCTATATGGTCTTCTTTTCCACTGACCCAGCTGTCTTTCCCTATATAATCTCCTGTATCACACTACTTAATTCTACTTCTTTTTCACACATTTCATATCTCTTCTTGAAAATTTTCTCTACCACTTGTCAGCCAACTGATTTGTTTTAAAAATGTGTGTGTGTGTGTGTGTGTGTGTGTGTGTGTGTGTGTGTGAACTTATACACATTTACATACTTCAGATTTGAATGGACTGCAGTGAACCTGTAGGTTAATTTGAAAACTGAGTACATCGTAGTAGGCATACGGCATCTCATGCCATGTCTGTTTCCTCTTGGTGGCACTAGAGATTGGGCCTGTGTTCTCGGCACCAAGCTACAGTCTGAGCCCTCTGTATTTTTTATTTTGTGGCAGGCTTTCCCTAAGTGGCTAGTTTGCTCAGGTTGGGCTCAAACTTGCGATCCCACTGTCTCATCCTCCCAGAGTGCTGGGATTCCAGGTGTGTGCTGCAATCACACAGATCTTTCCTGTTTTGTTACATTTACTCTACGGTACTTTCTACACGTTCATTAGTATTGTAATGGGACCATTCTCTCTTCTTCCAATAAGTATTATGGAGAATAGAAAATTGGCTGAGACTCATGTGACAGTCTCATGGTTGTGTATCCAGCCACTTTACTGAATCCTCATATTATTTCCAATAATTTTTTTTTTTTGAGACACGGTCTCTCTGTAGTCCAGGCTGGTCCTGAACTCACTATGGAGCCCAGGATGGCCTTGGACTCACAGCAATCCTCCTGCCTCAGCCTCCCAAGTGCTGGGATTACAGGCGTGCACCACCTGACCAAGCTTATGTGGTGCTGGAGAATAAAACCCAGGGCCTTGTGCTTGCTCGGCAAGTGCTCTAACTGCAGCCTAATTCTGCTGATTCTCTTGGGGCTCTTTAAGTTGTCCATTACTTCACACAAAAATAATGATAGTCTTGCCTCGGCTTCCAAATTCTACTCCACGTGTTTCTCTGATTGAATCGATCAGGACTCCTCAACAAGGAGGAGCCGCCACAGTCTCATAACAGCAGCCTACAACTCCTCCTAAAACAGTATTTTTAAGCTGGGTGTGGTGGCACATGCCTGAAATCCTAGCACTCAGGAAGCTGAGACAGGAGGACTGCCGTGAGATAGAGGCCAGCCTGGCCTACACAGTGAGTTCAAGACCAGCCTGGACTACAAAATGAGATCCTGTCTCCAAAAAAAAAAAAAAAAAAGAAAGAATATCATGGTAGGAAGCTGAGACAGGAGGACTGCCGTGAGATAGAGGCCAGCCTGACCTACACAGTGAGTTCAAGACCAGCCTGGACTACAAAATGAGATCCTGTCTCCAAAAAAAAAGAAAGAATATCATGGTTTTGGTTTCTGGTTGTTCCCTTTATCAAGTTAAAGATATTTCCTTCCTTTCCAACTCTTACAAGTTGTTTTGATTTTGGGGGGTTTTTTTGTTACTCTGAGTTTTTATAAAGATTTATGTGCTAAATTTTATCTAAAAGTCAGCAAAATGCCAGCTGTATGCCAGAACACTAGCTAGATGCCGAGGAGGAGCCAGAGGAATACTAACACGTGCACTGCTTTTCTCCTAGGGGACTTGGCGACAGATCTGATTTGCCCCGGGCTGAAGGGTGACGAAGGTGAAGCACGTTAGGAGGCGGTGATTACAAGTGAGCCCATCCTGCCTCAACCAACTAACAAATTTTATTTCAGTTAAAATATTATCTCACAATAAAATGTATTAAAGTCATAACCAATAATGCCCACATGGTAAAACATTAAGAGTTGAATATGTATGTGCACATAACAAGGGGTGGTGGTGGGCAGGGCTGAAGCTGAGTCCTTCGTGGCCCCCCATGCTTGTGCCAGAGCCCTGAGGGCTTCTCTCCCTCCTCCCACCCAGACAATCAGTCTCTGGAGCCAAACCCTGGTCCTCTGCGAGGGGCTGGGTTCCTAGGCACATGCCCATTGTTCTGGCGCACTATCCCCTGCTTCAGCAGGAGCCAGGCGTGGAGCACGGTGGTGCACACATTCAGTGCCAGCACTCTGGAGGCTGAGACAGGAAGATTGTAAATTAAGCCTCGCCTGGGCATCTTGGTGCCTCAGTGACACTCTGTCTCAAAAAAAGGGCAGGGGAGGAGTAGGGTATGGAGCCCATTGCTAAGGCCACAGGAAACTGTCACCTTTGGCCTCTCCCGCAGCATGCTGGGAAGTCACTGGTATATCTGGATCACTGGTCCGCTAGACTCTGAGTCAGGTCCTATTTTGTGCCCAACTCTTGAACCTCATATTCCATCATGGTAAGAAGTTCCCCAGCCTTATAAACTGGTAGAAAACTTACATTAGTTTGTTTTTCTATTTAATACTTTAGCCTTTGGATAACTGGCAGGGAGGTGAACATATAATTTTCCAAGATGGTCCTCCCTGGGCATTCATTTTCTCCTTAGGTCCTTATTTCAGAGAACATAGTGGACTGCCCCAGCCTTCCTGACCCTACTACTGCCTCCGGCTCTGCCCACTTCCTGTCCCATCTAATGCTGATCTGCATGATGCCAAGTAGGAATCTGCAGACAACTCAGGGTTCCTCACTCTATCTCCAGAGACAGAGTCACTCATAAATCACACCTAGTGTGTCTGTGGGAGTTAAGCCCTTAAGAGAGGCACTGAAGATAAAGAAGATAAAGTTAGATAAAGTTTTGTTTGGTTGGTTGGTTTTGAGACAGGCTCTCAATCTGTAGTCCAAGCTGGTCCTGAACTCATTATGTAGCCCAGGCTGGCCTTGAACTCACGGCCTCTGCACTGCTGGAATTACAGGTGTGTACCACCAGCCCAGCTTATGTGGTGCTGGAGAATCAAACCCAGGGCCTTTTCAACCACTGGGTTACACCCCTAGCTCTTATTTACTTCTAGACCAGGTCTTGTTGTGCAGTCCAGGCTGGTCCTGAGCTCACTTCACAGCCCAGACTGGCCTCACCCGTGGTGATCCCCGTGCTGAGGTCACAGATGTGTGTCGTCATACCCGAATGATCTGCCATGTTATGCATGCCGTCTAACCACTGGCCTATGCCTCCAGCCCTCCACATGGAATTCTGATCCAAGCTGTGACTTCCTCATTTCATCATTCTTAAAAGTTGTTCAGAGGGGGAGAAATGGGAAAAACTAAAAAAAAAAGAAAAAAAAAGAACTAAACATCAGGTGAATTTTCTACTATCGGATACATTTATTAGGTCATCGCTCTAAATAGATTTTAACATAGTATGGAATTCCCTCATTCAAAAACATAAATCATCTTATACAAATACTCACCTGGGGTTGAGCCCAAGCCATTCTAGTAGGGATCAAGCTCGTTTCTGATACTAGCAGTTTGTGGAGGGGTCACTCTAAGGGCTTTCCTGGCTTCTCGATTTCAGTCCTTCATCTTGTATTTAGCTCCCTCTGCTGACAGAGTTGGTGAATGGCAACTACTGCAGAGTAGCGCTTACAGAAGACAATGCTATCACGGTGGCACATGCCCGTAATCCCCAGCACTGAGGCTGAGGCAGTGAGTTCAGGACCAGCCTGGGCTACAGAGCGAGACCCTGTCTCAAAAAACAAAAAGCAAAACAAAACAAGGGGCTAGAGGAATGGCACAGCAGTTAGAGCGCCTGCCTAGCAAGCACAAGGCCCTGGGTTCAATTCTCCAACACCACATAACCTGAGCATGGTGGTGCATGCCTGTAATCCCAGCACTCAGGAGGCTGAGGCAGGAGGTTTGCCATGAATCCAAGCCAGCCTGGGCTCCATAGTGTAACCCTATCTCAAAAAAAAAAAAAAAAAAAAACAGAACACAATTTTATGATATTAAAACAAAAAGAAGTTTTAGATTTCGATAGTGATAGCAGATTTCACAGGAGATAAGCATTGGGAGCAAAGAGGTGAGGGACAGAGAAGAGCGATAGTCCAAATGAGACATGAGGCACTCACAGGACTCAAGACAGATGGTAAAGACAGTGCTCAGGACAAGACTAATCAGGGCGGGGCAGAGGCTACAGGAATAGTTTAGTGGCTGAAGGCTTGTCTAGCAAGCACAAGACCCTGGGCTGGATTCCCCAGCACCAGATAAAGTGGGTATGATGGCACATGCCTGTAATCCCAGCACTCAGGACCCTGAGGCCAGAAAATTGCCTTGAGTTCAAGGCCAGCCTAGGCTACAAAGGATTGGCTGTACTACAGAGCAATACCGTGCCTCAAAAAAAAAAAAAAAAAAAAAAAGAGAAAAGAAAAGAAAAGAAACTCCAGACACAAAACACAGAAGCATGCTGGTGACAGGCAGAGGAGAGACTACACAGCCCCCTGTCCCCTGCCTAGGGGGCAGCAGGATGCTGTCAGGTAGGGACAGAGACGCTAGTGCGTGTGGGGACTGACAAGACACTCAGCTGAGTCTGCTGGCTGGAAGACCCCGGATTTGCTGGAAATGTCTTGGCTAAGGGCTGCTAGCGGCAAAGACACAAGGCTGCCCATAACCTACAGCCTGTGATGGCGGCTCGGCCGCAGAAGTAACCCTCTGAGTACTGTAACAGAGCCCAATGAATGTTTTATATGCCTAATGTTCCCACATCAGACAGGAAGCAAAATAAAACTTGTGCTGTCTAATAAACTCAATGTTGCTTTGTGTACTTTTCCTGGTCACATTTTATTTGAATATCATTAATCATGAAATATAATATCATTAATATTATTAATCATGAAAACTGTCATGTACTTCTCCATTTATGAACTGGGAACTAAATAAGCCCAAAAGAGAAACCCAGGGAATATCGTCCCCAGGTGTCGGGCCTTCCATTCAGCTCTGCAAAACTTAGGCCTTCTGGGCTGCAGATGAAGCCCAGTAAACAACACAGCAAAACCCAAATCAAAACACACAAAAAAAGTCAAATATAAGGGAATAAAACCTCAACATTTAGTAAATGTTGAATAAGTTAATGATCATGAAGCAATGAGTTTTAAAAGTGATGGTAAACAGGGCTGGAGGAATGGCTCAGCAGTTAAGCGTTCACTTAGCGAGCACTACGTCAAGCTCTAAGTACCCGGGTTCGGTTCCCCAGCACCACATAAGCTGGGCATGGTCGCATGCACCTATAATCCCAGCACTTGGGAGGCTGAGGCAGGAGGATTGCCATGAGTCCAAGGCCAGCCTGGGCTCCACAGTGAGTTCAGGACCAGCCTGGGCTACAGAGCGAGACCCTGTCTCAAAAAAAACAGAGGGGAAGTGGGAAAGTAAAACAGAAAAGACCATCCAGGCCAAGGCAACAGACTCCCCCCAAGCCTCGGCGACTGTGAAGTTAACTGCTGGGTATGTTAATTGCATTACATTTGAAGTATATTAAAAAGTCATTAAGTCATTCCTTGTTTGATAGTTCCCACATAAACTAAAATTTCAAAACAAAATGATCCCAGGAAGAAACCTAATAGCTCACTTCACTTTCAAAACCAGCTACACCCTGAATTCAATACAGAATGCCAACCTGCCATCTTTTAACTGCTAATTTTCTGGGGAGAAAACAAAATTTAAATCTGGTATTTGAAAGTTAAAAAAAAGGTTGGGGGCAAGAAAAAAGAACAATCAAAGGACCTATATTAATTAATTAACAGAAATACTTTCACTTCATTTCCTTTTTTCTTTTCTCTTTCTTTCTTTCTTTCTTTCTTTCTTTCTTTCTTTCTTTCTTTCTTTCTTTTTTTGAGACAGGGTCGCACTCTGTAGCCCAGGCTGACCCTGGACTCACAGCAATCCGCCTTCCTCAGCCTCCTGAGTGCTGGGATTACAGGCATGTGCCACCACACCAGCTGTATGTGGTGCTGGGGAATCGAACTCAGGGTCTTGAGCTTGCAAGGCAAGTGCTTTAACTGCTGTGCCATTCCTCCAGCCCCTTACTTCATTTTCTTTAAATTTTCCAAAATTATTCTTTTTATTAGTATGTATTCATGATGTATAATAACTATATTCAGCTTGAAGCCTCAGCATCAGAGCCACCTCCTCAGGCTAGAGGCCTCGCCAAGCCTGGAACACCTCCCACCGCTGCGGTCTTCCACTGCATCAGGCTGCTGCCTGGCTCCCAGGGGAAGATGGAGCAACACACCTGCTACAATGCCACATCCGACTCACTATTTGCTTCCCAAAGGGATCATCAGTTCTTACTAGACATGGAAGGCAGGCAGTCGCTATGGGGCCTCCTAAGATTCCGGTTGGTCTTTCAGAAACACTCCTTGAGTGACAAATCATCAAAGCTCCCAAAGGGGAAGCAAGAGCCAAAGGCTGACTTCGGAGCACGCCAATCTCAGACAGCCATGTCAGAACAGACATAAAAACAAAACAACTCTTCTCTGCCACTTCAGTCCTTCCCCATGTCTCTAACCCTCGAAAGGCTTTCCAACAGATATCACATTCTACTAATCCATAGCACAATGTGAAATTATAAATATTTTAAAGCCATAATAAATCAATGATCCTATCCTTAAAATAGAATGAGATGGCATCAAAGCAGGACTCCTAACAATCTGACATTGTCACTGTCTCGAAGGCGTCACCTAAGCCATCCACCCTCAGCAGAAAGCCAAGTACTCTCAGGCCTAAGGTTTCTGGGCAGGGACAGCCACAGTTCACCCCACACACATCCTGTGTGTCACTCTGGTGATCAGGAAATACTTCCTTAGGACCGAACAGAGCCAACAAATTCATTTCTCCTCCTTCAGTCATCTACAATTACAGAAAAACAGCTCAGCATCTTCCTTGTCCAACTTTTATACATATGAAGGAGAAATCAAGGTATTCAGTTTTCTCCCTGTCCTCTAGGCTAAATTATCAGATATTCTTTAACCCTTGCTCACAAAATCAATTTTCTATGATAGATTTCATTCTAGATATTAATTACAAACAACTGTAAGATTCTTCATAGACAAGACTAAAGAACTGGAAGAGCCTAAAGCCAGGTATGGCGACACACACCTGTGATCCCAACACGCGGGCTGAGGCAGGAGGATTGCTGTGAGTTTTTTAAGGCCAGAGTGGACTATGCATGAAGTTCAGGATCAGCCTGGACTACAGAGCAAGACCCAGGCTCCAAAAAAAAAATAATAATAATAATTGGAAGAGCTTAAATATAGACAATATGACAAAACAGAGCAGACCACATGATATTGCCTAATGAAACAGAAGTAATAAAAAGCTAGTTTATAGAAGTTATCTTACATGTGGCGGTTTTCTACTTACCTGATCATACATATTGTTGTTAAAAAAAAGAAAAAGAAAAAGGAAAAAAAAAGCCCCTAGGGCTGGAGGAACAGAATAGCACAGCAGTTAGAGAGCTTTCCTAGCAAGCATAAGACCCTGAGTCTGATTCCCCAGCAACACACAGGCTGGGCATGGTGGTGCACGCCTGTAATTCTTGCACGTGAAGGCTGAAGCAGGAGTACTGCTGTTGAGTTCAAGGCTATAGCCCGGCCTACATAGTAAGGACAAGCCTGGACTACAGAGCAGGACCATATCTCAAAAAAGAAAAAGAAAAAAATGTCCTCAAGTGAAACTATTAAATATACAGATAGTTCTAACATTGCCAACAACTAGACTTACGTTAAATGGATTAGAAGTAAACTTCTGCATAGTTAACTCCACTGTTATGTTTTTTAACCAAGAGATATAAATCTACAACTTTTAAAGTTCCTTATTTTAGAAATGCTTTCAACAGGGCTGGAGGAATAGCTCAGCAGTTAAATTTAAAGCTAAAACGCTTGAAGTTAAAATGCTTGAAGTGCTAAGCAGCTAAATACCCAGTACCACATAAACTGGGCATGGTGGCACACACCTGTAATCCCAGCACTCAGGAGGCTGACGCAGGAGGATTGTGAATAGTCCTGAGTCCAAGGCCAACCAGAGCCACACCAATGAGTTCAGGACCAGCCTGGGCTACAGAGCAAGACCCTGTCTCCCCCTCAAAAAAAAAAAAAAAGACTTTCAACAAAAATACAAATCACCAGTAACTGGTTTTATCATCCTAAAAATTGTATAGAAGGGATTGTCTTTTAGTAAAGCTAAAATGCAAAATCTTTTACAGTATTACTTTTCTAAAATATTAATATGGAAAAAAGCCCAATAAGGGGATTAATGAAGGACTTTGTAAGTCTGAAAGTATTCTTTTAAGTGATTTGAAAAATGATGACAGAAAATACTTAGGTCCTCTCAAATATTAACTTTGGTTTGAAACTTTACCTGGTAATTTATACAAGGTTTATTTTTCTTCTGTGTTGTAAGAATTTGCTATGTATCAATTATTAACAGACAGCCCTTGCTTTGAAGGTCTATTTGGAGCCATTCATTCTTTTAAAATACAAAATGAGGTGGAGGAGGCGTAACTCACTCAGCAAGAGAAGCGAGCACAAGGCCCTGAGTTCAATTCCCCAGCACCACATAAACTGGGTTTTGTGGTACACATGTATAATCCCAGCACAGGGGAGGCTGAGACAGGAGGATTGCCACCTGTTCAAGGCCAGCCTGGGCTACTTGATAAATTCAGGACCAGCCTGGCCTATAGAGTGAGAACCTGTCTCAAAACACACACACACACACACACACACACACACACACACACACACACACACAAAATGACATTAATAATTGTATTACCTCTCTCCATATATTCCATCTGCTCAGTGGAGGGCTTCTTATTCTTCAGGGGTTTTTGGTTTGGTTTTGGCTTTTGGTAAGAGGATGGAGCCCATGGGCTTCCTACGTGACTAAGCTATATCCCAGCCATTTTTGACTTTTGATTTTGAGCAGGGTCTCACTAAGTCCCTAAGTTGCCCATATGGGGCTCAAACTTGGAATTCCTGTCTCTGCCTGCCAGAGTGCTGGGATTACAGGCTGTGCCACCCAGCCTGGAGAGCGACTATTATTCTTATGACCAGGAAAGAAAAATTGTTTTCTTTATAATAATAAAGTATTTTACTAGACTAAAATCTTGATATCAAATTTAAAAAGCTAATAAATGATTTTATGGGGGACAGAAAGGGGAGAAAAGTCACAAGTATAAGGCTCTCAATATACACATATGACTGTAGTCAATACTTTTTTATATACTCAAAAATGGATTTCGTTCAAAGGAAGGAAAGTCAAAAGCAGAGAAAAAGCTTTAAGTAGCTTTAAATCACTGCTGGGGCTGGAGGAATAGTTCAGGGGTTAAACATTTGCCTAGCAAGCATAAGGCTCTGACTCCAATTCCCCAGCATCACATAACCTGTAATCCCAGCACTCAGGAGGTTTAGTCCTTAGTCAGGACTAGCCAGAGTGAGAATCGGTTTCAAAATAAATAAATAAATAAGAATCTGGAGAAATGGTACAGCAGTTAAAGCTGGGTGTGGTGGTACATGCACCGGTAATACAAGCACTTAAGAGGCTGAGGCAAGAGAACAGCCCTGAGTCCAAGGCCAGCCTAGGCTATATAATGAGTTCAGGACCAGCTTGGGCTACAGAGTGAGACCAAGAAGGAAGGAAGGAAAGAAGGAAGGAAGGAAGGAAGGAAGGAAGGAAGGAAGGAAGGAAGGAAGAGAAAAAGAAAGGGTGGGCTGGAGGAATAGCTCAGCGGTTAATGCACTTGCCTAGCAAGCACTAAGTCAAGTGCTAAGTACTTAAATTCAATTCCCCAGCACCACATAAAGTAGGTGTGGTAGTGCACGCCTGTAATCCCAGCCCTCAGGAGGCTGAGACAGGAGGATTGCTGTGAGTCTAAGGCCAGTCTGGGCTGAAACGAAGAAAGAAAGGAAGAGAGAAAGAGAGAGAGAGAGAGAGAGAGAGAGAGAAAATTTACTGGCCATTCAGACTTGTTCTGAGAACTGCTTGTTCAGTTCTAATGCCCATTTTTTGATTGGTCTTTTTGATTGGTGTTTTAGTTTAGAGCGCTTAATTTTTTTTAGTTCTTTATATATTCTTGATAACAGTCCTCTTATCTGAGGAGTAGCTGGTGAAATTTTTTTCCCAGTTAACTGTTCATGGGTTCCCTTTTCACTCTGTTAATTATTTCCTTTGCTATGCAGAAGCTTCTTAATTTGATATAATCCCATCTGTTGTTTCTTAGCATTATCACAAGCTTTAGATATTCTATTGAGAAAGTCCTTGCCTGTGCCTGACTTCAAGGGGTCTGCTTATTTTTAATTCCAAAAAGTTGGATGTTTCCATTTTATTTACTTATTTACTTTTTGAGACAGGGTCTCTCTCTGTAGCCCAGGCTGGCCTTGGACTCACGGCAAGCCTCCCACCTCGGTCTCCCGAGTGTTCGGATTTTAGGAGTGTACCACTATGCCTGGCTTTATGTGGTGCTGGGGAATCAAACTCACAGCCTTGCTGCTTACTGGGCCATTACTCCAGTCCCTCAATGTTTCCATTTTAATGTCTATGTCTTTGACCCATTTTGATTTGATTTTGGGGTGTAGTGAAAGATGTGGGTTTGGTTTTATTCTTCTGCATGTGGCAGGCCAGTTTTTCCAGAACCATTTGTTTAAAAGACTATCTTTATGCCAGCAAGTGTTTTGGGCCCCTTTGCCAAAGACCATGTGGCTGAAGGTACTCGAAGAAATCTCTACGCCCTCAAATCTGTCCCATTGATCCCCCTGTCCATTTCTCATGTGGTTATCACTGTTCCTTTGTAATGTAATTTGATATCTGGTATTATGATGTCTCCTGCTTTTGTTTTGGTGCTTAGGATTGTTTTGGCTATTCTGGGTTTCTTCTGGTTCCATATAAATTTTTGGATCTTTTTTTTTCTAGTTCTGTGGAAAATGCTGTTGGTATCATGATTGGGACTACACTGAATCTGTGTATCAGTTTTGGTAATATAGCCAGTTTTTTTTACTTTCATTTTATTTTATTTCATTTCATTTTTTGTCAGGGTATGGCTCTATAGTCCAGGCTGGACCTGAGCTCCCTATGTACCCAAGGCTGGCACCTAAAACAAGGCAAGCCTCCTCCCTCAGCCTCTGCAGTGCTGGGATGACTAGTGAGGTCCACCATGCCCAGGTAATGTGGTGTTGTGGAATCGAACCCAGGACCTTACGCTGTCATAGAAGTGATCTAACAGCTAAGATACTGGCCCCAACTCCACATGCAAATGTTTTTAAAAGACACCATGAAATTCATTGAAAAGTGGGAATACAGTGGTGGATATTATGTCATAAAAATGTGAAGTTTAGTCAGTGGTAAGGGAGTGACTTTTTTGGATGTTTTTCTTTTTTTACTTACATATCTCATCCCTCTCCCTTTCCCACCCTCTTGCCTCCTTCCTTCTCTTTCCCTCTCCACAAATTCCATCTTCTTACTTTCTTCCAAAGCTCATTTTTTTTTATGGTTTGGTTTTCTCAAATTAGAAAAACCATATTATATTTAACTTTCTGGGTCTGACTTATTTCACTGAACATAATGGTTCAAGATGCATCCATTTTCCTACAAATGACTCAAATTTGTCATTGTTTATGGCAGAGCAGTACTCCATTCTGTATATGGACCACATCTTCTTTATCGAGTCATATCGGAACCCGGGTATGTTGGCTTCTTCCAAGAGTTGGAGTATAGCCATTTAACAATATTGGTTCTGCCTATCCAGAAGCAGGGGAGGGCTAAAATTCTCTTCAATTTCTTTTTTCAGAATACTACAGTTTTCAGTACAGAGGTCCTTCAACTCAACTGCTTTCAGTAAGGCTGATTCCTAGGTATTTGATTTTCCTTGATGCAACGGTGAGTGGAATTGTTTTTCTGACCTCCTTCTTTGTTGCTGCAGAGGGATGCTACTAATTTTTATGTATTGATTTTATATCCTGCAGTTTGACTGAATTTATTAGTTCTATGAGTCTTCTGGTGGGGTGTTTGGTCTCACTTTGTAGCTCAGGCTAGCCTCAAACTGTCAGCAATCCTCCTGCCTCAGCTTCCCAAGTGCTAGGACTACAGGCAAGCACCCCCTGCCCGGCTTTATACCCAGGCCCCTCTACCCTCTACAGCCTGAGCCCGTAGAGGTCAGCAGCCTTTCCCGTCTCTGCAGCTGTCTCCTGTACCAGTTCCTGGAAAGAACTGGTTAAAACTGATCCCAAAATAACTGGTGGGTGGCCCATCTGTGGCTTCTTTCACTCAAAAACAGTTCTCTTTTCAAAATGGCTCCTGCGTCCATCACTTTACAGTAGGCCAGCAGGTCTGCTGAGCTGCAGGGAGGGAGGCCTTCTTATGGGAAAGCTCCAGTATGCTCATTTCTGGAGGCCAGGCTGCCAGGTGCTGCTAACCCCGTGGCTCCGGGCTCCAGCTCCGGGCTTACCTCAGTGCCCCGGCCCTCTGGCATCACAGCCCTTCCCACAGCCTGTGCAGCCTCCTGGACAGATGTGTTCTTAAGCCTCTCACTGGTCTTGCTGGTTTCCAACCTTCCTGTGGCCTCTTTTCAATTCCCAAAGCTCTCCTCCCTCTCCAAGCTAAGTTGAGCAGATAGTTTTTAACTGGAATTCAACTTTCTGGATGAACCTTTAAGAAGCCACTGAGCAAGACTTCTACTCTGCCTCCATCTTATCTGGAAGTCCCCCTTTCCATTTATATAGTTCCTAAATTTCCACAAAGGTGCTCAGAATTTACATTCTGGAAGTGGACAATTTCCACGCTTTCAAATTACTCTCACTGTAAGTACCCTGAAGCAATTTTGCTATAATAGCAAATTTTTAGGCTACATGTTAAAAGTACAAAACATAGAAAATTAAGCAGAATTTCTGGGTATAGGCTAAACTTGGTCTATGATCTTACATGAAGATCGTCTGTGAAGTAGTTTTGCGGTTGTGATTTAGGAATTGCTCATGTGCATTTCATCAGCGCCCTCAATTCTCATGGTATGATCAGTGTTTCATTGTGGAGATTTTACAGATATGACTGAAAAAATCACAACCTACAAAGAAAGTCCCTGGCTAATTTATTTTTTAAAAGTCAAAAGAAAATAATAAACCAGGCATTGTGACACGCACCTGTAATCCCAGCATTCAGAAGGCTGAGGCGGGAGGACTGCAGTGAATTCCAGGCCAGCCTGGGCTACATGATGAGTTCAGGACCAGCCTGGACTACAGATCGAGACCCTGTGTTGAAAAGAAGAAAAAAAGGACACTGAATTTGCTGAACAAAGTTAACTTTATTTCAAGAATATTTCTAAGTGGGCTGTAGGTGTTGCTCAGTGGTTAGAGCATTTATTTATTTATTTCATATCCTAAAAACTTTTCCAGTATTTCTGAAAAATAACACGTGGTTCCTTCATTGCTCAGCCTTCCTCAAACACCATGTATGTAGCCAGGTGTGCTGGATGCTCAGGAACCAAAGATAATTTTTAATAGGACACTCTGTCTGCTTGAGATCATTTGTACTGAAATAATGGCAACACCGCATTCTCAAGAAGCCAAGGTCTATCATTTGCACCCGCAGAACTCCAGTAAAAGCCGGCCAAGTGCACCGGTAAATTGCAGTCTGAGAAGCAAACGCGAGAAGCGCTGGCAACAATCACCCTCAACACAGACCTCCAGTCCTCTTTGTAAACAAAAGGTTTGTGCAGGGTAACTATCCAAGGTGACCTCCTGACAAGAAGGTAAGCCTTGGTGTGGGATACCAATAAAAATAAGTAGTACGCTTAAATATTTGTTAAATATCGCTACACGCCATCTAAGTGCTAAGCAAGGCACATAGGATATAAAATAGGACCTCCTCAACGAGATTAAAATGTCAAGAAGAAACTCATAGCAAGATGGAGAGTGTGACGGGTCTATCCCCTTGGAGACTGCAGCAACAACCTACAGGAAAGGTACTGAAACCAGCAGAAGTTATATACCCAAGACAAAAGTGCCCTCCTCCCCAGTGGTAAAAGTTTAAACAGTCATTCGACTATACTGCCGCGATCGGAAACGTCCCTAAACAAGGAGCATCCAGACACTCTCAAGTCTCCGCCGCCGGCCAACACCAGGAGTCAACAGGCCAGACCGCTGTTTGCCTCCTGGGCCTCGCCCCTCACACTCACAGGCTCGCCGCGGCTTCCTACGCCAGCCGGGGTCCCCACGTCGCAGGGTCCAGTCAGGTGACCCCCAGCCGGCGGCGCCCCGGCCCCGCCCCCACCGCCGGTCCTCACCTCCTTCGCACGCTTGTGCAGCGCCTGTCACTGTTACCACGCAGCCGCTCCAGCACCGCACGGTGCTCCCGGTCCTGCGCACACAGCAAGTCCAAGTTCTCCAGCATGGCCACCACCTGCGGCATGAGCTCCTCGACCACCTCCTCGTCGCAGTGCCCAAGAGGCGCTCAAACTTTCAGTAGATGGAGCAGGCCAGGACACCCGCTCCAAAATCACGCCCGGCATTTCTGGTACGTCTCACGACCCCTGCCGCCGCGCGCGGCCGATGGGCGGGCCCGGTGGGCGGGGCCCGCAGGAGGCGGAGCGCGGAGCGGACAGGTCCACACGTCGGCGTGCTCCGAGCAGAGGAAGTGGCGTCAATATTCCGCGCCGCGCGATCAGCGCATCGCCAATGGGAAAGGTTGCCAGCGGGGATCGCAGGTAAGTATCGGCCACTGGGGAGGGTGGATTTTCAGAGCGACCCCAGAGGTAAGAGAGGGGTCCTGAAAGAGTACTGGCCGTCCAGGATTGACATAACTAATATTTCTATTGTTTTCTCTTTTTTTTTTTTAGCTCATAAAGCGCTTTCTCTTAATCATCACATAAGGTTGCTGCGGGAGACCCCTCCACCCGATTCATGGGCAAGGAAATTTAGGGTTCACTTAAAGTCGCACAGCTAGGACAAGAAAGAGGCGAATTGAGGGCTGAAAGATGAAAAGCAGAAGAACAGGGGAAACAACTATACCAGGAAAGGGTTTGCCTCAATGAAGGGGGATTTCACGTAGGATAGTACCCGTTGGAGCTGAATATAAGGATTGCCTAAAGCAGGAATTGCAAAGCATTCTGGAGAAAGATTAAGCTGCAGTGAGGAATCTTGAGTTTTCCCAAACACCATTTCTCTCTTCCTGGCCAGCTTGGGACAGACATTTTCAGGCTCCAGCCAACCTCACCCCTCACCTGGGAGAACATTACATAGAAATGACACACTCGGGGCTGGAGGAATAGTTCAGGGGTTAAACCCAAGGCCCTGGGTTCAGTTCCCCAGCACCATATAAGATGGGTGTGGTGGCACATGCCTCCCAGGAGTTCAAGGCTAGCCTGGGCCACATAGTGATTTCAGGACCAGCCTAGACTACAGATAAAACCCTACCTCAAAAAAATATATATATATATATGAAAGAAAAAAATCTTTTGAGAGGCTTGGTGACACATGTCTGTAATACCAGCACTCAGAAAGCAGAGACAGGACTATAATGAGTTAAGGACAGCCTAGGCTTTAAATAAAGCAAGATTCTGTCCCAAAATAAAAATTGAAAAGGGCTGGTTAGGTGTTCACTGGCAGGGTGTTTGCCTAGGATGCCTCAAGTTTCAATTCTCAGCACTTGAGAGCCATCAGAATGCTTGCCTAACATGCACAAGGCCCTGGGTTCAGTTCCCCACAACCACATAAAATTAGCTAGACATGGTAGTGCACACCTGTAATCTTAGCACCTGGGTGGCTGAAGCAGGACTGCCATGGATGTGAGGCCAGCCTGAACTACATAGTGACTAGAGGACCAGCCTAGACTACAGAGTAAGGCCCTATCTAAATAAATAAATGGGTAACTTTCATACTATTTGAATTATATATCAATACAGCTATTAATATAATAGCATTCATTATTGTAAGGCAAACCCAGTGGGAGCAGATAACTCCATGTAATAAAGTGGAAAGAAAATGGTTTTGCTGGGCTCAGTGAAATGACTATAATCAGCACTCTGGGAGCCTGAGGTAGGAGGACTGCAAGTTTGTGCCTTGCCTGGGCAATTCATCAATTTAGTGAGACACTGTCTCGAACTAAAAATTAAAAAGGGCTGAGGATGTATCCCAGTGTGAAGGCCTTGGTCACAAACCCCAGTATCACAAAAAAAAAAAAAAGTGGTTTCTGAGATTGAGAACCTGGTAGTCTAGTAGGGACTGCTTTTTTTCAACAACCCAGGCCAGAAACAAAAAAGTAAGTAGTTATGAAGTACCTAATGGGTACCAGTCAGTAATATAAGGCCTGTAAGCCTTTCAATCTATAATGAAAGTTGGCTAGAATATCCGTGAGGACTTGCTGCCATCCTAAAATCCTAATTCTGTGTAAATGCAGCACTCAAGAGGCTGACGCAGAAGGATTGCTGTGAGTTTGAGGTCATAGTGTGTTACACAGTGAGTTCAGAACCATCCTGGACTACAGAGCAAGACCCTGACTCAAAAAAAAAAAATCCTAATTCTCATTTGTGGGTGGGATTAACAGATGAGATGGGGCCTCAAAATTCAGTCTTTTTAATTAATTATGTAGGTGGTAATAAACCTCATAATCAACAACTAGATAAATTCACAGCGCCTACCTCAAACCCTAAAGACAGAACATTGTAGACTTTAAACTTCCATTGCGAGAGATTTCTTGGACTTGCAAAATTAGTAGGGAATAGTAACATGGGCAGCAGGAAAGAGGGGTCTCTCTCTCTTTTCTTTTTCTTTTTCTTCTGTAGTTCAGGCTGGTCTATATTCAGTATGTAGCCCGAGTTGGCCTAGTAAACACAATAATCCTCCTACCTCAGCCTCCTGAGCACTGGGATTACAGATGTGCACCACCATGCCCAGATTACTTTCATGTTGTGCTAGGTAGTCAAACTCAGGGCCTTGCATATGCTCGGAAAGCACTTTTACCACCGAGTTATACCCCCAGCCTGGTAGGGTTATTTCTGTGTGAATCTGTTTCTGAGGTTTTATACACTTAGATTGTCACTTTTTTTTTCTTTTTTTGAGACTGAGTCTCTGTAGTCCAGGCTAGTCTTCAACACACTGTGTAGCCCAGCTGTCCTCAAACTCACAGCAATCCTCCTGCCTCAGCCATCTGAGTACTAAGATTGCAAATGTGTGCCACCATACTCAGATAATTTTATTGTATTGCAACAGGGTCTCACTCTATGGTCCAGGCTAGCCCTGAGCTCATGGCAATCCTTATGACCCTACCCCCCACGTTGTTGGAATTATAGGCATCCACCACCATGGTCAATTTATGGGTGCTGGAGAATCAAACTCAGAGCCTTGTGCTTGCTAGGCAAATGCTGTAACTGCTGTGCTGTTCCTCTAGATCTCCCTCCACCAGCCAATCGCTATGTGTAGCTAGAGGATCGAACCCAAGCCCTTGTGTGTGCTAGGCAATCATTCTACCAATCAGCTAAGTCCCCAACCCCTCCTTGGAGTGTCAAAGACAAGTGATTCATTACTCCACACAAACTAGAACATTAAGTAAAAATCATTTAAAAAAATAAACTAGAACATGCTTGGTGAGGCAGTGTAGCTGTGGAATTCCAAACCACATAAGTCCTCAGCTTTTCCTTTGGAAGCCTTTTTTGTTATTGCTACCATTGTTGCAGCACTGTGCTTCTAGCCCAGGGCCTTGCATGTAGTAAAGAAGAGCCCTCCCAGGGTTGGAGGAATAGCTCAGTGGTTAAAACTCTTAACCTAGCAAATGCAAGGCTCTGAGTTTGATTCCCCAGCACCACATAAACTGGGTGTGGTGGCCTATGCCTGTAATACTAACACTTGGGAGGCTGAGACAGGAGGATTGCCGTGAGTCCAAGGCCAGCCTGGGCTCTGAAGTGAATTCAGGACCAGCTTGGACCACAGAGTGAGACCCTGCCTCAAAAAAAAAAAAAAAAAGTGCACAAACAAAATGTACATACGTAGAACAATAATGGCACAGAGGAAAGACTCTTTAACTCTCTCAGCTGGATGGTGTTATGGTTTAGATCTAGTATGTCCCCTAAAAGCTTCATGTGTTTGTTTTTTTGTTTGCTTGTTTTGTTTCGTTTTGGTTTTTTTCCAAGACAGGGTCTTGCTCTGTAGCCCAGGCTGGTTCTGAACTTACTGGTATAGTAACTTATTGGTACAGGCTGGCCTTGGACTCAGAACAATCCACCTGGCTCAGCCTCCTGAGTGCTGGGATTACAGGCCTGTGCCACCATGCCTAGCTTCATATGGTGCTAGGGAATCAAACTCAGTGCTCTGCACTTGCTAGGCAAGTGCTTTAACCACTGTGCTATTCCTCTAGCCCTGGTTTTGTTTTTTGAGACATGGCCTCTCTCTGTAGTCCAGGCTGGTCCTGAATTTACTGTGTTGCCCGGGCTGACCTCGAACTCATAACAATCCTGCTTCAGCCTTCCAAGTGCCAGGATTATGGGATTACAGGCAGGTAAAAGACCAGTTTGTTTAGGCAAGCCCTTAACTGTTGAGCTGTGTCCTCGGCCCCACCCCATGTGTTTGGATGCTGTGGAGTATGTGTGGACTTCAAGTGCTGTTGGGAGTGGGGCCTGTTTGGGAGGGTGCATAGTGAGTACAGGACCTCACTGAGAGTGTGCCCGTGCTGCTCCCCAAGTCTGATCCTTTCTCTTGGAGCAGCTGATCTCTGCCAGATTCTTCCCGCCATTGCCAGCCACCCATGAATAAATTAACTGAGACCTCCTGAAACTGTAATCTAAAATAAATACCTTAAGTTGTGGGTGTTGTGTCCAAGCAACAAGAAAGTGACTAAGACAGGGTCTTGAAACGGTGGCCTCCTTTAGGTTTTTGCCAAGTGGAAAGTAATTTAACCAGATGCTTGGTTTTGGAGGTTAACTCAGATTGTGATTCAGAAGAAGTAAAGAAAATATAATTTATTTATTTAGACTAAATCTAATCTGGCCTACTTTCTGACCCCTTACCATATAAACATAGTTCAAATAAAGCTTGGTCTTAGCCCCACACACAAAAAGAAAGAAAAAAGAAACAACAACATGGTTTAAACCGATTATTGAAGCAGTCCCTATATATATATGTGAAGTCTCCCTTAGATAGTAATTCTGAGTCTGGGCCAGAATGATAGCTTAGGGGGAGAATTCTTGCCAACCATATGTGAAACTCTGGATTTGATCTCCAGCAACATACAAAAATATTAATAATCCTGAGCCTTTTGGGTAACCTGTGCTGGTCTTCCTGCTTCTGTGGGTTCCAACTCTTGATCGAAGCAGATAATGATGAATGAGGTCTTTGGACCCATGTAGTGACCTTTACTCTCTGACTTCTAGTCTCTAAACAATGTCTTTGTTCTCCTGGTCTCTGGATATCTAGTTGGCCTGCAGTGTTGAATTTTGAGAATGCTTGAGGCTCTGGTTTCAATTCCTACCACCAAAAGAAAAAGAAAAGGAAACATTCTTAAAGGCTGGAGCTACTGAAACTCAAGGTCTATTCTTCTGGCATTGCTCCCTAACTTGGCCTGCAGTATCTTTTTTTTTTTTTTTTAATGGATTTTAACTTACCAATCTGCCCAGGCTGGGCTCAAACTTGTGATTCTCCTGCCCCAGCCTCCCAGAGTGCTGGGATTATAGGCCTGCATTAACTGTTACTCAATTTGAGATATATCCTAAGTCTGAACACAAGCTTGGGGTATAGTTTAGTAGTTAAAGCACTTGCATGTGCAAGGCTCTGAGTCTGATTCCCCAGCAGCACGTAAAAATTAGCTGAGCTGGAAGTATAGCTTAGCAGTTAAAGGGCTTGCCTAGCAAGTGCAAGGCCCTAGGTTTAATCCCCCAACACCACATAAACTGGGCATGGCGGTACCTGCCTGTAATCCCAGCACTCTGAAGGCTGAGGCAAGAGAATTGCCATGAGTTCAAGGCCAAGCTGGGCTATGTAGTGAGTACAGGTCCAGCCTGGGCTACAGAGTGAGACTGTCTCAAAAAAATATATGAAGTCTGATTGTGATGGTGGTGGTCTTCCTTGTAACCCTTAATTCAGAGCCACCCACTGCTTGCCTCCACTCTGTTCCCATGCCAACCAGTTTGATGTGCTTATTTTCTAGGCTGGCATGGGATGGTCTTTGGGGCAGCATTTTTCCAAGCCACACATGAGAGGAAGTGAAGACCTCAGCATTACTTTCATAATCCAATATACTTTCTCCTCTCTCGGACAAAGCTCAGACTTCCCAGAAGATAATACTAATACCACACTCATAGTTTTATTTTCTTTATTTTTGTTGTCATTATTCCATCCAACCAATCTTTTTTAAGACGTATCTCACAATATTCCTAACCTGGCCTTATGTTATTATTTTTTTGAGATAGGGTCTTGCTGTGTATTCCAGATTGGTCTTGAACTTCCTACTATGTAGCCTGAGCTGGCCTCAAACTCATAGTGATCCTCTGCCTCTGCCTATGAGTGCTAGGATTACAGGCATGTGCCACCACACCTGTTATTTTTTATCTGCTATTATGGGATTGAACCCAGGGCTTTGCATATTTTAGGCAAGCACTCTAACCACTGTGCTACATACCCAGGTCCCCAGTTAAATCTTAATAGTAAGCTCATGGTGTTGCAGGCCTGTTACCCTCGCACTCTGGGAGGCTGAGCAGGAAACTCACAAGGTCAATAAAATGAGTTACCATTTGGGAAGAGCTCTGTACTGCGGGAGCATTCCCACATCCTTACACCTGTCCCCTGCTAACACTAACTCTCCTCCTGAAGTTCCTAACACTGTTCTGTTCTCTTTGTCCTCAAGGCTTTCTCCTGCTTCTGCCAAGTGATGCTGACCTTCTCTTTAGTTCTAATACAAATAAGTGTAAATTCAAACTCTAAAGAAGATCGTTAATACTAATGAGGGGTGTGTTAGGATGTGACAGTATTCCTCGGGTGATTCCCAGTGGCTGGAACTGGGCAAACCCTGATTACCTCTCCATGAAGTTCAGGCAACAGGATGGCACATCCACGCCCGGCAGCAAGGCCAGCCACTCCTCAGAGCCATCCCGGATCTCGGCCTCGCAGCCCTCCTGCACGAATGATCACCTGCTGTCTCTTCTTGCCCACGTCACAGGTTATTCGAAGAGTCTGTGGTCTCTCCAAGCCACCCCCTGGGTCCCCAAGACCCTTCCTGGAACTGGTTTTGGCAGCAGATTAAAGAACTCCGCCACCCTTTATCTCCGCCACGTGACCCTCTTCCCAAGGGGCGGAAGATCCTGGAGGCCCCACCCCTGACCCGCGGACTGACCTCCTCAAATGAACGCGGAGGCCACTCCGGGTCCCCTGTTGCAACCCGCTCAGGCCTGGACCATCCCCGCCCAACGGCGAGTTAAGACCCCGGTCCGGGCGCACTTGACTAAGGCTGCAGGTGGCGCGGGGAGACCACAGAGAAAGAGACAGACTGACTGTCGTCATGGCGACGGCACTGGTAGCTGCGGCCCTGCGCACAGTTGCTGCCGGCCGGAGGCTCCGCAGCCCGCGAAGCACTAGGGGCGCCCGGAGACTGAGCGGCAGCGTCCCTCGAAGGGCTGCGGGGGGCGCCAGCCCTGGACGCCGACTCAGCACCGCCTGGGCGCGGGCCCAGGCCCCCCCGAAGGAGGTCAAAGGCTCGGAGGACCGTGCCCAGTCCCCGGAGGTAGAAGACCCTCCGTGGACACCGGCGCCTGAGCCCTCTGAAGGTTCCGAAGCCCCCGCACCCTCGGCCGGCCGCTCCCTGGTGCAGCGGGACATCCAGGCCTTCCTGAACCAGTGCGGGGCCAGCCCCGGGGAGGCGCGCCACTGGCTTACACAGTTCCAGACCAGCCACCACTCTGTGGACAAGCCCTTCGCGGTCATGGAGGTGAGCGGAGCCTGGCATCGGCTGTGTCACTGCGAGGGGGTGGGGGTTGTGTGGCGACGTGTGGTCAGGCATGGCAGGGCAGGCTGTGGACGCTGCGCAGGCCGGGAAGGGGCGAGCGCTGAGGATTGGCCAGACCGTGCGTGGCTCCGGACGCCTGGATCCCAGCCGGAGTGAGGCGCCCCGGAGCCCAGCCCACCGCGTGTGACGCCTGAACAAGGCCCCTCGCAGAGCCGCCGCGTCATCCCATCCCCCAAGGTGTCCAGAGTACAAGGTCGCAGGGAGGAGCAGAGGGAGGAACCCTCGTGTGAGATAAGGCAGTGGCGAGACCCAATGGGCAGAGAGCGGCACCGGGGGACGCCGACGGCCTGAGAGAGAGGGCAGGTGCCGAAAGTAGGAACACGTGGCTTAGCGCCGCGTCCCGCCCCCTACACGCCCACCTTTCCGCAGGTGGAGGAGGAGGTGCTCCAGTGCCGGCGGGCTGTATCCAGCCTGGCCTTCGCCCTGGCCTTCCTGCAGCGCATGGATATGAAGCCGCTGGTGGTCCTAGGGCTGCCGGCCTCCACGGCGCCCTCCGGCTGTCTTTCCTTCTGGGAGGCCAAGGCACAGCTGGCTCAGCGCTGCAAAGTCCTGGTGGACGAGCTGCGGCACAACGCAGCCACTGCCGTGCCTTTTTTTGGCGGCGGCTCGGTGCTGAGCGCTGCGGAGCCGGCGCCCCACGCCAGGTTAGTGCCGGCCCTGCCCGCCCCGGCGTCCTGAGAGTCGGCTATTCCTTCCGCCCCGCCCGGTCTGGTGGCCGCTGGCGGGGCCCTCTCGAGCACCACATCTGACCCACAGCTACGGCGGCATCGTCTCGGTGGAGACTGACCTGCTGCAGTGGTGCCTGGAATCCGGCAGCATCCCGATCCTGTGCCCCATTGGGGAGACAGCCGCGCGCCGCTCTGTGCTTCTCGACTCACTGGAGGTGACGGCGGCGCTGGCCAAAGCCCTGCGGCCCACCAAAATCATCTTCCTCAATAACTCAGGAGGGCTGCGGGACACCAGCCACAAGGTGCGACCCTCCTCCCCTACCCCAAAATTGTGACTCTAAGCCCCTTTGCGCACCTCCGCGATGAGCCACAGTCACTCTCAAGCCAGGTGGGTAAGAAAGTATCAGAGAGGCGTTTGGGCTTTGGGACTCAGACCCGAGCAGCCCGGGACTCCGGGAGGAAGGAAAGATAATGAGGTCGGAGAGGAGAGGTCTGTGGGGCAGGGGCGCAGGCGGAGGCTTAGGGAGCCGTTCGAGGCCAGCCAGAAGCTCATCGCCTCACCCTGGACGCAGGTCCTGAGTAACGTGAACCTGCCCGCCGACCTAGACCTGGTGAACAACGCCGAGTGGGTGAGCACAAAAGAACGGCAGCAGATTCGGCTCATCGTGGACGTGCTCAGCCGCCTGCCCCACCACTCCTCGGCCGTCATCACCGCTGCCACCACGTTGCTCACGGAGCTCTTCAGCAACAAGGGTGAGGGCGGTGGGCGAGCCGGGCTGGGTGCCGAGCTGAGTACCGGCCAGGCCTGTCTAGGTGTGCAGGAGTGGTGGCCATCCCACCAGCCTGGAGCCGTAGGGCGAGGCGACACCAGAGGGGCAGCAGTGGCTACCTTAGAGATAGAACACGTGTGGAACTAGGGAGATGAGCAGCACTTGGGTAAGAGGGAAGAATCGCGGGTGGGCGGGACTTGAAGGAGCATGTACTATGAAAGGGACTGGAGTAGGAGCGGGGGAGGACGAAACTGAAGGAGAAAGGCCGAACTAAAGGGAAAAGGGAGATCTATAGGAGAAGACCAGCACTTGAGGGAAATTCACAGGAAAAAATCTCAGCAGATCACAAAAATCATTTGATGTGGAGGTCTGCCAATGAGGACAATTTCCCTTCAGCCTTCGCGGTGTAGAGGCCCCCAGCAGGCCATGCTGTGGGAGGAGTGAGCCCCTCTCTGGGTCAACCTAATAGTAACTCTTGCCTCCGTATCACCACAGGTTCTGGGACCCTGTTCAAGAATGCTGAGCGGATGCTACGAGTGCGCAGCCTGGACAGCCTGGACCAGGGTCGCCTCGTGAACCTGGTTAACGCCAGCTTCGGCAAGAAGCTCCGGGACGACTACCTGGTCTCACTGCGCCCGCGGCTGCATTCCATCTATGTCTCTGAGGGGTGAGCTGCGGACCCCAGAGAGCAGGGACCAAGGGATGGAGGAGTCGGGCAGCTTTGATCCCAGCCTGCCCCTCTCCCGCTGCTCCAGGTACAATGCTGCCGCCATTCTGACAACGGAGCCCGTCCTGGGGGGCACCCCATACTTGGACAAATTTGTGGTGAGCTCCAGCCGCCAGGGCCAAGGCTCGGGCCAGATGCTTTGGGAATGCCTGCGAAGGGACCTGCAGACACTGTTCTGGCGCTCCCGTGTCACCAACCCCATCAATCCCTGGTATGCAAGCCCCTCACAGCTTTGGACTGGGCACTGCCTACCCTCTGTCCTTGGGTTCAATACACAGGAGGGTGGGCTTCCGGTCACTCGCCTCCCTACCTCAGGGGAAACCTCACCCAAGATCTCGTAGTGACATTCCTCAAGCCCACACCTCTTCTTTCTGGAAGTTAGCACTATCTCCTAACCCCACAGCGGCCTACCTCTCCAAGGGTCCTTAGAAATCTCAACCCTACTGGCTTTTTTCAAAACCAATTGCCAAGCTTCTGACTCCAGGCCCACACTACCTCCAACTGAACACTCCTCCTTCTTTCACTAACTATCCCCTTTCCTGCCACTGCCCTGCTCTGTGAATACTAAGGAACCAAGAGGTAGGGGCATAGCTCAGCTATTTAAGCCCTGACCTAGCAAGCACAAAGCCCTGGGTTTGATTCCCCAGCACCACATAAACAGGGCACTGTGGTGCACACCTGTAATTCCAGCACTCAGAAGCTGAGGTGGGAGTATTGCTGAGACTGAGGCCAGCCTGGGCTACATAGTGAGTTCAAGACCAGGCTAAACTACACAGCAAGACCCTGTCTCAAAAGGGGAGAGGGCTGGAGGAACGGCACAGCAGTTAAAGCACTTGCCTAGCAAGCACAAGTTCGATGCCCCTGTACTCATAAAGCCAGGCATGATCGCTCATGCCTATAATCCCAGAACTCAGGAGGTTGAGGCAGTGAGCCCAAGGCTAACCTGGGCTACACAGTGAGTTCAGTACCAGCCTGGGCTATAGAGTGAGATCCTGTCTCAAAAAAAAAAAAAAAAAAAGACCAAGAAGCCTGATGCACCTGTAATCTCATCTACTCAAGAGGCTGATTGAAAGAATATCTCAAAATTGAGACCAGGGGGCTGGGACATAACTCTGGTTATAGCACTTATATAGACATTAGATAGGTGTGGTAGCAAATGCCTATAATTCCAGCACTCAGAGGGCTGAGGCAAGAGAATTGCCTTGGGTTCAAGGCCACCTTTGACTACATAGTGAGTTCAGGACCAGCCTGGACTACAGAGAGAGACCATGTCTCAAAAACAAACAAAAAAAATCAAGCCTAGCCTGAGCCATTTAGGAAGACCCTGTCTAAAAAGCAAAAGGAAAAAGGGCTGGAGATACAGCCCAGTGCAAAGGCCGGGTGTTCAACTCCTGGTAGCGCAAAGTACAACAAAACAAAAAGCTGAGCATAGTAGCACATGCCTGTAATCCTCCCTGTAATCCCCAGTCCCCAGTGCCATTTTTTTTTTTTTTTGAGACAGGGTCTCACTCTGTAGTCCAGGCTGGTTCTGAACTCACTGTGTAACCCAGACTGGCCTCAAACTCACAGCAATCCTCCTGCCTCAGCTCCACAGTGCTAGGATTACAGGGGTGCACCACCACACCCATTGCCCAGTACCAAATTTCAAAAAACAAAACAAAAAAAAGAATAAGAATGGCTGGCACAGCAGTTAAAGCGCTTGCCTAGCAAGCACAAGGGTTCAGTTCAATTCCCCAGCGCTGCATAATCCCAGGTGTGGTACAGACCTGTAATCCCAGCACTTGGGAGTCTGAGGAAAGAGGACTGTGGTGTCTTCAAGGCCAGCCTGGGCTACAGAGCAAGACCCTGCCTCAAAAAATAAGAGAGAAAAAGGTAACAGACAGTGGTGCTTGATGGGCGTCTAGCATGTGGCAGACTTGAGAACAGAACCACTGAGTGGTGAGCGCTGGCCTGCCTTTAAAGACCGTCCCTTCTGCATTCTCCCCACCCAGGTACTTCAAGCACAGTGATGGCAGCTTTTCCAACAAGCAGTGGATCTTCTTCTGGTTTGGCCTAGCTGATATCCGGGACTCCTATGAGCTAGTCAACCATGCCAAGGGGCTGCCAGACTCCTTCTCCAAGCCAGCATCTGACCCAGGCAGCTGACCCTTGCCAAGGGCCCTGTACGCCCTGGGAGAGCCGGGAGGACCAAAAAGCCATGTCTGCTGTGGACGACCCAAGGCAGTCACAGGCTGGATGAGGCTTGTTGGCTGGGTAGTACGCAGAGGAGAAAGCTCTACCTGGAGGGGCCACCAAAGCGTGCCTAGCACAAGAAGGGGGACCAGCCTATGACCCTGACTTGCTCAGAAGCCACAGTAAATGGCTTTCCATCTTCAGCATGGGCAAGGGCAGTACTCTCCAGGCATGCTCAGGGCTAACCCTACGGGGACCGATGGCTGCGGCCTGTGTGCTGTTCGGACGCTCCTTGGCCCACATCTCATCCCACTTGCCTGCTCTCCTACCTCTCATTTAATTCCTTTGGGTCTTGTGATTTTTCAGGCCTTGTTAAAACGCAAATGTGTGTTCGAGTTGGCTCATACTTCACAGGAAATTTGCAATGTTCCTCTGGGAGGAAGAGCTTGAGAGCCTGCAAACCAGGGCTGCTAGAGGGAGGAGCAAACCGATGCAGGGCCCCAAGGACGCAGCTGCCACCAGCTCCTCGCCTCCATGACAGTGCAGAGGTGCTGTTCTGCTCCAAGGTTAGGAGACAACCTCATTGCACAGTCCACGGAGCCAGCAGCCCAGCTCCCGCCCGTCCTGGTGAGGAATCATCACCCACCGCTCCCCTTCCAACTGGGCTCCAAGCCAAGCTCAGACACCAGGGGCACATCTTTTACCTACAAGAGCCCAAAGAATTAAGGCTTGTAGTGTGATTATGCGGGCCTGCAACCCCGGCACTCTGGGAGTTTGAGGCAAGATCGCAAGTTTGAGCCCAGTATGGTTACTCAGCAGTTTAGCAAGACCCTATCTCAAAATTAAAACTAGAAAATATGATGAGGATACAGCTCAATGTGAAGTCCCTGGGTTCAATCCCCAATACAAAAAAAAAAAAAGAAAAAAAAACAAAGAAGCCACAGGAGATCGCTTTGGCACAAAACACTTGTATATGTTCCAAAGCCCAGAGGCTTCATTTAACTTTTTGTTTTCATGTTACCATGGATTGAACTCAAAGAATGGTCACCTACATTGCAACCTTGCCCTTCTTTTCTTAGACAGGGTATCACTAAATTGCTCAGGCTGGCCTTGACTTTGCAATCCTGCCTCTGCCTTCTAAATAGCTAGGATTATAGGATTATCACCACACCTAGCTGACGGAACTTTTTTTTTTTTTTTGAGACAAGGTCTCACACTGCAGCCGAGGCTCGCCCCGAACTCACTATGGAGCCCAGGCTGGCCTTGGACTCACGGCAATCTTCCTGCCTCAGTCTCCCAAGTGCTGGGATTACAAGCTACAGGTGTGCACCACACCTGCTTTATGTGGGGAGGGGAATCAAAATTGTGTACTTAATGCTTGACTTCAAGCGCGTTAACTACTGAGCCATTCCTCCAACCCTGACTGAACATTTTTTGACTACCCAAGATGTGCTAGGTATTTTACAGGCTACTGGAACTTCTTTGTCAGAAGGGGCACGGACAGGTGAGGAATGAGACAGTGGGGCACAGCTCAGCAGCTAGAGCAGTTGCCTAGCAAGCCCAAGGCCCTGGTTTGATTCCCTTGTACCACATAAGCTGGGTATAGTGGTGCAAACCTATAATCCCAGCACTTAGGAGGCCAAGGCTGGATTACTGTGAGTTTGAGGGCAGCCTGGACTACAGAGTGAGTACCCACCTCAGAAAAAGAGACTATCATGGCACACCAGGAACTGTGAAGGAGCCAAGGCTACAAGAGCAGATCCTGTCTTCCTTTAGGAGACAAATATGTCAACACATCTGAAACTGGGCATTGGTCAGCCATGACCTACATCCACCTGTAGCTGAATTCACTCTGTGGCTTTAGACAAACTGCTTGCCTACCCTGAGCTGCTATTTCCTTGTGTGTAAAATGTAAAATACTTGGTTAAGTGGACACAACATCAGTTCTGTCCCTCTAGTTGGTTTCACCAAAGAGTTCTTCAAAAAGCTGGCCCCAGGAGCCGGGGCTGTAGCTCAGTAGAGCACTTGCCTAGGAAGCACATGGCTGTGGGTTCAATTCCCCAGCACCACATAAGCCAGACGTGGTGGTGCATGCCTGTACTCCCAGTACTCAAGAGGCTGGTGCAAGAGGATTGCGGTGTGTTGGAAGTCAACCTGGGCTATATGGTGAGTTCAGAACCAACCTGGCCTAAAGAGTGAATCTGTCTCAGATAAATACATAAATAAAATTTAAATAGCTGGCACTGGGTAGGAGGAATAGCTCAGTGGTTAGAGCACTTGCCTAGCAAGCACTGTGTACCTAAATTGATTCCCCACACCATGTAAACTGGGTGTGGTACACATGCCTGTAATCCCAGCACTTGGGAGGCTGAGGCAAGAGGATTGCCACGAGTCCAAGGCCAGCCTGGGCTACAGTAAGGGTTTCAAGGGGTTCTGTGTTTTTGTAGTGCTGAGGATTGAATCCAGAGGTTTTCAAATGAGCAAAAGGGCTACAAACAGAAACACCCCCAGCAAGATTTTGAGGTTTCTGAGAATCAAAGGACTATGGGAACTCTCAGAACAAGGAAATCAGAGGAGGCCTCAGGTCTGGCCTAAAGTCTTTCGAGAAACTCAAGAACAATTCCTGCCAATGGCAAAGTGCCCTGTGGGGAAAACAAAGAAGCAAAGCCAAATGTCTCTATAAAAATGTTTATTTTCGGAGGACTGTGTGGTTTGGTGTTTGCCAGAGCACGCCTCCCTTCCAGGCCAGTCATGACGCTGGCAACAGCCAGCAGGAGCGGGAAAGCTGGCATCTGCCGTATGCCCCTGCACGTCCCACAGCAGAACAAGGCCAGCTAGCTTCCAAGATGGTGCAAGTATCCTGTTTCTGCCCCAGCATACCCTGAGAACGCAACGTGGCCCCTCTGCTCCTCCAGGACCTGATCCACACGTCAACACACACACTCACAGTCTCTGAGAAGCACTGCATAGCCAGGAATGGTGCTACACACCCGTAATCTCAGCTACTCAGGAGGCTGAGACGGAAGGATCAAGTTCAAGCCCAACTTGGGCAACTTACTGAGACCCTGTCTCTAAAAATAAGGGTTGGGGGTGTAGCTCAGTGTCAAAGTACCCCTGGGTTCAATCCCTAGTACTGTAAAAATAAAAAAAGGAAAAAAGAAAAAAATGTACAGTGGGGCTTAGCCGCACCTGCTAGATGCAAAACGGAGTTTCCCACACCTGCCCACTTCTGGATCTGGTTTCCTTCCTCTGTTCCCATTCCCATAATGTGTACCCTACCCCTGCAGCCCTTACTCCCTTCTCAGGGATTCCTCTTCTCAGAGACAGGAAGCAGCTGGCCTCAGTTCTCTTAGCAAACGGCAAAAAGCTGTGAGGTATTACTGTGAGGGCTTCCACTCTTTCAAGGGCCGAGGAGGAAGTCCAGAGCAGAGACCTGCCTCTTAACTGAGGGGGTTGAGGGGAGCAAAGGCTCAGACCAAGGAGCATAAATAATACCAGCTGGACTAAAACAGCAGGAGGCAGGGTGGCCCACAGCGGCTCCCTGTGTCATGCCAGTCCTCTTACTCAGCCATCAGTGGCCAGGATAATGGCTGCCCCAAAGATGCCCACGTTCTCGCCGAGAAGCTTCATCTGGTTCCACAGCTCGACCCGCCGTGTGTTGTGCCAGTAGGTAATGTTGCCATCAATGAGCAGCATGATCGGGGGCAGCAGGATGGCTAGGATCTGGGCAGCCAGGGTCACGTAGTAGCCTGAGAGGAAGGCCAGGGCCAGGATGCCATACAGCACGAAGAACAGCTGGAGCATCAGTTCCCCTCCTGGGAGATGGTTCAGATATGCCAGACGGTCTTCCTTGCTGTACTGCAGTGAGTAGGCCTGGAGACAGCCATCCTCTTAAAACTCTCGTATTGACTGAGAAGCCCCTATGGGGCAGGACACCCCAGGGATGGCACCTGCAAGTCAGCTCCTGCAAGGCGAGCTTCTGGTTCCCCCCGAATGCAGACTCTCTGAAAGTAGGGCCTCCCCCTCCAACTGCAGGGACCCAGAGGTTAGGCTCTAACTCCTCTCCCCTGGGGCTTCTTAGGAAGTTTGTTTTGCAGTGGGACTGGGCCTCCTGCCACTGAATAAGCTACGGAAGCACACAGAGTTCTACACGTTAGACATGGTATCTGGGAACAGGTCAAATACTTGGAGCCTTTGATACCTTTCATCCACACTGGCTGCCTCTAGCACCAGGAGAACCATAAATTGGCAGGCCAGGGTAGCTTCCAGCAGCTCTAGATGGCAGTCTCAGCTGGGCCTGAACCCCAACAAACCTCTCTTTTATCCCTTCTCCCAGTCTTCTGGAGGCTAAAGCCAGAAGAGAACCACCCCATCTTGTTCTCCTGGCGCTCAGGATTGGAAACGAATGGCCAAAACAAATTCTTCTCTACCTGGTGCCAATAATGTTTCTCAGTTGGATGTGAGACACCTGGAGGGCCCCTGAATTCCAGAAGCTGTCCAGGCAAACCTTGGGAATCAGGCTAGCAGTAACTGAAAGCAAGGCCTTGCCCTGTGCACCTTCCTGCATCCTGCCAGGCCTGGGCCCACATTTCATTCCCAGGTACCTCCAACTGAACCCCAACCTACCATGCAGAAGAGGTAGATACCCAGGAACACTTGGCCAGTAGACTGCAGAGAGCGACTGCGGGGTTTCCGACGATACAGCTCCCCAGCACCGCTGGCCAGGACCAGAAAGCCACCAATAATGGCAACTGTGCGCGAGTACATACGGACCTAAGGCCAGAGGAAGAGACCCAGTCAGAAGTCGCCACCGCCACGTTTCTCCAGTATGCCCAGAGCGTCCAGCAGTCCTTCTGTACACACCTCATTCCATATGATGGGCCCTCTTACCACATCCAGTTATCCAGATAGATAATTCTTTTTTACAGAAACAGAAATTGAGGCCCAGCTGTGGAAGCCACCTAACAGTAGCAGTGGCACAATGTTCAAGGTAAAAATGGAAGATATTTCAATCTTTGCACACTTTACCTGACCAGACAAATGCAGAAGGGGGGAGAAGGGATAAAGGTCACAGCATTGTGATAAACTTGGCCCTGTGCCAATGCCTTAGATCTTATCAGGAATACTGTGCATCCTGCCAATAGTTAAAGGCAGGGGGAAGGACCTGTGACCTAGGGATTTAAATCCGCATCCCCGGTATTTTCCATGTGCCTTCCTTCACTTGCATGTGGGAAGGTCACTCTTTGCAAAAAGATAATTAAAGCCTCATATTTTGTCATCTGTGTCTCCTATGCCCATCCTTTGTTAGGACAGGCGAACTCCGATGAGCTGTTTCTAACAATTTGGGGGCTCGTCCAGGATTTACATGCCTGCTGGAGGGGAACACCCCAAGAGGAGGAAGTGCCCCATTTAGTTTTCTAGGTGGCCTGCTCTGCCTGGGAGGATCCAACCTCTTGCCAAGCCATGAAAAGTCTGAGATGGTTTACATTTGGAGACAGTAAGGATGATGCTAAAAGAATAGAAAACTGGCTGGTCAGGAAAACTTCAAGTGTAGACCAAGGTAGGAATGTTGAGGACAGTTAATCCTCACAGTATTACCCTGGTGACCAGGGAATATCTTTGGTACTTGGGGTAACTTTGGAGTTTGCAAGAAATCTCCTGAAGGACTCAGAATCGATTTTTTTGATGATGAGAGGCAAAATTGTAGTCCTCCCAGTGAGAAAATGGATTCACAGGAAAAAATAAAGAGTTCTCCCAAATTCTTGTAAAGTCCAATGGGAAGAATGTTAAAATCCTGGAAGGGTCATTCTTATACAAAGGGTAAGAAAAAAACAGGGAAAAAATGATATAAGAAGTTTGCAGTTTCGCCAAACTGAAAGGGCCTGCAGTCGTGGGGCCAAAGAGTACACAGAAGTTAAAAACTAGCATTATAAAAAGATGGGGACAGACCCCACCCTTTACCAACTCCAAATGGAGAAGGGAGAGACTTTGTTTTGAGAAGTGTACACCTGGGCCAAATTAATGTCTATTATTAGTATCTTGTTTATGGGGAAAAAAAGAGGGAGAAGTGACATGGAGAGCAGCAATTACTATATGGGAAAAGGTATCCTCCAGGCAGACTGGGTCAATCAGCTCAAAGCACATTCCTTAATGCCATCCTGTCTCAAATAATAATGATCCTGAGGACAGGGCTCAAATACAAGACCTCAAGGAGTTAATTATAAAGGTGGTCAAAAAGTCAGTCCCAGAGTTCCAAAATGTTGCTTAAATGCCCAATCCCCATAAGTAACCTAAGGCTTCCATTTGATCAAAAAAAAAAAAAAAAGAAGAAGAAGAAGAAGCATGAGATTTTTGCTAGCAGACAATGGGGAAAAATCAACATCTTTGGGAGCTGGAATTCTCACTGATAACCTAAGAAAAGGAAAGGGAGGGAGGGGAAAGAGGCTGGGAGATCTCTGTTGTACCAGGACATGATCCAAGGTTATCTACTGGCTTTTATATGTTAAATGTGACAAGACAGGACACTCAGGAGCTTACTGTACCCACAGTTAAAGGACACTTACTTGGTCTAGAGCCCCAGTTGTTGTCCCTGAAAAGGAGGCATAAGGTTTCCTATTGGCTCCCAGTTTATCCTCATGTCAGCAGGACAGAACCTCAGGCAACATCAGATGTTGTAGGGCTAGTGAAGCCTCTTGTTCTATTCCTTCCTCTTATCTTAGGAAATTGTCTTTTAGGCCACAGTGGGTTTTGAGTATCTATAGAATTCCAATAATTGGAGGCTTTGAGCTAACTTTGTAACTAGGAATTTGGCCAGGTATTAAAAAACAATATTTTACAAAGCTGGAGGAATGGAATAAAAAAACCTATAAAAGAATTCTTAAGGGAGACTCAAAAACTGTTTATGGAACAGGACAGAGAGAAACAAAACAAGGCTCACAGTTGCTATTATAAAAAGGGGGCTTAAAAAAAAAGATAGGTAGCCTGGTTCCCCTGGGAAATCTGGGCAATCTAGTCAAAGCTGAAAAGGAACTGGGCTGGGGAGAAACTGCTATAAATACAGAAAGCTGGGCTACCTTAAGAGGAAATGCCCCCTATGAATAAGAGAAAAAGAAGTAAATACCTTTATAGCTCTTGACAAAAAAAAAAAAAAAAAATCGGAGTATCAAGAGTTCCCTACAGTGAAGTCCCACCAAGAGCCCTTGGTATATCTAAAGGTGTGACCTAAATTAAAAATCAAATAATTAAAAGTAGGCATGCAGGAGTTCCAAACCTATATTTTTTACAGTTAGCTTCCTGTAGACTACAGGTAGTTTAGTATGATAGATTTAAAGGATGCTTTCTGGGCCTGTCCATTGGATCCCAAATGCAGAAACCTTTTTGCCGTCAAATGGGAAAAACCAATAAATGAAAAAAAAAAAAAACAAAACAGTATTCAGTATTAGTAGACAGTACTTCCACAAGGATTCACTGAAGCTCCTAACCTATTTGGTCAAATACTTGAGTCCATATTGGTGGTGTTCACCTGTCCTTGAGGGACTAATCTTTTATGTGGATGATTTATTGCTGTCAGGTAAAACTAAACCTCAGGTTTCAAGGACTACAGTAAGCCTGCTAAATTTTCTGGGCTAAAAGGGGTTACATATCTCAAAAAGTAAGTTATAATTTACTAAAAGAAAAGTTAAATATTTGGGTCATCTTCATAATGGAATAAGGCCAAAAAATCCAGAGATGATTAAGGGAATTCTGAGTTACCCCAAATCAACGAGGGACCTCTAAAAATTCCTAGGATTTATGGGTTATTATGAACTCTAAATTGACTCATGCACATAAAACTAAAAGCCTTTATCTTAAGTTGCTGACAGAGCTGGAGCCCTCCAATGGACCATGGAAGAGATAAACACTCTGAAAAAGCTTAAACAGTCTCTAATTACAGCTCCAGTTCTAGCACTCCCCTCTCTTGAAAAACCATTCCACCTGTTTGATACACTGAACTGAGGCACAGCAGTTGGGGTACTCACCCAGTACTGAGGAGGAAAAAGGAAACCAGTTGTATTTATGTCAAAATTATGAGACCCAGTTCCAAAGGGCTGACATGAATGTGTACAAGCCATAGCAACCACTGCTTTACTGGTGGAAGAAAATAAAAAGTTCACCTTAAGGTGAACACTCCTCATCAAGTCCGAGCTATCTAAATTCAAAAAGTTGGGTGCTGGTTAACAGATTCATGAATTTTAAGGTATAAAGCTACACAACTGGAAAAGATGATTTAGTTTTGACCACTGATGCTTGTTTAAATCCAGCTAGCTTTCTGGTCTCAAAAACAATAGGTGATCCTAAAGATTCACAGAATAATTACATGGACATTATGCAATATCAGACCAAGGTCTAACAAGATTTAAATAAAATGCCACTTCCAGGAGGGGACCACCTGTTGGTGGATGGCGCTTGCCAAGGTTTGGAAGGTAAAGGGCGTAACGGACATACAGTGCTACATGAAAAAAGATGAACTGCCATTAAAAAAAAACTGCTTAGCAAGTTGTCAGCTCTTTGCCCTTAACAGGTTGTAAAGCAGCTTGCTGACACTGAAGGGACCATTCATACAGATTCAAGGGATGCTTTTGAAATAGTTCATACTTTTGGGAAAATACGGAATGAATAAAACTAGGTCCTGCCTGATGGCAAGAAGATGCTTAATATACCTGTTATGAAAGAATTAATGACAATGTTACATTGAGAAATTCATTGGAAAACACAGGCTAGGGAGATACACTGTCAAAAATCTGTGGATTGCCATACCTGGGTGGATCTTCAGTCCTCCCCACCATAGAAACTAAGGATAAATTTCTCAGGAAATATGTGTTATCTCTTCTGCTTTGTCTTCCTTAAGGCTAAAGGGACTTCTTACCCAGACACCTCCTCTTGAGTTCCCAGCACATCATTTCCAGACTGGTGACCTGATGCTAATCAAGACAAAAGACGAACTCCAACCTAATTAGGAAGGACCCTACCAAGTGCTTCTGACTATTGAGACCACTGTACAGATGGCAAAAAAAAGGTTGGACTCATTACACTCAAGTTAAAGGCATTCTGCCCACAAGCCAAGAGAAGCAAAGGACATCAAGCACACATCCCAGTGGCATGAAATTAACACAAAAAGGTCATAGTGCTACTTATGGCGCTAAAGGTCATAGTGCTACTGATTATATCCTTACAGATGTTACAAAGACAAGTCCTATGGTTCCCTCAGCCATTCAGTTTGTTAGTTTGGTTTTCCCTTGTGAAAATGTAACTAAACATGAGTTACAAAATGATGAGGTAGACATCAAAGGATTATAACAGGTGATAGGGGAAAGGACTGCATATAAAAACTGGGTGCCTCGTTGGAATGGATTCAATATCCTGTACACACCCTTAATAAGAGCACCTATTGTGTGCATGTGACAGGATGGCCGGAGGCTCAAGTTGCCCCATTTTCCCATTGAACGGACCTCAGACTCCACAGGCATGGCATATGTGATATTTCTCTTACAGGCCAATGTGGCCTGAGGTAATAAGGCCTGCTGGATGCTGTCGCTACATCTCCCAGATGCTAAGGGACCAAGGCAGAGGCTCCCAGAAGTCACTGAACCCTCAGTCCCTGACACTAACTACACCTCATGCCTCTCCAGGCAGGAAGAAAAGTTAAAGTTCATGGGAATCATATCTCGATGTGATGAAGGCCAGTCCTTTGAGGGATTAAACAACCAGTCTCCACTGACTGGGGCCTGAGCAAGTGTCTGGTGGTATTGCAAGGGAGCACCTCCTGGCTGACTGGAGTGAAACCTGTACTTTGGTCCAACTGGCTCTCCATTCCACTCTGGCATACCAGCCTCAGCAGCCTTTCCAAGCCTCAGCTCTTATTTTGGGCTAAAAAAAAAAAAAAAAGCTATAGTCCCTAATGGGTCTTTCAAGCCCTATATCAGAATCCCCCAAGATTTTCTTAATAGTAGATTCAATGCTAAAAGTCAAAGGATGCTGTCAAGAACATATTTAAACAACTAGATACAACCAATAGAATGACATAAAAAGACAAGTTAATTTTGGACAAGATATTAGCTAACAAGAGGGGAGTTTGTGCAATGTTGGATGGACAATACTGTCTTAAAGAGATGAAAAAAGTAATAACTTCTGCCTTAACTCCCCTCACCATGGGTCAGGGTGCTAATGGCCCTGGGATACTATACTGTTCTCTGCATGACGGTTCATGATGGTTCTCATCCAAGGGCTTATAGGAGTGATCTTAAGTAAACAAATCTCTGTGTCATGCCAACAGGAGAACCCAACTAACTGGTCCCCACCAGACCATGATAAAAGGAGCTATTATATGTTAAAAAAAATTGAGAGATAAACTGGCTCTTAAAAACAAGTGAAAATGTGCCAGATGGTTAAAGAAGGCGGGAAATGTGAGCACCACCTAACAGTAGCAGTGGCACACTGTTCAAGGTAAAGATGGCAGATATTTCAATCTTTGCACACTTTACCTGACCAGGTGACCAGACAAAGGCAGAAAGGGGGAGGAGGGATAAATGTCATAGCAATGTGATAAACTTGGCCCTGAGCCAAAGCCTTAGATCTTATTGGGAGTATCGTGCATCCTGCCAATAGGAAAAGGCAGGAGGAAGGATCTGCAACCTAGGGATTTAAATCACCATTCACGATATTTGCTGTGTGCCTTCTTTCACTGGCACGTGGGATGGTCACCCTTTTTGCAAAAAGATAATTAAAGCCTCGTATTCTGGCCTCCTTGCCTCCCATGTCCATCCTTTGTTTGGACAGGTAAATTCCTGCAAGCCATTTCTAACACAGAAGGGTTAAGAAAACTGTCCATGGTTCTATAGAAAGTGAAGGGCAGAACCCAGATACCAAACATTGTCTGTTTTCCAACATTGAGGTCTGTAGACTAAACCCAGGGTTCTTTCCTCTGTGGGGGTCTATTCAAAACGAAAAATACACACACATCACACACACAAAAAAAACAACTGACCTCACTGTCCTGCAGCTGTTCCTACCTCTGTCGGTCTCCCTCACTGGACTCGCAGCTCCTTCCTTGAGCGTAGTGTCTGTGTCCAGCCGTACCTCCAAATCTGAAGGGCCTCCCACAGACTCTGGTCTTTACAGGCTTAAGTGATGCACTAAGATTAAACCCCTTTCATTAACATCTGACGCCTGGACCAGATAGCCTCCAAGATGCCAGTTGCCATGAGTTTGGGATTACTAAATTAGTGGTTTAAACAAAGGACTCTGGGAACCAGGTGATTTGGGTTCTGGACCCACAAGTAGGTGTGGCGTGATTTGGGGAACATCTGTCTCCCATCTCCAGAGCTCAGTTCCACACGCTGATCTCTCCCTAGGCTCTTCCCTCTGCGCTCCCCAGGAACTGGCGTGCAGCTTCCTTTCCCGACCGAACACCCCCCCTCCCCACCCCCCGGGCCCACACGCTCACCTTCAGCGAATCCCCGTAGTGAACGTAGCCCCCCACGTAGGCGGCGTACGTGCTAATGGCCAGCTGCAGTGCTGCCCCCAGCGCGAACCAGCGGCGCTTCACTCCGAAAGACATGAAGCTAGCGCACACCACGGCTGCCCCCATATCGAAGTACAGGTAGGGAACTGGGATGTCGGGCTTCCTGCGAGCCAAGCGTGGGAAAGAATGAGGACGGAATGAAGCAGGGGGGAAGAGCCTTGCGCCCCGTAAGTTCCGGCGGGCTCCACGGCTCCCCCCAGGCGTGAGATGCCTCTCATGGCGAGGAACGCCACACCAGACCTGGCCAGGCGCCCCGCGCAGCGTCCGCCCAACAAGCCCGAGGTACCAATTCCTCCCGGTCCAAAGGTCTCAACTTCTGGGCCCCACCTTCTTAGCCGTATCGCCGCACCCCAGCTCCTAGGACCGGCCGACCGCCCCCCACCGCGTTCGGCGGCTGCGTGGGTGCACTCACCGGCGCACCTCGGCCCTTTCAGCGTACAGCATGAGCTGGCTGAAACAGCCCCAGAATGGGCAGCGTGTGAGCAGCACCGAGCCCAGCCGCATGATCAGCTGCAGCATCCAGCGTCTGGAACCTATCCTCATCGCCATATTGGGAAAGGGCAGTCCTTGGCAACCTCCCATCTGTGATGCCGACGCAGAGATGAGCTACACAATTTCCGGTCCTTGCCTTTTCCCGTCGTAGGGAAGCAAAGCTGTCGCTATCAGGTTCCAGGAGGGAAGTGTTCTAACAGCAGAGAGTTGCGCCTTTTTCTCTGTCCAGGGACAATTCAACATCACCCCACACACTTCTTCCTTCTTCTTCTCCTTCTCCTCCTCATCAGAATCGTAGCTCAGTGTGTGGAAACTACTCTTTGCAGCCAGACCTGGATTCTAACCCACATGCCAATCTTCTGATTTTTTATTTTTTTGAGAGTCTCGCTCTGTAGCCCACGCTTCTCCTGAACTCACTATGTGGCCCCGGGTAGTGTTGAACTCAAGGCAATCCTCCTGCCTCAACTTCCAGAGTGCTGGGATTAGAGGCATGTGCCCCCATGTGGTGCTGGGGAATGGAACTCAGGGTCTTGTGCTTGCTAGGCAAGCGCTTTAACTGCTGTGCTACTCCTCCAGCCCCATGATTTTAGATTCACAGGGTCGAAGACTCATCTGTGAAGTGGGGATAATGACATTAACCTCACAGAGTTGTTGAGAAGTTTAAATGTGACAGCACTGGTCCTAGCATATAGCGGGATTCAATAAAGCGAATGCACACATTCACATTTGAGGCCAGCCTGGGCTGCTATACCAGTTTCTGTCTTAAAGAGTGGAGAGAGAGAAAGAGAGAGAGAGAGAGAGAGAGAGAGAGACAGACAGACAGACAGACAGAAAGACAGACAGACAGACAGACAGACAGACAGACAGACAGACAGGGGGGTGAGAATACACAACCCCCAGAGAGTCTCCAAGCTTTTTTCTTTCTTTCTTCCCTAGCACTAGGGACTGAACCCAGGGCCTTTGGACTGAGCTACATTCCCAGCCCTTTTAAAGTTTTAATTTTGAGAAAAGGTCTCTGGGGCTGGGGAATAGTGCAGAGATTACAGCACTTGTCTAGCAAGCACAAGGTCGAGTCCAGTTTCCCCAGCAACACATAAACCAGGCATGTTGGGGCACGCCTGTAATCCCAGCACTCAGGAGGCTGAGGCAGGCAGATTGCTGTGTGCGCAAGGGCAGACTAAGCTACACAGTGAGTTCAAGACCAGCTTGGACTGCAAAGCAAGGCTCCAATTTGTGATCTCCTTAATTTCCCAGAGTGCTGGGATTATAAATGTGAGCCACCCCGCCCACATTTTGCTTCTGTTTTTCTGTAGCCAAAGTTGGCCTCAGACTCTTAATCCTTCTGTCTCAGCCTCCCAAGTGCTGTGATTACAGGCGTGTGTCACCATGCCCGGATTACTTCCACCAGATTATGAGTTCCATAAAGGAAAAAGCAATGATTTTTGTTGTTTTTTTTTTTTTGAGACACAGTCTCGCTCTGTAGCCCAGACTGGTCCTGAACTCTGGAGCCAAGGCTGACCTTGGACTCACAGTTATTCTCCTGTCTCAGCCTCCCAAGTGCTGGAATTACAGGTGTGCACCACCACACCTGGTTTATGCGGTGCTGGGGAATCAAACTCAGGTACTTAGCGCTTGCTAGGCAAACGCTTTAATTGCTGAGCCATTCTTCCAGCCCCCACCCCCAACATCCACAATTTCAGGGAGGAGGGATCTGCCTCAGTTTCAGGTCTGTCACATGCACAGCCCAGTCATAGGGCAGGCGGCAATGTTGGAGGAACATGGCAGAGACAGAGGATGGAGAGCTGCTCACCCCAGTGTAGACAGAAGCCAAGTGAGTCTGAACACTGAGGCAAAGATGAGGGCTTTCCCAGGAATAAGCTACATTTTTCCTCTTCCTTCCTTAATTCAAATTGCCCCTTCCTCGCTTCCTGGTCCACAAATCAACAACACACACCTGAAAGCTTTGCCCTAGACAACTCCAATCTCAACAATTCCTTCCTCCAGATGAAACCCCAAACATCCAACCCTTCCAGCCAAGTTCTGCCTCCCAATAAGACACAGCTGCAAGTACATGAGGCTTCTGGGGGGCACTCAACATTCAAACCATAGCATGATCCCAAGAATAAAGTATTTCCAAGTATCCAGCAAAAACTAGACAATTTAGCTCATTTTCACACTCCATTCTCGTCTTTTATTAGCATGTATCTGCGATACAGAACAATGAGCTTGAGAAACTGGTGTACTTATACATCGCATCTTGATCACTTTTAGTTCCCTTCCACTTTCCACCCCTGCACCCTCCAACACACCCGCTTTCCCACTCCAGAAGTCTTATCTTATTGGCTTACATCTCTACTCCCCCCCCCCCAACCTTTTTTAAAAGACAGGGTCTTTCTCTGTAGCCCAAACTGGACCTGAACTCACTATGGAGCCCAGGCTGGCCTTGGGCTCACAGCCATCCTCCTGCCTCAGCCTCCCAAGTGCTGGGATTACAGGTAGGCGCCACCACACCCAGCTTATGTGGTGCTGGGGAATCCACAGGGCTGTAAGTGCACTGACCACTGTACAACTCCACCAGCCCCATGTCAATTTCTTTTTCCAGAATAGTAGTTTTTATTATATAGTACAGTTTTTTAGGCTGATTCTTAAATATGATTTTTCTATGAGGCTACAGTGAATGGGATTATCTGATCTGTTTTCATTGTTGTTGTAGAGGGATGCTATTGTTTTTATATCCTGCAGCTTGGAATTTGTTAGTTCTACAAGTCTTCTAGTCAAGTTTTAGGGTTTTCTACGTAGAGGATGTCATCCACAAATAAGGCTAGTTTGATTGTTTCCTTTTGTATTGGTATTTCCTTTATTCCATGCTCTTGCCTGATCACTTGGGCCATGGTTTCAAGTACTATACTGAGCAATTTCAGAGTGGATACTCCGGAATTGTTCCTGACTTGAGGGAAACACTTGCAGCGTTTCCCCATTTAGAATGACGCTGGTAATAAAACTGTCAAAAATTAATCAGCTCGAGGGAAGATCTTTCTGGACCTATTTTCCTCATTTTTTTATCATGAGAGAATATCATATTTTGTCAAAGGCCTTTTCTGCATCTACTAAGATGATCATGCGATTTCTGGCCTTGCTTCTGTTAATTTGGTGTATTAAATGTTTTACATATGTTGAACCATCCTTGCATCCCTGAGAAACCAACTTACTTACAGTATATGATCTTTTTAATAATTTGTTGCATTCTGCCTGTAAGTTACATTGTTAAGGATTTTTGCATCTATATTCATTCAGAAAATTGGCCTATAGTTTTTTTAGTTTCCTGGTCTGGGATCAAGGTGATACCAGTTTCAGGAAGGAGTATGGCAGTGTTCCTTCTTTCTTTCAATTTCATGGGAAAGTTTCAGAAGCACTTGCATTAACTTTCCCCTTAAATTCTGATAAACTTTTGCAGTGAATCCATCAGGTCCTGGAGTTTCATTAGTAAAAATCTTTATACTGCCTCAATTTCATCTGTGGTTATTGGTCTGTTCAATTCAGGGTTTCTCTGCCTTCTTGGTTCAATTTCGGTGTCTCACTGGTGTCTACAAACTTATCCATTTCTTCAAAAAATTACTGGAATGTAAGTTGCCAAATGGTTTCTTATAATCTTCTGGATTTCAACTATCTTTTTCATTTCTAAAGGCAATGATGTGATTTTTTTTCTTCCTTTTGATAAGTTTGGTTAGAGGTTTTTCTTATCCTTTCAAACAACCAACTCTGATATTCTGTACTAATTTGACTTTAGTTTCAATTTAATTAATACCAAGTCTGCTTAGTTTTTGAGATAGGGTCTTGCTCTTTATTTAGTCCAGTCTGGTCCTGAACTCACTATGTATCCCTGGCTGGCCACAAACACATGGCAATCCTCCTGCCTCAGCTTCCACGAGCTGAGATTATGAGCATGTGCCACCATGACTGGCTTAACTGGTGCTGGACAATCAAACTCAGGGTGCTGAGCTTGCTAGGCAAGCGCTCTAACCACTGAACTAGTCTTCCATCTCTGTCCAGCTAATTTTTATATGGTCCTAGGGAATCAAATCCAGAGCCTTGCATATACCAGGCAAGTACTCTAACCACAGCACTTTGCCCCTATTTATTTTTTGGGACAGAGACTAAGTTGCTAAATTGCCCAGGCTGGGCTTGAACATGCAATCCTCCTGCCTTAGCTCCCCTGAGTGCTAGGATTACAAGTGTGTACCACCAAGTTTAGCCCTTGTTTTTTTCTATGCCTGCCAGCATTTTTAACCATTCTACCTCCATCTCTTAAACTTCTTAAAGTTCCCTGCATCATTCCAGAAACTAAAACTGGGCCAAAAATGTTTCCTGCCCACAGAAGCAGGTATCCACTTATCACCATTCATACATCTAGAGACTCAGGCAAGGAAGATACAGGGTACACAATGGCTTCACCCACAGCCTTGTGACCCCTCATGAATTTAACCATCATCAATCCTTTTTAATCTTATCTGAGCCTCTAATTCTGGCCAAGACTCTTCTCCCAGTTCTATCTTCTAAGGACACATTCCCATATAAACCAAATCAGAAGCTTGGTTCTTTAAACAGATGAGCCTGAATCAACTCTCAGTTTTTCTATCATTTGTGCCTCTATGCAGCAGCTGACAATATTCTTATATATGTGGACCCTCTCCCTTTTTTCCTACTTAGCCACTTAACATACAACTCTGAACCCTGAATTCCCTTCTTCAATTTACACGTTTTGCATTATACTTCCAGGTGAGTTCTCAGGGGCTGAAAAGGCAAGCTACACAGTAGAAAACAAGGAATCAAGGGAAAAAGTAAAATCACACATACCTTCCTCGGACCCCCTCCTGCAGGGCCTCTAAAATACACATAAACCCGAGACATGAGCGATGGTTAAAAAAATTTGGGTTTTATTGTTTTTGCTAAACAATACTAAAAAAAAAAAAACTTTTTTCATCTCGAAGGCAGGGCTTGAATTATTTAATTTTGATCCATTTATTTAATTAAAAAAAAAGGAAGGGGAAGGAGATCATGGCCAAAAAAATAGTTAACCCCCACCCCACCCCCAAAGCTCTAGCCAGTCACATGAGCATCACCCACATCCCACTCAGTGCCTGGTAATCAGGAGTGGCATACTCTGCCCCATGAATCGCCCTGAAGGCACAGGGGCAACAAGTGCCAGTTTCAGCTGTCAGCAGGTTAATCAAACCAGACAGACTGGTGGGCTAAAGTCCAGAAGTTCTTTCCAGGTTTTCTGCCCATTGGCTGAGCACATACAAACTGTCATTAGTTTGTAAGATTTCAGGGGGCAGGGGCAGGACAGAACAGAAGGAAGATGGCAGGAGACGAGAAACTAGGTTACCCAAGCTTGTTCCTGGGCTAGAGGCTTGAGATACAGATTTAAAGAGAAGTTGGAGTACACGAACTCCAGGTTTCTTAGAAAAGAAAATTACTCTTGAGGAGGAAGAGCCGAGATGTGCCAGGCAAGCGAGGTCTTCCTGCAGAGGCACGGGAGGAAGGGCAGCTGACGCTCCCGTGTGGAGAGCGGCGAGGAGGTTCTTCTAGTACCATGAAGTAAGACAAAGGCAGAGGGAGAGTCCTGAGGTTGGGGCCAAATGTGAGACTGGTACATACACAGTTAAAGCCATCAGGATCCCTCAAAGCCAAATCCCATCTGCACACACTGGTTCTATAAAGTGCTGCAGGAGATTCTTGCTGTGAACTAAGTCATCTGTCTGGCTGAGGATGGCGGAAAGGGCAACACATTTTTATTTTCAGAGGGATGAGGTGGGAAGAGTGGCCATGATCTAGTAAAAAGAGACCTGCAAGAAGCAGAAAATATTTAGAGAACATTTTAATATATATTTTCATATATATATTTAAAGTTAAGAAAAATAAAACTAATTCAAGCCATGCCCTGTGCAAAAAAAAAAAAAGGGGGGGGGCCAAGGAGAAAAAAGTTAAAAGAAAAAAATTAAAGTGAGACCTCTGTCAGCTGCTCTGGTCTCAACTCAAGAATCACAGTCAACTTGTTACTTTTATTTTGGAAAGAAAGATGTAAAAGTTTTTTCCAATCATTGAGAAGGCAAGTGTAGCCACTTATAAAAACAGAATGGCAGGAACTGACTAGGAAAGGAAAGTAGGAAATGAAAGGGCAGAGTGAGAAAGGAAATTTTCAAAAATAAAATTAACAAGGTGACTGTTCCAGAGGGAGCTGTGAAAAGGACATGGTGGACCGAAGTCTGTTAGTCAAGTAATGATTCAACTTTTAAATTATTCTCTTGTTCTGTTTTGTTGGGTGTTTTGTTTGTTCAAGTCTAAGATTGGACACACTGGCCCTTGGTTAACAAGGGCCAACAGGAAATACAGGATCCCTTCCCTCCCCCGGCCTGCCTCCGCCGAAGCCACCACCGCCTCCGTGGCTGGATGCTGGAAGAGTCCTTCACGTGTGTGGACTCAGGATGACAGGGCAGCCTCCTTCTGTGGTTGTTGGGCTTGTGAACGCTGCAGTATCTTTTGGCTTTCCACATCTCTAAAATGTTTTTCAACCTGAAAGAGACCAGTCAGCTAAGTGAGGAAGGGAGCAAGGATAGCAGGTTTCCCAAAAAACCCACTCCAGGCTCCACGGCCTTAGCCTGGCTGTCCAGCTCAGGGACTATACAGGTAGCTGTCTACCAGCCTTCCCAAGAGTCTCTTGGTTCTGACACATTTAAATAAGACTGGCTCAAAGAAGTTAAATCTATAAACTAAAATATAAAATAAGGGAAGATTATTATGACTCAAATTATTCCTCTCTTATACAGGTATAGAGTAAAAAGCTAGAAGAAAAGGCAGTTTCTCTCTCTCTCTCTCTCTCTCTCTCTTTTTTGTTGTTTTTTTGGTGGTACAGAGCATTGAACTCAGGGCCTTCACACTGAGCTACATTCCCAGGCCATTTTTATTTTGATTTTGAGACACTGTCTCAGTAAGCTGCCATGCTGAGTTAAAACTTGTGATTCTCCTGCATCAGCCTCCCGGAGTGCTGGGATTACAGGACTACACCACTAATCCTGGCAAAGAATTTCTCCTTCACGTTTTAAGTCCGCAATGATGATCTCTTAATGCTCCTCAAAGAAAATAAAAAAATTTTTTTTGTTTATTTTTCCTGTACTGGGATTAAACCCAAGGCCTGGCACTGAGCTACATCCCTACCTTTCTACTTTTATTTTGAGAGGTCTTGTCCAGTTGCCAGAAGAATCTGTGATTCTCCTGCCTCAGACTCCCAGAGTACTGAGATTACAAGTATGCATTTCTATGGATGGTAGGAGTCGCTTTTAGTTTGCTTTTAGCTATACCTCAGCATAGAAGGCCAGGTGACATATGCTCTGACGTTGGTGGGCAAAGGCCAAAGAACAACCCTCTCCCTAAAGTTCCATAGCCCCTTTACTTACTATTTTGCGTACATGGCTCAGTGCACTCCCCTCTTTGCCTTTACAGTTCTCCACTTGATACGGGGGTGTAATAACAACTTCTTCCATGACTACGATGTTTTTTTCTTGCCATTTACAGTCTTTAATGCTGGAAGGAAAAGAGAACAAATGATGTGTTACCCCACTGCAGGCATCCCACACCTCCTGCTTGATGAAGAACTCCAGAAGGCTCACCCCAAGTTCCCAGGGCACCATCAACCAATAGCCAGATGCTGGCAGCAGCCTTGAGAGAGGAGCCAAGAAACACTGCCTGAGCATCACTCCCTCAGAAGGCAATGAAATGATAACATTTATCCCAAGTAGAGTCCAAAATTGTTACTCAAGCATCAGGGACCTGGAGAACAATTAAAAATCTGGTGGCAGCTGGGCATTGTGGCACATGCCTGTAACCCCACAACTCTGGCAGGCTGAGGAAGGAAGAGTTTAGAGTCTAGCCTGAACAGCTTGGCAATTTAGCAAAACCCTGTCTCAAAAAAGGGGGCGGGGGGATGGGTATGTAGCTCATTATGAAGGTTCTGGGTTCAATCCCCAATACCACTGGGCTCCCTCCAAAAAAATATACATACATTTTTGGTGGCAAAGCAAGGCACAGCACTAGACACACCTATAATCTCAGCATTCAGTAGGTTGAAGCAGAAGGACTGCAAGCTTGTGCCAACCTGGACTATATACCAAGACTCTATCTCAAAAAAAAAAAAAAAAAAAACATAAAACTTGGTGACAGCCTCGGAAGTCCAAAACAAATTCAGTTACAAATAAAGAAGTAAACTCAGGTCACCGGGTTTAACTTAGTATCCTAGGGCAGAGGATGGCAAACATCTCCTATCCAGGCTCAGGTAAGTCTGCCTACCCTAAGCCTACAAAGAATTACTAACCCTAGAAAGAATAAACTCATCTTTAGTGAACGGTACCTGCCCCCAACTAACCATACAGCTGCTACTCCAGGGGAACCCTCTCACTTATCACACAGCTAGGCATCTGCCAGGCTGGGAAAACCCATTCCAGTTCACACTTGGGGAACCCCAGGACAGCTCATGATACTGAGAGCTACTGCACATACCTGTAAATGCTCTAATACACCATGGCCTCAAAACAACTCTGGTGCCAGCTGCCATCTGTGCACCAGACCCAGGATGGTTAAATAGAGTAACAGAAGGCAGCAGGAGGGAGGGGGAGTGTCAAATGTTCATTTTTCACTAGCTAGGGAAGCTAGTGAAGAGTCAAATGATGTCTGCTGTGACAAAATGTCTTTAGGAGGTGATAAGAAAGTGGCCTTCAACGGGAGCCCAGGGGCGCGGGCCTATAATGCCAAGACTCTAGGAAGTTAAGACAGTAAGATCACAAATAGGCCCAGTGCTATGGTTGGATCTTAAGTGGCCTCCAAAAGCCTCCTGTATCTGGAACTGTGTGTTGCTGAGTTGTGAGTCAGGAAGTGAGGGAGGGGCACCCACCCATCTGGCCAGAACTGTGAGAAGGGGAGACATAGCCCAATTGGCAGCTTTGAAGTTATTAAGGAAAAGAAGAAACATTGTTACAGCATCTTCCTAGGCTGCCCCATTAAAGGACTGGGTATAAGAGATCTTCTGAAAATGAGTTATATAAATCTTTCTTCCCTTAAGCTGTGGATATAGGATATTTTGTCATAGCAACAAATAAGTAAGACACCCAGGCTAGGCAACTTAGTGATTCAATGAGACCTTGTCTCAAAATCAAAAATAAAAACTGGCTGTTGGTTGGAGATATAGCTCAGTGTGAAGGCCCTAGGCTCCATTTCCAGTACCACCACCAAGAAAAAAAAACATAATTTTAAAAAGGCCTGTTCTCTTCAACTCCTTTTGCTCATCTCAATGTACAACTGGAAAAATCAATATACATATATAACTTTTCTATCGTAATACTATACCAGCTTTTAAAGAAAAACATAATGAGAAAGAAATCACAAGTCCTAAATTATGAACTACCAGGTCTAAAAAGTACCTTTGAAAACTCTAAAAATTTAATCCAAAACTAAGATGTTTTGTTTATTCTGTGTTCCTAGAGACTGAACCCAGGGCTTAGTACATGAAAGTACTCTACCAACAAGATTCAGCCTGTCTGTGTGTGCATGAGACACAGTCTCATAAATTGCCTTCGGTGGGACTTAATCCATCCCAGAGAGAGAGAGAGAGAGAGAGACAGGATCTCAAAAAATTCCTAGGTTGGACTTGAACTTTTGATCCTCCTGATTAACTATCCCAAAAGCAGTTGAGGTTATTAATGTGCTCAGCCAAAACTAAGTAATTTTTTTCTGTCTGTCTGTTTTTGTGGGATTAGGGATTAAGCCTAGGGCCTTCACATGGAACTACATCCCCAGTCCAAACTGTCCAGGCTGGCTCAAACTTGTGATACTCCTGCCTCAGCCCTCCAGAGTGCTAGGAATATAGGCCTGTGTCACCAAGTCCATCTAAAACTAAATTTTACAGACAAGAAATGAAACCCAAAGAAGATAAGACCTCATGATCACACTATTATATGTGGAAATGAACAAAAAAACATCACATCTCTGGATACCAGAATGTTGCCAACACACTATCCAGCCTTCCCAGTACACTTTTAGGAAGTCTGCCACCGGACAGCATAGTCTGGCAATATCACCCCTGGACAAAGGACCCTTATGCTCCCGAACTCACGTCTTGTGAATGGTCTGGAAGAGCTGCTGGCCCTCTAGGGAGACACCAGCGCTGATTGCATAGGCCTGGCTCAGCTTCTCCTCCTTCTCTGTCCGTGCTTTGCTGGCAAGCTAGGGTGAGGAAGAAGAAACAGACTCAGAAAAGCAATCACCTTCATTCTTTCCAACAATCAGGCCCTAAGCTGAGGAAAGGGCCAGATTCTGTTTTGTTGTTTTTTGATTTTGTGGTATTGGAGATTGAGCCCAGGGTCTACATACCCATTCCTTTTTGTATATTCTGATTTCGAGACAAGAGTCTAGTTAAGTTGTCCAGGTTGGGCTCAAGCTTATCATCCTCCTGCATCTGTCTCTGAGCATGCTAGGACTACAGGTTTAGTAAGATTCAGTTTTATCAGAGGTCCACAGTGAATCAAATACTGCGAGTATTTGACTGCTGAGGGTTCAAAGCCAGCCAGGACTACACAATGAAGTCAGGACCAACGTGGACTACAACATAATACATGACCAGTCACTACTATTCTAAACTTTCCCTCCTTCCTGTCCTTTCTGAGTGCCTCCCATGTGGCAGATTACGAACTCTGCTAGATTTGAGATATAGTCATAAGGGGGCTGGGGAAGACAGACTAGAAACAAGAATGTAAGATAACTTTAGACAGTAATAAGTCCTAGGGGGAAAAAATAAGCAAGGTAACAACATGGACTATGACTAGGACTGCCTAGAAATTTATGGACACAAATAAAAAGTAATGCAGGGGCTGGAGGAATATCATAGTTAGAGCCTTTACCTAGCAAACACAAGCCCCTGAATGCAACTCCCCAGTACCATATAAGCTGGGCAAGGTGGCACACACCTACAATGCCAGCACTCAGGAGGCTAAAGCAGGAGTACTGCTGAGAGTTTGAGGCCAGCCAGGAGTACACAATGAGTTCAAGACCAACCTGGACTACAGAGTAATATCCCTGTCTCAAAAAAAAAAATTGATGCCAGTCAGAGACTGGGGGCTTGGCTCAGTGGTTAAAGCACTTGCCTAGCATGTACAAGGCCCTGGGTTCAATCTGCCAACACCACATAAAAAAATTAGCCAGGTGTGGTGGTACACCCTTGTAATACCAGCACTCCGAGATGGAATACAGGACCATTGCTTTGGGTTCAAGGTCAGCCTGAGCTACACTGCGAGTTCAGGACCAGCCTGGACTACAAAGCAAGACCCTGTCCCAAAAAAAAAAAAAAAAAAACAAAAAGGGCAAACCAACAAACCAGGCCCAGAGGCACAGGCCTAGAATCCTAGCACTCTGGGAAACTGAGACATGGATGCCTGGCAAAAGTACTACAAGTTCAAGCCCAGGCTAGCTAGACAAATTAGCAACTCAGCAAGACCCTACCTCAAAACCAAAAATAAAAACTGGGGATATAACTCAGTGTGAAGGCCCTGAGCTCAAACCCCAGTAGTGCACGCACACACACAGGTAATGCCTACACTTCTACTTAAAGGAGAAAATAAATGTTTATTCTGTGTTAAAGCCTCAAGTCTAGGAATTCTTGTGGATCACACCCTCACAGGCCTATTTTGGGGCTCATGAGGCTCTGTCCAACCAACACAATCATCAGTGCTCATGCTGCAGCCAGGACTCAAGTAAAACTAATCATGGCTACTGCCTACCTTCTCTTGAGCTGGTAGAAACCCTGCCCTCCCCTTCCCTTCAGAAAAAAAGAATGGTCTGAAATCTATCTCATGACTGTACATTCACTACCCCCTAGTGAAACAATAACAAGTTGATTAAATAAAACTAGTAATATCTGGTAATCTACTGAAATCTGGCAAATCCCTCCCAACAGAGCACCCTGTCAATCTCTGTAGCCCAACTCACCACTACTGGTTGCAAGTAACTCCAGAAGTACAAATTTCTTTGAATGTAGGACAAAACATATGTGCTGGACAAAGTGATCAAAAATCAATGAAAAGGAAAATAATGTATCTGACAGCCAAACAAATAATTTGGAGAACTTAGCCCTATGAACATAAATAGCCAGGAATAATAATACTGCAGCACACTATAAACACACCTACACAAGCACACAGGAATAATCTCTCCCCAAACCATCAGCTCTTTAAATACAAAAAGGATTATACCTCCAGTATGTTCCAATAGTACTTAGATGTTTTAGTCTTCAAATATTTATATTCCGGTCTGGGGGCATAACTCAGTGGTTAAAGCATTTGCCTAGCAAGCACAAGGCCCTGGGTTGATTCCCTAGTACCATATAAACTGGGTGTGCTGGCACATGCCCATAATCCCAGCACTCAGGAAGCTGAGGAAGAAAGATTTCATTAAGTCTAAGACCTATCTGGGTTTCATAGTGCATTCAGGACCAACCTGGACTACAGAGTGAGACCCTGCCTCAAAAAATCAATTCCACTATTATAGTAACCCTTCAAGTCATAAATCATAGCTTTAAGGGGGGAAAAGTAAACAATGTATCTAATTCTTTGTTGATAAAATGAAGTACTTTATTAATGTTTACATTTGGCTATGAATACAAAGCCTTCAATCCAGTTATGGGAAGCTTGGCAATTTGATCTTTGCTTAAGTTTCAAGGACTAAGGAAGAAAAGAGAGGTAGTGCAGAAGGGTAGCTCATACGCACTGTCATTTCAGCCTCCCCAGGTACGGTAGAAAAGGAAAGCAGAACAGCAGTGATTTGAGCCAGAGCTCACCTGGTCTCCAGGACATGTACAAAGATTAATACAATGGTATACAAGTAATCTTCTAGGCCTGGCTGTCATTCTGGCTTCCTGGGACTGCAACTTTACAGAGAAATAAATGAACAGGGTTGACAACACTAAGCAATGACAATCCCAAATGTGGTAAGAAAGCCCCATGGCTTGAAAGCACTCAGATTTTAAGGAAAGAAAATTTCTTATGGTGTATTTTAAACAACAGTAAGCAAGACTTACTCAAGCACCAAGAGAATCCTGGCAACAAGGAGGCATTTCCTTGGGTCAGGGACGTGGCTCTGTGGTTAAAGCACTTGTATAATAAGCACAAGGCCTGGGTTCAATTCCCCAGCACCACACACCTGGGCATGGTGGTGCACGCCTGTCCTCCCCGCACCCGGGAGGCTGAGGCAGGAGGACTGCCGTGAGTCCAAGGCCAGCCTGGGTTCCACAGTGAATTCAGGACCAACCTGGGCCACAAAGCGAGACCCTGTCTCAAACAAAAAAAAAAAAAAAAAAAAAAAAAAAAAAAAAAAAAACAGAAAAAAAGAAAAGAAAATCTGAAAGCTTGGGCTGGAAGAATAGCTCAGTGGCTAAAGAGTTTGCCAGCAAGCACAAGACACTAGGTCTGATTCATCAGCACCACATAAGCCAGGCATGATGGCACACACCTGTGACCCTACCACTTTGGAGGCTGAGGCAGGAGGACTGCCTTGAGTTGAAGGCCGGCCTAGGCAACACAGTCAGCTCAGGCCTAGTCTGGACCTCAGAGTGAGAACTTGCCTCAAAAAAAAAAGTAAGAAAGAAAGAAAGAAAGAAAGAAAGAAAGAAAGAGACAAATTAGAGGGCAGCTGGGCTCTTGGAAAGCAGCAGAATGGCTATACCAGCATTCCTAGCAGGATGGCCTCATTTTAAAGTCTCAAGCCCCCATAAAAATGGTTTTCCTTGAAAAATCAAAACCATCTCCCAACACTGGACCAGACAATGCTGTTTCTATAAAGCTTGTGGTGAATACAGACAATCTAAGTGCTCAACAAGTACAAATGTTCTTGTCACCTCCATAGTAACTTAAAAATACAACACTCCATTCACTAAAAAAGAGTTGGCTCAGGAAATCAGGCATCTATCTATGCAGAATGTGTAAGAACGAAACTGACAAATTAAGCTGGGGATGGGGGAGGAGACTGGGAAAAGAGCCACTTTTGAATGTTTGCCATAGGACAATAAAACTGATATAAATCTCAAACAGAGGGCTGGAAGAACGGCTCAGCGGTTAAACCGTTTGCTTAGCAAGAGCTAGTCAAGTGCTAAGTACCCGAGTTCGATTCCCCAGCACCACATAAACTGGGCGTGGTGGCGCAAGCGCATGCCTGTAATCCCAGCACTCGGGACGCTGAGACAGGAGGATTGCCAGGCTGAGACATGAGGACTGCCGTGAGTCCAAGGCCAGCCTGGGCTCCACAGTGAGTTCAGGACCAGCCTGGACTACAAAGTGAGACACTGTCTCAAAAAAAATAATAATAAAAAAAAAATAAAACTCAAACAGAATGACCAGAAAGCCTAAGTATTAGTGACATAAACTACAAGAGCCAATTTCAAATATATCCCCATGCTTTCCTCTCTGAAGTACCAGTTGTACCTCTGATGGCTCCAACAGCAAAGAAAATGGACTAGATTATTCTCCATTTCAACTCCAGTGCAAACAAATTCCAAACACTACATCATTTAAGGGGGTTTGGAAAAGACAACAGAAATGAGTGCAAGCTAGCTGGCTAGCTGGCTGGTCCTTCCTTCCTTCCTTCTTTTCTTTCTTTTTCTTTTTTCTTCTTGGCACTGGGGATCCAACTTAGAGCTTTACCCTGAGCTGTATCAGGCCTTTCTTATTTTTGATTTTGAGACAAGGTCTCACTAAGTTGCTAACTGTCCAGACTGGGATCAAACTTGTAATCCTTCTGCCTCTGCCCCACAGAGTACTAGAATTACAGGCCTGCAGCCCTAGACCAGCCTTGCTTGTTCACTTCTTTGCTTTTTCTTTCTGGCGACAGAGATCAAAACCAAGGCAAGCTCTCCATCACCAAGCTCCACTCCCCTGGCTGTGTTTCAATTCAGCCCCATACCTTTAATTATTCTACCTCTACCTGCATGCAATTAAGCATTTGGGATCCAGGCTCACTGCAAACCCAGAAACCTTCAGCTACCAATTCACAGGTTCTATTTTCATGGTAACCTGAAAAATAGTTCAAACTAGTATTCAGCTACAAGAATCTGCTTTCACAGAATGTTGTATAAACAGGATAAAATTTTGTCACAAGGAGCTCCACTAATTATTAAGCTTAAGATTTTCCCCAAAAGCTGGAATCTGTGGCACAGACTTGTGATCCTAAGCACTCTGTGAGGCTGAGGCAGAATGATCCAGTACAAGCCCAGACTGGGAAAATTTGGAAATTAGTGAGACTCTGACTCAAAAATCAAAATTAAAAATGGGCTGGGGATATAGCTTAGCTCAGTGTGAAGGCCCTGGGTTCAATCCTGTTCACACACACACACACACACACACACACACACACACACACAGAGAGAGAGAGAGAGAGAGAGAGAGAGAGAGAGAGAGAGAGAGAGACTGTCCCCACAAAAAGGATGTAGAAGTGTTTTCTCTCCTCAAAATAGGGGCTCAGAAGTGGAAAATTACCTTGCTCTTTTTCAGGCCATAGAACATGAATAAGTAAGTCTACTTTGGTAGAGCAAATGATTATATCATTCTACCCTCAAGTTTACAGGTATACAAATCTAAATTTTATTTATTTTTATAAATGACTATATAATATACCTAGAAATGGTTCAGTTATTCCATGTTTAGTAAACTTATAGTTATTGCCAGAATACCAGAGCAAACCAATACAAGATGCCCTCAGTAGTGAAGGTAAAGGGTTTGCCTTGAGGCTTGAGAAAATTATCAGGATTATTTTTATTTATTTATTTTGGTACTAGGGATCAAGCCCAGAACTTGCATATTGAGCTATATCCCCAACCTTGTATTGTTTTAGATTTTGAGACAGGGTCTTGCTAAGTTGCCCAGGCTGGGCTCAAACTTGTGATCTTCCTGCCTCAGCCTCCCCAAAATGCTGGGATTACAGGCCTGTGCTACCAGGCCAAGCAGGATTATACTGGTTTTACTTCAATGCTTATTATCCACACTACACCCATTTTCAATACCAACATGCTGGCTGCTGGTCTTGCTACCAATCGAAGTCAAACACTAACTAGTTAGCATCTCAAAGAATAAAAGGCACCAGGCTTAAGAACACACTGGTTCAAACAAACCAATAACCTATAAACATGGGTTACTGATGTGCACATGGCTAACTGAAATGACTACATGCAACAACCTGCACTTACTTACCTGCCTCTCCTTTTATTTTGTATGATTCCCAGTGAAAAGAAAGTCAATCCTTGTCTACTAACCAGTGATTCCTCCTGGGGCCATTTTATACATAGCACCTTGATGTGGGCAAAGGAGAGAAGTCCATGAACTTGATACCAAAGTACATCAATATTAAAAGGTTTCTAGCCATGCCTACAGGCAAGTCACCTGTGAGTGAGTGACTTGATGAACACAAAGGGCACACATTTCTGTGCATCAATGACACGGAGGAAAAAAGGAAGGACACACAACAAAATCCAAGCAGTATGGACTTCATCTTATTATTTAGTCACCAGCTGGGTCATCTAATTTCCACACATCCAGGTCAGTAAAGCACAGGTGCTGTGGAGAATTCAGAGGGATTCTTAGTGAAAGTATTTAAGAGGCTGACAGCTGATACAACAAGGGCAGTAAACAGTCCAAGAACTTGTTGGGTATGACCCACTGCTCCAATGAACTACTTTCAGCTTGTTTTTGCTGCCAGATTGGGTCTTTCAACTAGGTGCCCTCAAACAAGGGGTTAAGAAACACGTCTGCTGCCCTGAACTGCCAGCTGTCTGCAAGCCTGGTGTGGGCCAAGGGGTGACAGGCCATAGTGGCTAAGAACTGTCATCCTAAAGGAAACTTGCTCTTGCCCTTTCACATCTGAGGCAGGCTCTTGGAAAGTCATTATTCTTTAGCTAGCAACAAACAGGCTATCAAGGAACTGGGGACATAGCTCAGTGGTTAAAGCTCTTGCCTGGCACGCACCAGACCCTAGGCTCATTTCTCCATCACCCCATATAGCTAAGTGCAGTGGTGCACACCTGAAATCCCCACACTCAGGAGGCCAAGGCAGGAGGTGTGAGTTAGAGGCCAGCCTAGGCTACATAGTGAGTTCCAAATCAGTCTAGACTACAAAGCAAGACCCTGTCTCAAAAAAAGCTATTAAGAAATATTTCTTCACAACATCAATATTCCCAAGTCTCCCTCTACCCTAGCTGAAGGATCCTGCTTGAAGTTTCTAATAAAACACCAAGCCAGGAGCTGGAACAATAGCACAGCAGTTTGAGCACTCATCTAGTGAGTACAAAGCACTGGGTTCAATTCCCCAGTACCATATAAACTTCGCATGGTGGCATATGCCCATAATACCAGTACTCAGGAAGCTCAGACAGTAGGACTGCTGTGAGTTCGAGGCTAGCCCAGAATAAATAGTAAATTCAGGACCAGCCTGGAGTACAGAGCAATATGGAGTACAGAGCAATATCCTGTCACAAATAAATACATAAATAAATAAACATAAAATACCAAGCCAGGCACAGTGGCACTAGTCTCAGCTAATTAGAAATCTTAAGTAGGAGGATCCCTTGAGCCCAGGAGTTTGAGTCCTACCTGGCAACAGAGCAAGACTCTACTCTTTCTCTTCCATTTGTCCCCCGATCACAATTTCTTTTTCAATACTAGAAATTGAGAACAAGACCTCACACATGGCAGACAAGGGCTCTAATGCTGAGTTACATCTCCAAGCCCACACCTTCTTTTTAAAAATCAGTGTATTCAGTTATTTCCACTAGACAAAGTCTCCGGTACAGAAGAGAACTGCTTGCCTTTCAGGGAAAGGCCCATCTTTTCAAACAAACAAACAAACAAACAAAAAAAAAAAACAAAGGACCCCAGTGTCAACCTAAACCTAATTTTTTTTTTTCATTTCTTTTTCTTTCTTATTGGCAGCAGTGGGTTTATGCATTAAGATACACCCTGACCCCTTTTTTTTGAGGAAGGGTCTTACTCTGTAGTCTAGGCCAGTCCTGTGCTGACTATGCAGCCCTCAGTGGCCTTGAACTCATGGTAAACCTCCTGCCTCAGCCTCCTGAATGCTGGGATTAGAGGCATGTGTCACTACTCTCAGCTTATGTGGTGTCGGGGAATCAAACCCAGGGACTTGTACTTGCTAGGCAACTACTTCAGCTGCTGAGCTATTCCTCCAGCACCCCCTCAGCCCAATTTTAGTTTCAATTTTGAGACAGGGTCTCACTAAGTTGCTGAATTGCTCAGGCTGGACTTATACTAGTTTATTCCTGTCTATGCTTTCCAGAGTGCTGAGATTAGAGGTCTGTGGTCCCCCGTCCAGCTTTTTACTTTTTTTGTTAAAAATAATTCACAGGAACACTTCAAAGAGAACAAATTCTATATAAGAGAGCATTTTAGGCCAATAAGGATAAGAATATTCTCCATAGTTCATCATTTTATGAGCTCCAAAACTAAAGAAAATTCTTAAAAAGCTAGTCTGCTGGACTTGACTCTTAAGAAATATTAGGTGCTTAACTAGCAAGAAAAACACTATGAAAATCCAGGGGGTTGTCATACTTTCTCCTCAATCTCTAGGTTTCTACAAGACACTTATAAAAACTATCATACTACTACCATATTAATACAGAACCAGATCCACATCATTGTCAATACACATTACAGGCAATTTTACCTTCACCCTATTTTAAAACAAAAGTAGGTATTAGCAAAAACCTTTTTTTGTTAGTTTTTTTCAGTTATATGTAACTATGTTACAAAACACTATTCATAGCTATAAAAACAACTATACCTCTTAGACACCAAAAGGATAATTTCCTAGCCCTCAGATCCTGAAATCAAGTACTGTTGTCAAACTTACCAAGTGGCTCTACCGGAGAAAAAAAACTGGCTGAGAGGTAAACTGAAATATGACCTAAAAAATACATCTCTAAGAATATATCATCAAATTAGCCATTTCACGGCATGGCTGTTGACAATGTTCTGAGGGTGTCAAAAAAGCACTAGGTGTGGGCTGGAGGAATAACACAGTGGTTAAAGCACCTGCCTAGCAAGCACAGGGCCCTGGATTCAATTCCCCAGCAACCACATAAACTGGACATGGTCATGCACACCTGCTGTCCTATCACTTGGGAGACTGAGGCAAGATTGCTGTGAGGTCGAGGTCAGCCTTGGCTACACTGCAAATTCAGAAGCAGCCTAGACTACAGAGTGAGACCCTGTTTCAAAAAAAGCACTATGGTAATGTACACCTGTAATCCTAGAACTCCAGAGGTTTGAGGTAGGAGGACTGCTGTGTTTGAGGCCAGTCTGAACTGCAGAGTAAGGTCAGGACCAGCCTAGGCTACAGAGAGAAATCCTATCACTAAAAAAAAAAGAAAGTCCAACTGGGCTGCTGTTTTGCTGGTTCAGTTTTTGTGATGTGATTTAAAGAATCGTTCCTGAAGACAAAAACCCAACTAAAAGATAAGCTTTTCAAGGACAGGAACCTTTGTTTTGTTCAGAAGATGCTCAATAAATGTTGGATGATTAAATGAGTTAAAAAACTAATGATATATACTCTCCAAAAGACAGTAAGTCCCTATTCTTCATCATCACTTCCCAAGCCAGGCATGGTGGCATATGCCTACAATCCTAGCACTCAGGAAGCTGAGGTAGGAGGACTACTGTGAAACAGAGGCCCGCCTGGGCTCCACAGTGAGTTCAGGACCAGCCTGGACTACAGTGAGACCCTGTCTCAAGTAAGTACCTTTTCTCCATTCCTAGACTGACAATCTCCAATTTAGGTCACAGACAGAAAAGATTTCTACACTGTAGAGAAATGGACCAAATGAGTGCTTCCACTTATTCTCCAGTCATATCCAAGAAGCCATCTCTAAAATGCTCACTATTCCATGCTTAAGGGCTGGCAAATTCAGCCTGAGAATAAAATTCAGTCACCTGCCTGTTTTAAGTTTTACAAGGCACAATCATGTTTATTTGTCTACTACAAAGACAGCAGAATAGTTCTGATAGACCACAAAGGTTGAAAAATTTATTATCTAACCCTTATAGAAAAAAATTGCTGCTGCTTTTCTATGCTGTCAAAGCACCCTGCTCATACCTCTGTTAACAAGTTGAATATCACTATCCTGGGACTGAGACACAGCTCAGTGTACAAAGAGTGCTTGGCATGGTAAGGCCCTGGATTCAATCCCTAAAACCAAAAAATAAAAATAAAAATAAAACCAAAGAACCTATCTGCTGGAGGAATGGCACAGCACAGTGGTTAGAGCTCTTGCCTAGCAAGCACAGGCTCTGAATTCCATTCCTCAGGATCACATAAAGTGGGCATGGTGGCGTACACCTCTAATCCCAGAACTTTGGATGCTGAAGCAGGACTGCCATGAGTGCAATGCCAACCTGGACTACAGAACAAGACCATGTCTCAAATCAAAACAAAACACACTCTGCTACTGCTTACTACTCCCAAAAAATATGTGATTCCTGAGGGCAAGAGTAGTTTCCTTTTTTTCTCTTTCTGGTACTTGAGATTGAATCTAGGGCCTTCCCACTGAGTTACTTCCCAACAACACCCCCTACCCCAGTTTCTGGAGACAAGGTCTCTAGACATAGGGCCTCGCTTTGTAGTCCAGGTTGGTCTTGAATTCACTACAGCCCATGCTGGCCTGGAACTCAGCAATCCTCCTGCCTCAGCCTCCAAAGTGCTGGCATTATAGGCCATGTACCAATATACCTAGTCTGTGTGGTATTGGGGGAAAGGAATTCACAAGTAACCCCTATGTTACCCCTCCAGTCCATTTTTTTAAGTTTTGATTTTGAAAGGTTGGAGGAGTAGCACAATGGTTAGAGCACATGCCTAGCAAGCACAAGCTTCTGGGTTCAATTCCCCAGCACCTCATAAACCAGGTGTGATGGTGCATGCCCGTAATTCTAGTATTTGAAAGGCTGAGGAAGGAGGATTGCTGAGTTTGAAGCAAGCCTGGGTTGCCCAGGCTGGGTGCAAGCTTTCACTCATCCTACCTCAGCCTCCCAAAGTGCTGGGACTACAGACCTGCACCACTGGGACTGGCTTCTAAGTGCAATTTTTATCCCTCCCACTCTCAGGCTGGCAAATTCCCATCTCTAATTGACTCGAGTGGTAGGGAGGATGGGTAAAGCAACATCATCAAGTGTTCTCTGTTGCTTTCCCTTTGTCATCCCTTCCCCTCCCGCAATTCAAGAAATATCAGTTGGCCACACATAAAAAATCTGGCACAGTCCTATAACTTTAGCACTCTCAGAGGCTAAGGCAGGAGAATTAAAAGTCTGACGCCAGAGCAAGTATTTTTTTTTTTTTTTTTGGAGACAGTCTCACTCTGTAGCCCAAGCTAGTCCTGAACTCACTATGGAGCCCAGGCTGGCCTTGGACTCACAGCAATCCTCCTTCTTCAGCCTCCCGAGGGCTGGCATGCACCACCATGCCCAGCTTACGTGGTGCTGGGGAATCAACTGAACTCAGGTATTTACCACTTGATTCAGCACTTGCTGCTTTAACCCCTGAGCCATTCCTCCAGCCCCTCTTCTACACTCTTCTTTCTTATAGCCAGGAAATTTGTAATGCTTTTAACAAGGTATAGTATTACTAAAAAGAAGTTAAAATGATATTAAAGGGGTTTGAAGGGTAGCTAAACAGTAGAATGCTTGCCTACCATGCTCAAGGGCTTGAAATTGATTCTCAGCACATTAAAAAGAAAGAAAGAAGATATTCAAGACTTATGCCTCCTACCCTACCTTCCCTAAGCCTCTTCTGCTGGTGATAGACCTAAGGCTTTTTACTCTACAGTGACCTGCCAATTGAAAGCAAATCAGGCTCATTTCTAAGCAGTTGCAAATGTACACCTTCTGTAGTTGAGCTGTTATTATTTCCTTTAAAGTCCTTCTATTTTCTACTGGGTGAAAGTAAGCAAATACCCAGTACATATCAAAGGCTTAATTAGGCAGACCCTTGTTACATCAACAAGATGAGCCAACACAGGACAGTGTCTTCCTCTGTATATCATGTGTACATAAGTAGCACTCCTACACGGCTGGAAGAACAGCACTGCGGTTACAGCACTTGCCTAGCCAGCACATAGACCCTGATTTTTGATTCCCTGGCACCACAGAATCCAGGTATGGTGGTATATGCCTATAATTCCAGCACTGGCATGGCTGAGGCAGGACTGCTGTGAGTTCAAAGCCAGCAGTGAGTTCAGACAAGCCTGGACTACAAACTGAGACCTTGTCTGAAAACAAACAAACAAACAAAACACAAACACAAATACAACTCCTCTATAAGCACTTGAAGCACCAGATTGGGAGTTTTCTTCTAGTCTCTCAAGAGTACTTTAGTTCCCTTTCACAATGTTTACAGCTTTAAAAAAAAGGAGGTAAGAGGGATTGAGAAATGGCACAGCAGTTAAAGTGCGTGCCTTACAAGCCAAAGGCCCTGTGTTGATACCCCAGCATCACATAAAGCTGGGTGAGGTGGCACATGCCTATAATCCCAGCACTCGGGAGGCTAAGGAAGGCAGACTGTCCTGAGACCAAAGCCAGCCTGGGCTACACACCAATGAGTTCAGAACCAGTCTGGGCTACACAGCAGGATCGTCTCAGAAAGAAAGAAAGAAAGAAAGAAAGAAAGAAAGAAAGAAAGAAAGAAAGAAAGAAAGAGAGAGAAATGAGAGGAAGGGCTGGAGGAAAAGCTCAGGGGTTAAAGCACTTGCCTTAAAATGAGACAAGGTAGGGCTGGAAAAATAACACACTTGCTAGCATGAGCAAGACCCTGAGTTTCATTCCCCAGCACCACATAAGCTGGGCATGGTGGCATATGCCTGTAATACTAACTACTAACACTTGGGAGGCTGAGGCAGGAGGATTGCAGTGAGTTCGAGGCCAGTCTAGGCTACATAGTGAGTTCAGGACCAGCCTGGACTAGAGAATCTGTCTCAAAAAAAAAAAAAAATGACACGGGGCTGGAGACGTAGTTCAGTTGTTAGAATGCATGCCTAGCATGCGAAAGTCTCTGGGTTTGATTCCTTAGCATCACATAAAAGATTAGATGGCTGTGGTGATGCACACCTACAATCCTAGCACTTGAGAGGCTGAGGCAAAAGAACAATCGATCATTCAGGGACAGATTAGCCTACACAGTAAGCTCAGAACCAGCCTGGAGTACAGTTCTAGAGGTTCTCTCTCTCTGTCTCTCTCTCTCTCTGTCTCTCTCTCTCTCTCTCTCACACACACACACACACACACACACACACACACACACACACACACACACACACACACACACACAAACAGGCGTGGTGGCACACACCTATAATCCCAGCACTTGGGAGGCTGAGGCCAGGAGGACTGCCATTAGTTCAGGTCCAAGCTCAACTACAGAGTGAAACCCAGTCTCAAAAAAATTAAATTAAATTAAAGAGATAAAATTTTCACATCATTCAAGCAACATGCAAAAGGCTGTGGAGATTAGCTGTTTCAGAAAGAGTCCAGCAGGCACTCTTGATTCTACATGAATCTTGAGGAGGAACTGGAAAACATCCTGAAAGGTTGGTTTCAAAGGAAAGCAGACATTGCTTACTCATAAACATCTTAGCAAACTAAAAAAGGAATAAATGAAATCCAAAACTAATCCTCCAACTAAATTTAGTTTTTAAGTTTCAGACTCCTTTTCTTGAAAACCCGTCACAAAGACTTGGCAAGTGAGATACATGGTAAGAAAATTAAAGATTTTTGGTACTCTCCAAGCTATTACTTCCTGCTGCTTTCTTAGAAAACTAGGTAAACAACTAATTTGTAACACAGCTGATAAAAAAAACTGACCATCAGAAAGCAAAACACTAAAGAAAATCCACTAAATAACAAAGAACTACTGCTACAGAGACCCTGTCTCAAAAATAAAAACATAATAAAAATAAATAAACCACTATTGCTATTTGAGCTCAAAAAAAACAAGAGAATTTCTTCTTAAAAGTTCCAAGCTAGGGGCTGGAGGAATGGCTCATAAGTTAAAGTGCCTGCCTAGGAAGCACTAAGACAAGCACTAAGTACTAGAGTTCAATTCCCCAGCACCACATGAACTGCACATTATGGTGCACACCTGTAATCCCAACACAGGGAGGCTGAGGCAGGAGAACTGCCATGAGTCCAAGGCCAGCCTGGGCTCCACAGCGAGTTCAGGACCAGCCTGAACTACAGAGCGAGACACTGTGTCAAATAATAATAATGCCACACAGAGGGACTGGAGGAATACCTCAGTAGTTAGAGCACCAGGGTCTAATTACCCAGCACCACATAAACCAGGTGTGTTAGCAAATACCTGCAATCCCAGCACTCAGAAGGCTAAGGCAGGAGGATTGTTGTGAGTTTAAGGCCAGCCTTGGCTACATATTGAGTTCAGGAGCAGCCTGAACTACAGAGAAAGTGCATGTCTCAATTAACAAACAAACAAATAGTAACTAAAAAATAATGCCACATGCATTCCAACCTTTCTGAATGACACTTGGTCACAAGAGCAGAAATCCAGTTATCTTTCAAATTTGAAAAAATGAATAAATGAAATAAAAATGAGGGGCTGGAAGAATAGCTCAGCAGTTAAATGCTTGCCTCGCAAGCTCAAGGCCCTGGGTTCTATTCTGTTGGTGCATGCCTATAATCCCAGCACTTGGGAGAAGACTGCCTTAAATTCAAGGCCAATCTGGGATACGCAGTGAACTCAGGACCGGCCTAGATTACTCAGCAAGATCCCGTCTCTAAAAAAGAAAAGAAAGAAAAGAAAAATTGAGAAAATCAAGCTAGGTGACACAGATCTATAATCCCAGCACTCTGGGAGGCTAAAGTAGAAAGATCACAAGTTTGAGTCCGGCATGGGCAATTTAGTGACTTAGTGAGACTCTTATTTCAAAACCAAAACCAAAGCACAGCATGAAAGCCCTAGATTCCATCCTCCTTCTTCCGGATAACCTTTCCTCAACCACTAACTAAAGGTGTAGTGACAGATTTCTCACTCTACAAATACCAAAGGATAGTTAAGTGCCTACTGTTCTCTTTAACATACTAAGAGTAGGTTATTTGATTCAAATATTATTTTTAGTATTTCATGAACTAACAAAAGACCATTCAAGGAGCTTCTGTACTTTAGCTACAACTATCTGGCTTAGCTAGGGTTTTAAAAATTTATAGGCTTCAAAAAATGGGATATATGAGCTGGAGGAATGGCTCAGCAGTTAAAGCGTTAGAGCACTTGCAAGTGCTAGGTCAAGTGCTAAGTACCCGGAGTTGATTACCCAGCACCACAGAAGGTGGGCATGGTGGCACAGGCCTGTAATCCCAGTATTTGGGAGGCTGAGGCAGGAGGATTAGAATTGCCTGAGTCTGAGGCCAGCCTGGGCTCCATAATGAGAGCAGGATCAGCCTGGGCTATGCAGCGAAACCCTGCCTCAAAAAATAAAATAAAATAAAATAAAATAAAATAAAATAAAATAAAATAAAATAAAATAAATAAAATTTTAAAAAAAGAATGGGACATCTAGAGTGCAACAGCCTTCAATATGAAACCCAAGACTCTTCCAAATCTATCCTCAACCTTCACTACAAAACATGTGGCAAGTCTGGAAGACTAGCTCAGTGGTTAAAGCACTTGCCTAACAAGCTTATGGCCCTGAGTTTCGATTGCCCAGCACCACAGAAGCTGGACATGGTAGCACATGCCTGTAACTGCATTACTCAGGAGACCAAGACAGTGTGCACTGCCATGTGTTCTAAGCTAGCCTGGGATACACAGTGAGTTAAGGATGAGCCTAAGCTACAGCGAGAACCTGCCCAAAAAAATAAAAATAAAAATAAAAATAGGGGCTGAAAGAATAGTTCAGTGGTTAAACACTTACCTAGCAAGCACTAAGTATCATAGTGGATTCCCCAGCACCCACATAAATTGGATATGATGGCGCATGTATAATCCTAGCCCTCAGAAGACTGAAGTAGGACTGCCTTGACTTCTGGGCCAGTCTGAGCTACAGAGTAAGCTCAGAACCAGCCTGGACTACACAGCGAGACCCTGTCTCAATAAGTAAATAAATAAATAAATAAACAAATAAATAACCATGTGGCATTTCCCTAGAATCTGACAAGGCAGAGAGCTTCAGATCCAAGGGAACTACATACACTAGCCTTAGTCACCATCTATTGTTTCACTACCTGTTTCCTTGCTCTGCTGAACTATACCAAACACATCATATTCCCAAGAGAGGCAAGAGAATATCCAGTATTATAAGACTCCTCTAAAGGGAGAAACTTCCACTACACTAATTCAAGAGACTTAACAAAAAGCAAATGGAAGGTCTGGGAGCATAGCTCAGAGGTTAAAGAGCTTGCCCAGTAAGCACAAGACCCTGCGCTGGATTCCCCAGCATCCCATAAGCTGAGCACACCGGCATAGGCCCGTTATTCTAGTAGCTGGGAGGCTGAGAGAGAATTGCCATGAGTTTGAGGCTAGTCAGGGCTACATAGTGACTTTAGGGCTAGCCCAAACTACAAAGCAAAACCCTTCTTAAAACAAAAAATCTTCACCTATTATTCTAGTATAAAATATCCTCTTTTACTCTAAAATATGTGACAGGTTATATTATAAATGATACGGCCATCTTAGCTATGAAGAACAAGATACTATGACAGCAAATTGGGGCAAGTTACTTTAGTCTGGGGAACAAAGAAGACTCCTTGGAAGAGATGTCATTTAACTTTCCTGATAGATAAGGCTCCAATAATTCTGGAAAGAACAGTATTCCAAATACAGAAATCAGCACAATTCACCAGAGCTTGGGGCATTATTACAGATCAACATGAACTACAGTTACCTGAAGATTCAGTCAAAAACATGAGTTAAGGTTCCCAGAAATTGCTTTATATACCCAAAGTAAAAATATCATACACGTCGAAGGAGGTGTTAGACTTCAAAATTCAATCAAAGACAAAAATAGGGGTTAGGGCTGTAGCTCAGTGGTAGTGTACTTGCCTCATGTGCACAAGGCCCTAAGTTCAATCCCCAGAACCACAAAAGAAAACTAAAATAAAAATCTAGGAAAGTGGTTTTCAATTTTTGAAGGTCATGAATCCCTCAGAATCTGAAAAAGTCTCCACATCTTCACCCCAAAAAACATATATTCATGTGTGTATAGATCCATAATTTCCAAAGGATAACAGGCAAGACCATTCATCCAACTCTACCACCAAAGTGCATACACAGATTCCAGGTTACAAAAAAAAAGCCAGGCTACAGGTGGGGGCATAGCCCAGCAGAAGGCATAAGGCATGGGTTCATTCCCCAGTACCACATGATATGGGTGTGGCCTATAATCCCAGCACTCTGGAGGCTGAGACAGGACTGCCTGTTTGAGGCCAGCCTGGACTACAGAGTGAGATCAGGACCAGCCTACGTACCACAGGTCAAGCACCTTGACTCAAAAAAAAGCCCTTTTTTACAAATGGCAAAGCAAACTCTCAACTTAGAGTTTTAAGATAGTTCTTCTTTTGTTGTTGCTGTGGGTAAGGTGGGAGGATAAAATCCAAGGTCTCACCCCAAGCCACTGGGCCACACCTCCAACCCAAGGTATTTTTTAGGACCTAATGAAGATATTCAGGAATGAAAGGGGAAAAAATGTATTTTTAAAAAGATACCAGAGCAAGCAACCATAAGTCAATAATAAATATATAACAGTGTATATATCACCAGGAGTCAAGGAGACTCATCTTCCCCACCATTTAGGAGAGCCAGACCTGCCCTTTTTGAGTCCTTACCTTACTAACATTGAGTGAAGCTAGGGGAGGAGGGGTTTCTGTTCGATCATTAATTATTTCCACTTCTGAAACATACTGTAAGTTTATGAGCAAGATGTCTGCATGGTTGGGCTTCCCACTGGAAGAGGGACATTCTGGTGAGAAAATAAAGTTAAGGAAAACAGGACAAGCAGAGGCACAAACCAAAAGGCACACCGAAAACATTATCCACTCATGCTTGTGTAAAGGCAAGCCACAAGTAAAAGGGTCTCACAAGATTTACAGCAGTCTTCAGGATGTCTCCAATCACCATCCTCCTGGGCAATGTACACACAACCCAAAACAGGAAACTTCAAAAGGAGGGGCATATTCAGTTTGTCAGTTCCTTCTGGCTTAGGCATAATACTCCCTACACATCCATATAATGTTCTTTCTTTTCCCTCTCATATTTAAGATTTCCCACTTTAGAGAAAACTTTCATCAATGGAAAGGATATTAACCCAAGATGACTCACCCAGTTCATCCACTCATCTACATTCATTCGTTCGTTAATCACTTATTAAAAGCCTGCTAGGGCTGAAGGAATGGCTCAGCGGTTAAGGGCTTGCCTAGCAGGCGCTAAGTTAAGCACTAAGTACCCGAGTTCAATTCCCCAGCACCACGTAAACTGGGTGTGCTGGGCATGGTGGCACACACCTGTAATCCCAGCACTCGGGAGGCTGAGGCAAGAGGACTGCCATGAGCCCAAGGCCAACCTGGTCTCCATAGTGAGTTCCGGACTAGCCTGGGCTACAGAGTGAGAGTGAAACCCTGTCTCAAAAACAAAACAAAACAAAAAAGAGCCTACTATACGCCAATTTAAAAAGCAGAGTAACCCCTCTTTCCAAGACCCCTCCAACAAAACTACTAAAGTAAAAGATGTTAGTCTAGGTGCGACTTCTTGTTAGAGAGAGAGAGAGAAGGAAAAAACATCTTGCTGTAATTAGTTTAAGAAGACCTTTTTCTAAACTCGAAATTCACAACTAGTGGTTAAATGAATTAAAACACTTGCCACTCAACGGCAGCAGACTCAGTAGAAAACTTCACTTTGGAAAATGTCATAAAAGATTATACTCCTCAAAAAAAAAAAAAGTAAATCCACCTGTAGACCAAATAAAAAGGGATGCTATAATGCATTTATTCCAACCAGGAAGTGTTCTGTTTCCAAAACTGAGTTTTCTGGAGTATTTCAGAAATCATTTCCACCTCAGAGGGGCAAGACACCTTTGACATTCATTTTTAAATGCTACTTTCAAGAAGGAAGACACTATGTTTGACAAGTCAGGACTCTAAAAGTGCTGGACTGAGAACTTACTGTCACCTGTAACTCACATATTTATTCACACATAAGCCCCTAAAAAAACGTGGCAGCCTTCCCAGCACCGGTTTTTCAAACATCCCCCAAATAACAATTCCAAAATGACTGAAAACACTAAAAATCGGCCCACACACGCGCGAGCGTGCACGCACACACACACACACACTCCCCAATCCCAACAGCACCACACATACAGAGGCACAGCAAAACGAGCCACCAGTTCAGGCAGAAACTGTGACCTGCAGTTATTCTCCTCCTAAATAGACAAGACCCTCCTATTGGTCAATATCCCACCGCCCGTTCTGAAGACTAAATCTCACCAGCGGACATTCGCACACCCGCTCCTAAATTCCAAACCTTTGCCCTAAGAGCAGTTCCTTAACCTACACACCCCCTTCTCCACATGATTTTCTCGCTCCCCCCATTTGGGCTGCAATCAATCAGCCCTCTCCTACCTCCACCTCCACTACTAATCACTGTCCCCTCTCGGAAAGCTCCCTCTGAAAAGCCACCCGCGTGTCAAGTCCCTCTCCACCCACCGACCCTCGGCTGGGGCCACGCTCCAGCACGGGGTGGGAGTCAAGAGTCACCAAAGCGGACCCGAGGGCCCACCGAAGGGGGAGGGGAGCGCAGGGCCGTGCGCATGCGCCCCGGGCGCCGCGGTAGCCGGTCGCCCCTAGGCCCGGAGAGGGCCCTAGCCACCGCCGTCGTCCCCCCACCCCCCACCACCGCACCTACACGCCGGCCCGGTCTCGGGCTCCACGCAGGGAAGGATACTTAAAGCCAGCATTTTGGACTGGTAGTCGAAGGCTACCACCTCGCCCTGCAGCCGCTGCTCCTGGCACGTCCGGCACGACACCTGGCTCCCAACGCTGAAGTACTCGCCCGGAGGAGCCGCCATCTTGGGAGAGCAGCCGCGGCCGGCGGCGGCGGCGGCAGCAGCGGGCGAAAGCCGGGCCCCCAGTGAGCGCCGCGCCGCGACGCACGGGGCGTGGTGACGTCACGCGCTGGGCGTGGCCTGGCGCTGGGTGGGGCGGGAGAAAAGGAAAGAGCAGGAAATAAAGGGGAAATCTGAATACAGTAATAGTGTTTGTGCGACCACGCCTGCCTGGTTAAGTGCACGTAGGGTCTCTTGTAGAAGTTAAGGATAAATGACCTCCGTGGAATGAAAGTGTGAATAGGAAGGAGCTGCATTCTCCGTTTATACACATACTTTGTACACAAGAGTTTAATAAATGAACTCCATAAAATAACATATTTTGATTGGGGCTGGAGAAGTAGTTCAGCGGTTAAAGCGCTTGCCTAACAAGCGCAAGGCCCTGAATTCGATGATTCCGCAGCACCACATAAACTAGGCATGGTGACGCACGCCTGTAATCCCAGCACTTGGAAGGTTTAGGCAGGAGGATTGCCCAGATTGTTCAAGGCCAGCCTGGGCTACATAGTTAGTTCAGGATAAGTCTGGACTACAGAGCAAGACTCTGTCTCCAAAGAAAGGGGAGGGATGGGGGCGTTGAAGGAAGCGCTAAGTACCTAAGTTGGATTCCCCAGCACCACATAAACTGGGCATAGTGCCACACGCCTGTAATCCCAGTTCTCGGGAGGGTGAGGAAGGAGGATTGCCATGAGTCCAAGGCCAGCCTGGGCTCCATCGTAAGTTCAGGACCAGCCTGGGTTACAGAGCGAGACCCTGTTTGAAAAAGAAAAAAAAAGAAATATATATATGATATATATCATATATAAATTCCCATTTTACATATGAGAAATCAAAGACGCAGAGATCTTAATAACTTGCACATGTTGATTATAATTAATTGCAAAGTCATTGTGGAAGAATTTTGGCTATAGAGTTAAAGTGGAATCTGAATTCCAGATTTATCAGTTACCAAATTATATGAATTTAGGAACTTTTTTTTTTTTGGAGGCAGAATCTTGCTCTGTAGTCCAGGCTGAACTGGTCCTGAACTGACTATATATATAGTCCTAGCTGGAGCAATCCTCTGGCCTCACCTTCCCTAGTGCCAGGATTATAGGATGTGGTGCTGGGGAATCATAAGCCAGGACCTTATGCTTGTTTGCTGCAACCACCGGGCTATGTCTTCAGCTCTTTGTTGAAATACAAATATTACTTAATGAGTATTTATTTATTTTTTGAGACAGGGTCTCACTGTGGTCCAGGCTGGTCCTGAACTCACTCTGTAGCCCAAGCTGGCCTTGAACTCATGGCAATCCTCCTGTCTTGGCCTCCCGAGTACTGGGATTACAGGCGTGCGCCACCACGCCCAGCTTATATGGTGCTGGGGAATCGAACTCCGGTACTTAGCGCTTGGCAAGCAAGCGCTTTAACCGCTGAGCCATTCCTCCAGCCCCACTTAATGAGTATTTAACAACACTTTGAATTAGGAATCATTGTCTTCCTTTCACAGATGAAGAAACTAAATCTTAGATTAGCTGGGTGTGTTGGTTCACACCTGTAATCTCAGCAGCGTTGGAAGTTGAGGAAAGAAGATTGCAAATTCAAGCTCAGCTTGGACAATTTAAAAACTTAGTGAGACTTTGTTCTCCGAATTTAAAAAAAAAAAAAACTGTGGACTGGGGAAATAGCACAGAGGTTAGAGCACTTAACTAGCAAGTGCAAGGCTCTGAGTTTGATTCCTTAGCAACACATAAACTAGGAGTAGTTGTGCATACCTGTAATGCCAGCACTTGGGAGGCTGAGCCAGGAGGATTGCTGTGAGCTCGAAGCCACTTGGGCTTCTTAGTGAGTTTAGGACCAGCCTGGACTATCAGAGGGAGACCCTGTGTCAAAAAAATATTTTTTAAGGGGCTAGGGCTCTGGTTCCAACCGCTAGTACCACTGAAAAAGAAAGACGTTAAAACAAATGAAACTGGAGGCTGGAGGAATGGCACATAGGTTAAAGCATTTGCCTTGCAAGTATAAGGCCCTGAGTTTAATTCTCCAGCACCACATAAAGCCTGGCATGGTGGCACATGCATGTAATCTCAGCACTTGGGAAGCTGAGGCAGGAGTGTTGCTTTGAGTCCAAGGCCAGTCTGGGCTGCAAAGTGAGTTCAGGACCAGCCTGGGATACAGTTTTTTTTCTTATTATTCCTTTTCTTTTCTTTTTTTTTTTTTTTGAATAATAAGAAACGAAACTGAGGCTGGAGGAATGGCACAGTCATTAAAGTGCCTATCTAACAAGCACAAGGCCCTGAGTTCAAGTCTCCAGCACCACATAAACAGGGTACGGTGGCACACACCTGTGATCCCTGTACTTGGGAGGCTGAGGCAGGAAGCTTGCCATCTAGCCTGGGCTCCATAGTGAGTTCAGAACCAGCCCAGACTGTAGAATGAGACCTTGAAAGGGGCTGGAGGAATGGCACAGCAAGCCCAAGGCCCTGAGTTCAGTTCCTCAATACCATATAAAGCTGGCTGTGGTGGTACATGCCTGTAATCCCAGCACACAGGAGGCTGAGACAGGCAATTGTTCTGAGTCCAAGGCCAGCCTGGGCTACAACAGTGAGTTCAGGAGGACCAGCCTGGGTGGGCTACAGAGCGTGACTCTGTCTCAAAAAAAAAAAAAAGGTAGTTAGGTTTAAATAAGATATTGTATACATGTATGGCATGTAGTAGGACTGCAATAAATGGTAATTTACCGTAGTTTCCCCATGATCACAACCCCATCATCCTTGGGCTCCAAGACATTTCTTTGTCTCCCTCCTTGCCTCTTCCCCTAGAAAGCCAGGCAAGAAGCAGGAATAAGTAGCAATGGCAGTAACAAACACCTGGAAAGGGACCTGGAGTCCCACATTAATTTCCTTTTGACATACTATTGTTAATTTTATGCAATATACTATTCAAGCCTATCACCACCAATTTCTTCCCCTGATCCCCTATCCCACAATATAGAAATATCAAAGACTCATATGTGAAAAATAAGTTCAAGTGTTTACTTGTGCTATAAGATATGAAAGCTTTCTGGTGTTGGATTATTGTTACAATCATTATAATAGTATAAATACTGTTCTCTCATACATGTGTCTTTACCTCACTCATGTTCTGGTCCTCATAACAAGCCTTATGTTCCTCTACTTCACCTGGAGTTTCTGTGGGGTTACTGGAGATTGAGCCCAAGGTTTTCACACTGAGCTGCATTCCCAGCCCATTTTTTACTTATTTTGAGACTAGGTTTCATTAATCTGCCCAGGCTAGGCTTGAACTTGTGATCCTTCTCCCTCAGGATTTCAGAGCACTAGGATTACAGATATATGCCACCATGTCAGGCTTTAACTTCACTTTTTTTTTTCTTTTTCTTTTTTTGAGACAGGGTCTTGCTCTGTAGCCCAGGCTGGTCCTGAACTCACTGGTGCAGGCCAAGCTAGCCTTGATCTCAGAACCATCTGCCTGCCTCAGCCTCTCGAGTGCTGGGATTCAGACATGAGTCACCATACCCAGTTTTATGTGGTGCTGGGGAATTGAACTCAGGGCCTTGCACTTGCAAGGCAAGTGCTTTAACCACTATGCCATTCCTCCAGCCCCTAACTTCACTTTTTAATATGACATTGTGGTTATGATAGAACATCCTTAACCTTCAGTAGATGCCTGAAACTTTGGATCCACAGGGGTTTAAGGTACACACCTAGACTGAGGGGACTGGGAGGATGGCTCAGCAGTTAAAGCACTTGCCTCAGAAGTACTAAGTACCTGAGTTCAATTCCCCAGCACCACATAAGCCAGGTGTGTTGGCAAACGCCTGTAATCCCAGTACTTGGGAGCCTAAAACAGGAGGATTACTGTGAGTCCAAGGCCAGCCTGGGCTCCATAGTGAGTTCAGGACTGACCTGGGCTATAGAGCAAGACCCTGTCTCAAAAAAAAAAAAATATATATATATATATATATATATATATATATATATAGTGAGAGTTGGAGTATAGCATCTGAGATGGGGTAATTGCCTAGCATGGGTGATGCCTGTGGTCACTCAAGGTGAGTGTAAGGGTAGGCTGGTGAACGTTGAGACTAGACCCATAGCAAACTTACAAAGATTTCTTGAGGCAATGGACAAAACATAGAGCAAGGGAATGAGCTGAGATTTACATTCTCTCCCACACCTTAATTAGAAATGACTCTATTTTGAAGGACCCAGATCACCATTACCATTTCCATCCATTCATTAGAAAACTCTTCAAGGGCTGGAGGAATAGCACAGCTGTTGGAGTGCTTTCCTAGCAAGCTCATGGCCCCAGGTTGGACTCTGCAGCACCACATAACCAGGCGGGGTGACCCATGCCACCCCAGCACTCGGGAATCTGAGGGAGGAGGATCACTGTGAGCTACAGGCCAGTCTGAGCTACATAGTTTCAGGATCATCCTGGACCACAGAGGAAACTTTGTCTCAAAAAAAGAAAAAAACCTCTTCAAGAACAACATTGCAGAGTCCATAGGAAGAAACTTGAGGTTCAAGGTCAGTCTTCTTGCCCATCTTCTATGTCAAAGTAGGGCCTCTTCACCTACAACGGCTTCTCTCCCTCTCTCTCTCTCTCTCTCTTCTGTCTCTCTCTCTGTCTCTCTCTCTCTCTCTCTCTTTCTTTCTCTCTCTCTCTCTCTCTCTCTCTCTCTCTCTCTGTGTGTGTGTGTGTGTTCCTCCAAATTATTCCCATTTGTGTCGTGGATGTTGAGTTTCTCTTCTTCCCATACCCAACACTGTTATTATCCCTTGGTTTATCTGCTCAACATCAGCTTTGACTGGCAGGACAGTAAGGGGGAGGGGGGAGCGAGGCAAGATGAGAACTGAGAGGAAACGTAACTTTTTATTATATGTGAGAATTCCCTTCTTTAGGAACGACCTCTCAAAATCAAGAGGCTTATGTGCCGTTAGCCTCCCGATCTACCGCGCCAGAATTAGGGATGGAGATCTTGGGGCTGAGGCGCACTGAGGAGTAAGGGGTACGTGCAAATTTAGGGTCCTGTTTTTCAGTTCTCCGGCGGACGGGGTGTTCGCAGACTTCTCTCCAAGAGATCTCCAGGGGTTTGCTTTTTTTGGGGGCGGGGGGAGGTGGGGAAGCTTAGCGGTTTCGAAGAAGAGAGGTCCGATCTGGAAAGAGCCCTGGATCTGGACCTTACACATCCGCATTCGGAGCGCAGAACAAGGACCCTTAGCGTGCCCGTCCCGCAGGTTAATCCATCCTCTGACCCGGAACTGTAGTCTGTCGCACAGCTACGCCGGATGCCCACGTGCCGGCAACTGGGACCACGTGGGGACGCGAAGAAACGCCTTCGCAAAGATTTGTCCCCTCCGTTGCCCAGTAGAGAACAAGACCCAAGAGGAGAGCCGGAGGAAATAGCACCGGCAAAAGGCTGAACTGGAGCGAGCCTGCGACTGCCGGGGGCGGGGCAGTGGGTGGGACTTGGCCGCGACCGCTCGTGGGGATGGCGGAGCCTGCGGCTCTGTAGGGTGGGTGGGCTTCGGAAGGGAGGCAGGGTTAGCCCCTTCGTTGTCCCCAGAACGCCTCGGCTTCTTCCCTTGAGAAGACCCCAGCCCGGCCTGTCTCTGGGTCGCCATGGAGTCCACGCTGAGCGCGGGAATCGTGATGGCCGAGGCGTTGCAGAACCAGTTACCCTGGCTGGAGAATGTGTGGCTCTGGGTCACCTTTCTCGGTGATCCCAAGAGCCTCTTTCTGTTCTGCTTCCCCGCGGCCTACTACATCTCTCGCCGCGTGGGCATCGCGGTGCTGTGGATCAGCCTCATCACGGAGTGGCTCAACCTCGTCTTCAAGTGGTGAGACAGAGAAGCCCTCTGACATCCTGTTCCCCCGCCTCTGGCGGCCCTGATCTCTCTCAGCTGGTGTCTCAAAGCCATCCCCTCGTTCTCCCGCAGCCCCCAACTTTCCCCTTTGAGCACCTTAGTGCTTCTTTAACTCAGACCTCAGTGGCCACCCTTCCTAATTATTAGATCTGTATTCCTCCAACTGGCCTGAGAAATCACCTATAGGGAGTATTTAAACTGCACATACCCCATCCCGCCTCAGACCTGCTGATTTAGAAACTTCAGGGGAATAGTTAGAAATCTGCGTTTTAACAGAAATGTATAGGGCTTTGTGTGACAAAGTCCTACTTTCTAACTCACTTTTTTATCTATTTACTTGCTTAACGTTAAGAAGCATAGCAATTGCACATGTTCTAATGCTGGCTACTCTGGAGGCTAGCAAGCACAAGGCCCTGAGTTCGATTCCCAGCACCAGGTGATAGCTGGGCATGGTGGTGCATGCCTGTAATCTCAGCACTTGGGAAGCTGAGCCATGAGGATTGCTGTGAGTTTGAGGTCAATCTGGGCTTTGTAGTGAGTTCAAGACCAGCCTAGATTACCTGGCAAGACCCTGAGGGAAGAGAGATAGAGAGAGAAGAAAAAAAAAAAAGACCGGGAGCCAGGTGTGGTAGCACATATCCATAATCCTGGCATCCAGGGAGGCCAAGGCTGAGGCAGAAGGATTGGAAGTTTGAACCCAGCCTGGGCAACTGAGTAAAGATCTTGTGTCAAAAAAAAAAAATAAAAGAAAGAAAGAAAAGAAAAGGAAAAAACCTGGATGTAGCTGAGTTTCAAAAGGCCTTGGATTCAAATTCCAGTACCAAAAATAAAATGGGGATGTAGCTGAGCGGTGGGGACCTTTTTTTAGCATGTGTGAGGCCCTGCTAGTGCCACATACACACACACAAAGAAGCTTTTGTGCCAGGGATGAAACAAGCTGCCTTGTAAATTAAGGTGTGGTCTTGGATCTATACCCAACAGCACAGGCAGTAGTTAAAAGATTACTAGAATGGCAGAATCAGAATTTGCCTTTTAACAAGGTCCCCAGGTGAGTCCTGTGCACAGTGAAGTTTGCATGGGAACACTTTCTTTCCATTCATTAATCTCCTCAACCGTGAGACTTAGAGGCCAGGAATACAAGTCAAGTGGGTGGAGGCTCTGCAGCCCTGGGGGTTTATCACATTGTGCCACCTGTTTTCTTTCTTTTTTGGGTGTAGAAGGACCCGCCAGGCGTGCAGCCTCACTGCCTTTCATCTCAGCCTCTGTTGCCAGGCCCCCAACCTGGGGGAAATAAGGGGGCTCATAGGAAATATTTGGGGGTTTCTTGTTATTTCATTTTGTTTTGTATTTTTGGGGTTGTTTTGTTTTGGAAACTGGGTCTCACTCTGTCATCGAAGCTGCTCCAGAGCTCACTGTGTAACCCAGGCTGGCCTTGAACTCGCAGCAGTCCTGCTGCCTCAGTCTCTCAAGTGCTGGAATTACAGGCATATGCCGCCATGCCTAGCTTATGTGGTGCTGGAGAATCAAACCCAGAGTCTTGGGCTTGCAGGGCAAGTGCTTTAATCACTGACCTGTGACACCAGCCCCCTGCGAGATACTTGGATGGGTTAAATTGACCTGCAGAAAAAACAAACTAGGAATTACTTTCCCTTTCATTCTTTTCCATAAAGGTTTCATCCCTACTATAATTGGGAAGCAGTTGTTGAATCGTTTTCTTCTTGCTTAATTGCTCTGTGCTTTTTTCTCCCTCAGGATCTTTATAAGCCTGCCTTCCGGGCTGGAGGAGTGGCACAGCAGTTAGAGCTGCTTGTCTAGCAAGCGCAAGGTCCTGAGTTTGATTCCCCAGCAACACAGAAACTGGGCGTGGTGGTGCACACTTGTAACCTCCTTCACTCCAGAGGCTGAGGCAGGAGGATTGCTGAGAGTTTGAAGCCAGTCTGGGCTACATTATGAGTTCACGATCAGCCTGAACTATAGATTGTGACCATGTCTCAAAAAAAAAAAAAAGACATATATAAGTTTACTTCCCGAGTTCCATTCCCCCAAGGGTCAGACACTCCCTTGGTGGACACTCTTAATACCCCACCCCTGTTTCATAAGTATGTTGTAAGGGGCTGAGGGCATAACTCAGTGGTTAAAGTGCTTGCCTAAAATGCACAAGGCTCTGAATTTGATTCCCCAGTATCATATGAGCTGGGTGTGGTGATATACACCTGTAATCCTAGCCCTTGGGAAGCTGAGGCAGGAGGTTTACCTGAGTTTGAGGCCAGCCTGGGCTCCATAGCAGGTTTAAGACCAGTCTGGACTGCAGAGTAAGAAACTGCCTCAAAAAAGGGAAACAAAACTAAGTATGTAGTAAGCACCTGGCACTTGTAAGGTGCCCTCAGAAGTCCCTTCTGAATTTCTCTTTCCAGATCCTTGCTTTCTTTCAGTGTTTGTATGCATGTGTGCTTTAATGACTGAGCTGTTCCTCCAGCTCTTTTTTCTCTTTCTTTCTTTCTTCCTTTCTTTTTTTTTTTTTTTGAGACAGAATCTTGCTCTTAGTCCTGGCTGGTCCTGAACTCACTCTGTAGTGCAGGCTAGCCTCAAACCACAGCAATCCTCCTGCCTCAGACTTCTGAGTACTGGGATTACAGGTGTGCACTACCACACTTGCCTTATGCAGTGCTGAGGGATCAAACGCAGGGCCTTGTGCTCATTAGGCAAGTGCTCTAACTGCTGGGCTATTCTTCCAGACCAGTTTTAATTTTGAGATAAGTCTTGCTAAGGCTCTAAATTGCCTAGGCTGGGCTCGAACTAGTGATCCTCTTGCCACAACCTCCCGGAGTGATGGTATTACAAGCTTATGGTACCAGGCCTGATGCTGCCAGAGTCTTCCACTCTGCCATCTTTTCTGTCTGGCCACAGTAGCCCCTTCTGCTGTGTGTGGCTCCTAAGAGCCCTACCAAGCATCTACTAAGCCAGAGAGATTAATTTTTTTATTGATTTTGAGAAGTTGTCCAGGTAGGGTTAAAATTTATGATCTTCCTGTCTCAGCTTCTGCATGCTGGGATTATAGGCATATACCACTATCTCTGGCTTGTGTGGTGCCAGGGAATTGAACCTAGGATAGTGTACTTGCTAGGCAAGCTCTCTAACTAACCACTGAACTGTGCTTCCAGACCTTCCAGGTCATTTTTATTTTTTGATTTTTGAGATAGAATCTACTAAGTTGCTAAAGTTGCCTATGCCGGGCTTGAACTTGTGATCCTCCTACCTCACCCTCCCAGAATGCTGGGATTACAGGACTTTACCAGAAAGCCCAGCTTCTCTTGTCCATTCCCTGGTCCCATTTTCAGATATAAGGAGTTCACCTAAATAATTCAGGTGTGGTTAACTCAGGCTGGAATTGGAGACATGGAGTGAGAGTAGCAGGGGGACGGGGAAGGGAGGTCAGTGGGAAGGATGAAGAAAAAAAAGAATTGTCCCTGAAGTGGAAGGGGTCAGAGTGAGATGTCTTATATATATTGGAGCACACACGCACTTCTTGCTCCCTATTGTTTTATTTATTTTTTTCTGTCACTTTTTAAAAATACTATGCTGAACAGGAAGAATAGCACTGTGGTTAGAGTGCTTACCTAGTGAGCACAAGACCTTCAATTCCCCAGTACCATATAAGATGGGCACTGTGTGGCACATGCCTGTAATCCTAAAATTTAGGAAGCTGAAGCAGGAGGATTGCTGTGAGTTAGAGGCCAGCCTGGGCTACACAGTGAGTTCACAACCAGGCTGGACTACAGAGTGAGACCCTGTCTCAAAAAAAAAAAAATGCTTTTTTCTGTTGTAAGATATAAAACAATGGCAAGGTAATGGCCAGAAACAGATTCTTGTGACTCCACCCCACAGGCCCTCTGGAGTCCTGCCAGGTGCCTCCCTAAGGTCCTGCCTGCGGTGTCATGTGTTACGTCTCTTCCAGGTTTCTCTTTGGAGATAGGCCCTTTTGGTGGGTCCATGAATCTGGGTACTACAGCCAGGCTCCAGCTCAGGTTCACCAGTTCCCCTCTTCTTGTGAAACTGGCCCAGGTGAGAAGCTCAAACCTCCTTCCTTTTCTAAGGTAGTAGGGGTCCTGGGGAGCATTTAAGAGCACTCTTTGGGTCCAGAATGCAAAGAAACCCCAGGAAGTACAGGTCGTGTTACAGGAGCTGAGCTAGCTGCCATCTAGCTCATGCAGAATCCAGTCAAGAAACAGGGCAAGGCAGAAACCTGAAAGCAGTGGCTTCAGGTGGGAGTGAAAAAAAGCCTCAGGGGGCCTAGGGTGGGACCTTGGTAGTTAGAGAGCACTTGCCCAACAAATGCAAGGCCCTAGATTCATTCCCCAGAACCACATAAACTTTGCATGGTGGCCCACACTTATAATCTCAGCACTGGGGAAGCTGAGATGGAGGATTACTGTGAGTTTGAGGGCCACTGGGGTATATAGTGAGTTAAAGAAAAAAGCCCCAGGCTAGAGAGAGCAGTGGAGCAGTGCTAGGGAAAGCTCTAATGTGTGTCTGCAAACTCAGTACTCAGAAGGCTAAGGTGGGAGGAGTTCAAGGCCAGCATGGGCTACACAGCAAATTCAAGGCCAGCATGGGTTATACAACAAGAGTCTATCTCAAGGAAAAAAAAGTTTCTCCATCTGGTAGTATAGGCCTCTGATCCCAGCACTGTTTGGGAGGCTGAGGTAAAAAGATTATAAATTGGTGCCCAGTCTGGGTAATTTAGTGACTTAGCAAGACTCTGTCTCAAAATTAAAAAAATAGTTGAGGGTAGGATGGGCTTGAGGAATAGCACAGCAGTTAGAAGGCCCTGAGTTCAATTTCCCAGAACCCTGTAAGCCAGGCATGGTGGTGCACACTCCTAATCCCAGCACTTGGGAGGCTGATCGAGGAGGATTGCTGCAAATTCAAGGCCAGCCTGGGCTACAGAGTAAGACCCTGTCTCAAAAATAAAGCAAACAAAACAAGTAGTTTGGGGATATAGTTCAGTGTGAAGATCCTGGGCTTGATCCCCAATACCAAAAAACCAAAAAACTCTTTTTAGTCGGGGGGTTGGCAGCTGTGTTGAGGCGTTAGCCAGGCGAGGGCCAGGTAGTTGTAGAGGGCACCAGGGTTCTGCCTCCATCCTCTCATCACAAACTTCTGGATTCCCTGGCAGGCAGCCCTTCGGGACACTGCATGATCACAGGAGCTGCGCTCTGGCCCATAATGACAGCCCTGTCTTCCCAGGTGGCCACTCGGTCCCGCAGGTATACCCTTTTCAGTTTTTTCCCCACAGAAGCATGTGTGATGACACTCCGGACTCCACAGACCTGGCAGCATGGCAGCCTGAGAGCTAGAGTCTTGGACCCTCGGGTGTTCGGTCAAACCGTGCAGTGCTTGGGTCGGAGGGAAGCCAGCCGTGGAAGGACACCTCTTGAGCCGTTTGCTTCTTCTTTCTAGCCGCTGGATAAGGGTGATTCCTAGCTTGGCTTACTGCACCTTCCTGCTGGCAGTCGGCCTGTCTCGGATCTTCCTCTTAGCCCATTTCCCTCACCAGGTGCTGGCTGGCCTGGTAACTGGTGAGCAACAAGGCAGTAGGGTGGGCCAGAGGGTACTCTGGGCAGTGGGAGGACCAGCCTGAGATCTGCCCATTATTCCCAGCTTCTGCAGAACTCTTTCCTCCACAGTGCACTCCCCACCTTATGTCATAGCCTGTTCTCTTGCAAAGCTGCACTGCAGCTCAGTGGGTGGCGGGAGAGGTCATTTCCCCAAACTTCCTGAAGCTGCTGTCACTCCACTCCCCTAGGTGCTGTCCTGGGCTGGTTGATGGCCCCCCGTGTACCCATGGAGCGGGAACTTAGCTTTTATGGGTTGACTGCACTGGCTCTCATGCTGGGTGCCAGCCTCATCTACTGGACCCTCATTACTCTGGGCCTGGATCTTTCTTGGTAAGTCCCACTTTGGAGCCTGAGCAAGCTGGAGCCTGTCCTGCCTCACATCTAAATAGTCTGATGGCTTTTTGATACACTGTAGCCAAGAAAGGATTTATTCCTTTTCCCAAACACCCACCCTCCTAGAGTCCCAGTGGTGCATAGGAACAGGGCCCCAAGGGCACATGGCTAAGAGCCAGCCGCCCTCCAGCTCCTGTTGTCCATTGTCTGGCAAGGACTTTTCCTTCTTACAGGTCCATCAACTTGGCCTCCAAGTGGTGTGAGCGGCCTGAGTGGGTGCACATAGATAGCCGTCCCTTCGCCTCCCTGAGCCGCGATTCAGGGGCAGCCCTGGGTCTGGGCATTGCCCTGCACTCTCCCTGCTATGCCCAGGTGCGGCGGGCACACCTGGGAAACAGCCAGAAGGTAGCCTGCCTTGTGCTAGCCATGGGGCTACTGGTTACATTGAACTGGCTGGGCCATCCTCCTCAGGTCAGCCTCTTCTACATCTTCAATTTCCTCAAGTACACCCTCTGGCCTTGCCTGGTCCTGGCCCTTGTGCCCTGGGTGGTGCACATGTTCAGTGCCCAAGAAGCCCCGCCCATCCGCTCTTCCTGATTTCTCTTGCCTCCTACTTTGTCCCTAGTCAAGCTAAGGTGCCACAACCTCTACACTCCAGAAGGCAGTCCTAGCCTCCCAGCAGGCCCTGCTCACCATCAACTCCCTTTTTCTTTTTTTTGCCCAACACCTGGTTTTAGCCCCCCAGCACAGCCTCTTCCTATTTTTCCTTCCAGAGTCCCCTGAGTAAAGGCAGCCAGACCCATGGGTTCCTGTAACATTGTGTGGGGCGGCCAGAGGGGCTCTAATAAAGCCCTTGAAATTTCTAGATTCCTTTCTTGCCTGTGCACACATCTGCACTGACCTTACCTGTGTGTGTACCGGTGGAGTCCTTGCCAAACTGCCTGGTCTGCAGGCCTCCCATCTCCCCAACTCTGCTTCTACAGAGACAGAGTCAAGAGGAAAAGGGTGGCTGTAAATTAGGCCCTAGCCCCCCTCACTACTGGGGCTACAGAGGCAGCCCCACAAGATGTATCGCTCCATCCATAGACACCTTATCTTTCATCTACAGAGTTCTCCCACCCAGGCTTCTGGTTTCCCAAATTCTGGTCCAGGACTGTCAAAAAGGCACTTTTGTTTTTCTTTAAATGGGAAGGAGGATGAGAACCTCTGCTTCATTTGGGAACCTGAAGAACAGACACACAAGGTCCCAAAAGACACTGTCAGAAACAAGTTTATTTACTCAAGGATACACAGTCTAGTAGGTTACAAAATAACTGAAGTCCACATCCAGGGAGACAAAGCAAGGAGTGGGCTTACATGAGCACAAGACCAGCCACAGGGAAAGGAGGGAGGGGGAGGGGCCTGGAACCTGGGGCTTGGTACAGGGAGCGCCCCCGCCCCCCACCCCACCTCCCCAGGAGGATCTGGAACCCATAAAACACAAGCAGTGAACCAATGGTGGGACTCCTGCCCCTCCCTTGGCTCCCTCAACCCTGCTCAAGCCATTAGGATGATGAATATGTAAACGTTATCAGTGGGGCCCTGGAATGGAAGGGGAGTGTGTGGTACTGGGGCAAGGAGGGGAGGAAGAGTTAGCCCCCTAGGAGCCACTTCTGTCTTTGGTTTCCTACCAGCTGGGCAGCGCTCCCTGGAAGCCTCTGGGTCCCTAGCCCCTGAAAACAGGCTCACCTGGGCTTCTGGAAAAGAGGAGGGGTAGGACCCAGTCCCTTCCTGGTCTCCACGCCCTTGGACTGGTGGCTCACAAAGGGAACCCAGGGAAAGGGGAAGGTGCCACTGAGGGCCAGCTCCTGGGTTCCTGAGTTCTGGCCCTGTCCCTTCTGGAACTGCTTCTCACAATCCTCAGGATGCAAAGCAAAAGGCCCCAAGAGGGAGGTGAGCCTTTCTTGCAGCATGCTGGATGGTGGGGGGAAATGTGGTACAGAACAAGGGGCTCTAACCAGCGTGGACCCCCTGCAGGGACCATTGATCTCTCCTTCCCAGGCACCCTGGCAAAGGGCAGGGAGGCCAGCAGTAAGGTGAAGACCTGCAGCTCCTTCTGGCCCCTCTGAACCCACAAGCCCAGCCTCATTACCCCTGCCTTGTACTCTGTTGCTGGGAAGGCAAACAGGTCAGGGGTGTGAAGCAAGACAGCGCTGCCCACAGCCCTCAGGGCCACATCCTGACACGTCTGCATCTTGGTTAATGCCGTGGCCTAGGAGAGGGTTGCAGAGTTGGTGGGGACAGTGGGGGAAGGGGTGAAGAAGCAGAGCGTGAGGGCCACCTCCCCTCCACCCTGCATCTTAGAACAGGTCCTCCCCTGGGGCTGGAGAGGGGATAGTGGTGAAATTAGGGCATTCCCCCCAACTCAGCTGAAGCCAAGGCACCAACTAAGGTACTGTCCCCTCCTCAGGGGGCAGGGAGTATGGCTGGCGCCTGTCCCCACCGTGAGCTGGATCCAAGGAGGAAAAGGGCAGAATGCTGGAACTGGGTGTGGATACGACATGGGGAAGGGCTGGACACTGCTCCCTACCCCTTCCAAGGGAGCAAACTTCTAGAGCTGAGATGTGGGCCACAGGATGGGGGGCCTGAAGGAGCTCAGAGGAACAAAAGGGGCAAAGCTGAGAGACCCACACAGTACGCGTTGTTGAATGTGTGACTTTTTGTTTTTAATAGAAAAAATAAACAAAATCACAATGATGAAGCCCAGTGGGTCTCGGGCCAGGGTGTCACAGGGCAGGCTCCTGCTCCATGGGCTCCTCTGCCGGTCTGTGGGGATAAGCACAGGAGGCACTAAGTCGGGCACACACCCCGAGGCCAAGGCAGAGCAGTGGGAAGGACGAGCTCACCTGGGGCTATGCTCCCGAGCTGCAGCCGCTTGGGCCTGCTCAGCCCCTACCGATAGCAAGGCCATGGCACTCACAGTCTCGGCCTCCTCAGTCTCACCTGCCTGGGCCTCCTGCAGGGAGCGGCCCAGACCTGTGGCAAACCTCTGCACGCAGCTCCAATGTTTGCCTGGGGAAGAGGGACAGGTTGGAAGTCAGGGAGCACAACCAATCAGATATGCCCCGGCTCTGGCACTCCCGTAAGTCCCCACCCCCACTCTCTGGCCTGTTCCCACGCACTCTGGATCTCGATGACTTTCTCTAGCGTGGCCACTGCGTTGGTGTTGGGCTTTTGCTGCAAGACTGCCTCGTCCAAGGGCTGCAGCTGTCAGAAGAAGGAGCGGTTGGAGTGAAAGTGGGGTGGCAGTGTCTGCCCCTCTAATTACCCCCATCCAGTCCCAGATATCCCTGATGACGGGCTAGCACGGAGGAACCCCTGCTCAGAAAGCTCACTCTTAGGTCCCAGGACAACCTTCCCAATAGGCTCTTGGTTTTGCACAACCTAGGGAAGTGGATATCCCTTGTGACCCCTTACTCCCAGCCTGCTACCCCACCTCTCTGCCCTACCCCCTCACCTCTACACTGAGCAGAGCAGAGACACAGGCCTCAGAGGCATCACAGATGGCGGTCAAGTCGTGGCCTCCCTCCAGGGCCAGCACCACCCGGCCCCCTGCCAGTGTCATCAGCTGCCTTGTCAAGTGGCCAAAACCTTTGGACATGGGTAAAAGGAGGAGGATGGAACAGTAAGTGGCATCAACTCCAGAGATAGTAAGAAAGCAAGGTGTGGTAGTACATATTTGTAATCCTAGAACTTAGGGAGGCTGACGCAGGATGATCACAAGTTTGAGCCCATCCTGGGCAACTAAGTAACTTGGTAAAACCCTGTTTCAAAATAAAGAACAAAATTGGCCGTGGATGTAGCTCAAAGCAAAAGCTCTGGGTCAATCCTCAGTATCATTAAAAAAAAAGAAAAAAACAATAAAAAGATGATGGTAGATTTAAACCCATATATAGAAGCTCCATGCATAGCTTAGTAGTTAAAGCATTTGGATAGCAAGCAGGAGGCCCTGGGTTCAGTTCCCATGCACGAAGTAAACTGGGATAATCTCAGCATTTAAGGGGCAGAGGCAGGAGGACTCCCATGAGTTCAAGGCCAGTTTGGACTACATAATGAATTCAGGACCAGCCTGGACCACGGGGTGAGACCCTGTCTCAAAAATAAAAATAAATAAAACCCAACTGTATCCATAACATAATGTCAGCAGGCTAAATGTTCCACCAAAGACAAACTGTTAGGTTAGAAATCCAGTTGCATGCTGTGGTGTATAGAGCATCACTGAAGCCAGATGTGGTGGCACACATCTGTAAGTAATCACAGCACTTTAGGAGGCTGAGAAAGGTGGGTCAGAAGCTTGAGCCCAACCTGGGCAAAAAATCAAGCTGGGAATATAGCTCAGTGCAAACAAAGACCATGGGTTCAATCCCCAGTACCACACACACACACACACACACACACACACACACACACACACACACACACACACACACAAAGATGTATCCTTCTTCCACTTGACAGCCTGTGAAGCCAGAGTTAGAAGAGGCATGGAGCTGGCTGGGAGATTCCAAGCCTTACACCTGTTCCCTGCTCTCCCCGTCCCTGCAGTAGCAGTCCTGCATTTCCCACTAGACTCCTCCATTCTCACTGTGCCGCACCCTCCCTCAAGCCCCCAGGGAGCTCACATCTGGCGGTAACAGAATAGCCACCCAGTGGAGACAGATGTCCTTCAACAGCATCAAACCCAGCGGAGACTAGGACCACGTCAGGTGAGAACTCGTGAGCAATGGGCATCACCACTGTCCTGCAAAGGGATGGCCCAAGCTGACGGTGACATGGCCAGGCCTCACCCTCTGTTCTCTCAAAGCCCATGCCCCTCCCCGCACATAGAAATCAGTGCCCGCTGCCTCTCACATGGCAGGGCCGGGGCTCCCATCCCTTTGTCCTTCTCAGTCCCCACCTGAAGGCTGTCAGGTACTCCACATCTCCGATCGGGGGGTCCACACCTCCTGTCCATGCCACGTTCACATTGTACCCTGCTCCTGGCCCTCCACCAACCTAGCATGAGTGTTGAGGAGAGTTATTACCACCGCTTGGGGACCCAAGACACTGACACATTCTCACCGTGCCCCCAAGGCTTTACTCCACTGACTTCTGCTCTGCCTAAGGGACAGTCATACCTATGATATCCTCCCACAAGAAGCCTCTCAGATGCCTCAGGGACCAGTATTACCATGGGCTTCCATGGCTACCTGTCAGCCCTAGCCTGCTATCTCCCACCTGGCCTACAAGCTGTACCTCTTCAGGAGCCCCAGAGCCTGGAAAGAAGTTCCCATTGTCATAGCGATGCAGGGAGATGTAGAGCACAGAGGGGTCATTGTAGAACGCTTGCTGGGTGCCATTGCCATGGTGAATGTCCTAGTGGGGAAAGGGAGAAGCACAGGTCAAATGACCCAAACTTTGAACCTGAGGTCAAAATTTCACTTGCCTCCCACCCTGCCTCATGGGGAGCTTTTGGGGTAAGCCTTGCACTGGTGCTAGGCAACCACACTTCACACCAGCCCACCACACCCACTGCTCTCATGGGGTCTGAGCATCTGAGATGTGGAACTGTATAGGGGCTGCACAAAGCCATGGAATAAATATGGTTTACCTTTGTCCGGAACCCATTAACCCATTCCACTGAACCATTCTGAGGCACTACTACGGCTAGGGAATTTAAAACAAGCAGATAAATCCTAAAGAAGGATCCAAAGTAAGTGAATGGGTGGGTGTCTGTGTGGTGAGTGGTGCATGCATGGTGATGGGGACTGGTCCTAGGATCTGGGGTATGCCAGATAAGCACTCCAGTCCTGAACTACTTCCCTAGCCTTTTATAAAATTTTTGCTTTGAGATAAGGTATTACTTTTTTATTTTTATATTTTATTTTATTTTTTGAGACAGGGTCTCGCTCTGTAGTCCAGGCTGGTCCTGAACTTACTATGTAGCCCAGGCTGGCCTTGAAACTCGAAGCAATCATCCTGCCTCAGCCTCCTGACTACTAGGATTACAGATGTATTCCACCATCCTGGTTTATATGGTGCTGGGATTATAAGTGGGTAACTCCATGTCTGGCTAGTCCCTAGTCCTTCAGATGGGGAATCCCTGTCCCAACCTCTTAAGGCAAGAAATCCCTTGGTTGCTTAAAGCTACAGATTGGAGCAGGGAGGTCATGGTGTACAGGGACTGGAAGTACCATGGGATCTCACCAAGAACAAGGGGCCCCTGGGACATGAAGACTGGGCTGACAACCCAGCAAGAAGGACGTGGGGTGAGTCACTAGGATGGGAGACTGAGAAGCAAGGCTTGGTGCCACTGAGGCAGAACGGGCCCAGCTCTGCCCACGTCAGCCCAGTGTCCCCAGTCTGGCGCGTACCCAGTCCACGATGAGGATCTTGCCCACATTCAACTTCTGCTGCAGGAGTTTAGCTGTGATGGCTACAGAGTTGAAGAAGCAGAATCCCCTGAGGGGTGTTGGGGTGGAGAAAGGGCAGGGAGGTCAGCTCTGAGGTGAGATGGGGTTTGCCTCATGGGCAAAAGGTAGCAAGAGCTGCAGGCAAAGGACCTAGGGTGGGGATGGGGTGTCACTCACATGGCTGTGGATTCCTCAGCATGGTGTCCTGGGGGCCGGATGATGGCAAATCCATTCTGAAAAGGTACAGGCAGAAGGACAGAGACAAGATACAGAAAAGTAAGGTGGCCAGAAGCACAAGCCAGTTAGAGAAGGGAACACAGATTAGAAAAAAATAATACACACACACACACACACACGGAGTTAATACACCATTATGACTGCTAACCACAGGGCTCTTGGGTAAGCAGACTGTGTCTCTGCCCTTGATACACCCACAAAAGCACCAAGCATTGATACTTATTTGTCAGCCCTTCGTGCCCCTTAACACCTAAGCTGACTCCAGAGCTGTCACCTGTGCACCCTAGAACCAAAGAGTTAAGAGTTGCAAGCCAGGTGTGGTGGCACAACGCATGCCTGTAATGCCAGCACTCTGGGAGGTTGAGGCAGGAGAACTGCCAGACTGAATCCAGCGTGGGCAACTCAGTGAAACCATCTCAAAATAAATAAATAAAAGGACTGGGGATGTGTGAAGGCCCTAGGTTAAATTCCTAGTACAACAGAAAAATGAGTTGCAAAGGACAGAGCCTCACTGAAGAGAACCAAGTTAGCCCCCATTCCCTGCTCCTGAGGATACAGGAGGACCATACCACGTGGCACAGGCCATAGCTCATTCTCACCTTGAGCTCACCCGCAGCCACTTTGAAGGCCAGCTCCACCAGGCAGCCCACTGCCATGCGCACAGCACTGGAGGAGTGCATCTCATTCCACACAGTGTCACTGTCCACCTGCGGGGGCAGGAGAGCAGGCTTCAGCGTGGCCCCTGAAGGGGAAGGGCCAGAAGACGATGGGTACCCAGACAGCTGGCCAGCAGCCATGGTGGGCAGAAAGGAAAGGGCCGGAGCTGGAACACCCATCCCCCCCTACTGGTGCACACCACACTCTACTCACCCCTATGCCCCCGCAAGGCAGCATGGCATACATCTTCTGGCTGATAGGGCCTGGAGAGGAGAGGACAGAACTACTCTGGAAGTTGCCTCAACTACTAGGGTTTCAGGTCTGGCTCTGCAGAGGGCAGTGACCTCAGCCACAAGAAAAGGAGGCTCAACCCACGCACAGGCCAGACATCTGTGACCCATGCCAGATGTCCCCTATTCTGGAGGGCTATCCTATCCCTGGGGTAGATGGCAGCGGCAGCACAGGTGGGGACAGAAGCAAAGCACCTGCCACTAAGCCGACCCATCACTTTTATCCTCCTGCACTGCACCTGCCAAGATGCTCTGGTCAGGCTACATCTGTGTCAATGGCGCCCTCTGGAGGTCATGACATGGCAACCATGCCATCTGTGCTGAGGGGAAGACCTCTGCCCACAAGAACCAGCTGCCTACCCTGGTCAGATCTTCCTGACAGCCCTCATCCCACCCGGATAGCGGGCACGGCCTGCCAGGCTCACCAAGCAGCTTCTTGCTGTCCAGCTTCTGCCGATTGAGGGGGCTGGTCCCATAGAGCAAGGTGTGATATTCGGAGTGCACTGTCTGAATCTCATCTAGTGTGGCTTTGCGACCCCGGATCCGCTGCCAGAGGAGGGCATGAAAGGCCAGTGAGAAGGGCTACGCTAAGGCTTGGCTCCCTGAGGCCCATGGACTGGAATTCAGAAGGCTGTTTACTTTTGGCCTCAGAAGAGCCAGGCTTAAAACTCCCTAGTGCAGACTGAGAGGAACAGGCTGCAAGGGGCAGAGTTGAGTGTTTCTGTGGGACTGGCCTATGTCTGGGGGAGAACAGGGGCTTCCTAGGAGGGAGAACAAAAGGCTCTGTGGAACTGAAGGTGGGGCTCAGGGAAGGGTGTACCCTCACCTCGCACTTGCTAAGCAGGCCCGTTTCCTGCAGCCGGGACCAGATGCTCTGGATGCGGCCAGCGTGCTCAGGGTGCACGTGTGTGTTCCCACACATGCATTGGTGCTTCAGCATGAATGTGTCGTAGACCACGCCTGCACCACAAATTCTCATGTCAGCCAGCACTGCTTTGGGCTTTTAGTCACAGCCTGACCACTAGGATCATCCGCCGATAACACCCCTCAACTCAAACAAGTGTCTGCAGCCATCCCAGCCACACTATTCCTTGCCCTTCTCCCCTCCTAAAATTCCTTTACTCACACTGCCAGCAGAAGTCGCTTGCTTCTCAGGACCAACCATGCTGCCCTTGATCACCTCACTGGTTTTGTTTGGTTGTTTTTTTCTTTTTTTGAGACAGGGTCTCACTCTGTAGCCCAGGCCAGTCCTGAACTCACTGGTGTAGCCAGGCTGGCCTTGGACTCAGGACAATTCACCTGCCTCAGCCTCCTTTGTGCTGGGATGGCACGCATGAGCCATCACGCCTGGCTAATGTGGTGCTGGGGAACTGATCTCAGGTACTTAGCTTTTGCTAGGCACATGCTTTAACCTTTGAGTTATTCCTCCAGCCCCTACCCCTGCACTGGGCCTCCTCCTCTCTCCCTGGTCCTGTCCAGCCCATGTGCTGCTCCCCATTTGTAAAATCGGACCATCCTTGGGTAAAGCTGTGCCCCCTCAGAGCCTAGCATGTGGCAGCTTCCTGCAGAAGAGCCCTGGGAACGTGTGGAGGCCTCAGGGAGGACAGGGAGCGAGAGAGCAGGGCGCAGAGCAGGCAGCAGCTGAGCAGCTCCTCGGGGCTAGGGTGGCTCAGTGCTGATGTGCAACCTGAGCATGGACAATGCCCTGGCTTCAATTCCTAGCACCACAAAAAAAGGAAAGACAGACAGACAGACAGACAAAGATCCAGCATCTCCCTGTACCCGCAGCTTGGAGCTCTATGGGACATTATGGTTTGGATTTGGAGTATCACTCAGAAGCCTCATGTATCTGGATGTTGTGGCATCTGTGGAACTGAGGGCTTTGGAAAGGTGGGACCAGTGCTTGAGGTTTGACCTGGAGGGATGGTGTCAACTTGTTGAGACTGGGAGGTGCCCAGGGCAGAGTTTTCAGGTGTGGGCCTGGAAGTGAGGGAGAGGCATCCTGGATGTAGGGGGCCCAACTGGCAGCTTAAACTAAGTAAAGGGGAGACAAACATTGTCACAGTTCCTCTGGCCTGCCTGCCTTCCTTCCTTCCTTATTTATTTATTTATTTATTGAGGCAGGTTCTTAACTCTGCAGCCCAGGATGGTCCTGAACTGACCATGGGGCCCAGGCTGGCCTTGGACTCAGGACAATTCACCTGCCTCAGCCTCCCGAGTGCTGGGATTACAGGAGTATGCCACCACGCCCAGCATATGTGGTGCTGGGGAATCAAACTCAGGTACTTAGCACTTGCTGGACAAGCGCTTTAACCTCTGAGCTATTCCTCCAGCCCCCTGGCCTAGCTTTAGTCTCCAGACATCTAGCTGCTCCTGCTTTACTTGGCTTTCCATCCGCCATGCCATCAGCAGCTCTCCAGCCTCTGCTATGTGTTTCCACTGTTGCTGGCTGCCCATGAATGGACTATGTGAGACCTTCTGAAACTGTGAGCTACATAAATCTTTACTCTCTAAGTTATGGATGTTGTGTATTCAAGGAATGAGTAACTAAGCAGACCTGGGGTGATCAATCAGGTGTCCTCACAGATGGTGGTGGAGCAAAGAAAACAGTGCTGCCAGTGGGTAGTGGCAAAAGGCTGCTGCTGCCGTGAAGAGTTGTGGGGCACAGTGAGAGTCAAGGTCACCTTTCCCTCCCTCCAAGGAGCCTGAGGTGCTCTGGATATCATATACTCTTATGCACAGTAGAACGATACAGAAAGTAGGGGGAGGCTCACCTGTGGTGAAGAGGTGCTTGGTAGGCTGGTCTGGGGGGCTCTTCATGCCCCCAGGGGCAGCAGGTGAGGACTGGGTTCGGCCCAGGGCCTGGTGGGGCACAGTGGCCAGGCTGAGAGGTGCCTGGTACACCTGCAATGGCTGCAGCTGCTGGGCATCTGTGAAGAGCTGGGAAGGGTGGGAAGAGGACGGAGTGAGGCCTAGCCTGGATGGGAGTGAGGGCAGGTGCCTCCGGGGTCTCCAGGGACCCTTAATCCAACTCTTCAAAGTCTCCTCCTTCCCCTATCTCCTCCCACCTGCTCCCTCCAGGGACAGGAGACACTGGAGCCTTTGCCATCTCCTCTGAGATGGGGAGGGAAGAGGGATGCGATGAGTCACGCCACACGGAAGAGTAGCATTGAGGTAACAGGCTGAGGGGGCGGGGGAGGGGCGGGGGCGGGATGAGTCAGGCCCCAGAGGGCTCAGCTGTGTCCGCAATGAATGGAGTGAGCTAGGCGCAAGGCAGACAGTAGTAACAGTGGGGGCGTGTGTGTACACACGCACACAGGCACGCAGAGACTGACGTGATGAACAACCGGCCGACGCAGGGACAAACGCAGATACACACAGGCCACGTGTGTGCACGTGCATGTGCGCACGCACACATATACACACATGCATAAGCAAAGAGATAGGGCCAGTCACAGACGGGGCTGGCCAACTGGCACAAGCACAGCCCAAGGACTAGCACGAGCAGCCCCTCCCTTCTGCTTCCTCCGGACCCCTCTGCCTCTCCTCCTCCCTTCTGGCTCTCTTCAAAGGCTGCTCCAGTGCAGACTGGCACAAATATACTACGGGGCAGAGGCATGGGCAAGAGGAAAAGAGAGGGATGGGAGGCCAAGGGTGTATCTCCGCACTTACAGCACCTGCCTAATATGCACAAGGCCCTGGGTTTGGATCCCCAGAACCACATAAAGTATAGCTGGGTGCAGTGGCTCATGCCTGTAATCCCAGTGCTGAGAAGCTGAAGCAGGGAGACTGCTTTGAGTTTGAGGCCAGGCTGAGCTACACAGTGAGTCCAGCACCAGCCCAGACTACTGAGTGAGACCCTACACCAAAAAAGGGGACAGGATGGGAGGGCTAGGGGTGGTAGGCACCTTTTTATAACCAGCACTGGACTCTTCCAAGTCAGGCCCGTCCTCAGGGCCACTCTCGCCCTCCTCGTCCTTGACCTGAATGCAGTCGCCCTCCTCTTCCTCCTCCTCTTCCTCCTCCTCCTCCTCCAGGTCTTCCTGTGTGCTCTCGCTCTCCGTAGAGCCTTCCCGGGGCACAGCCAGGGCTCCCTCTCCCAGCAAGGCCTCCTGCTGCTCTGTCAGCTCCTCCTCCGTCTCCTCAGGGTGGGTGGTGGGCTGCCTTGGCAGCTCCCCCGTCTTGGTGAGGATCTGGGAGCAGAACACAGGGGCACAAGAGCTGGAAGGGGGTGCGTGCCGCTGCGCAGCCTGAAGCCGAGCTGGGCCTGCCCTTCCACGTCTCTCAGGCAGCTGCTAACCCATGTGGAGTCGCTGTGTGATTTAGAGAAAGGCAAGGCTGCTCCTTAAAAGTAGACATGCACCCCAGACGTGGCTTGGAATCCGCCTCAGCCCTTCCTGCCAGCCTGGGCCTTTCCTCAACCAATCCCACGACATTTGCCTCCCCAGGCACACCTTGCCCAGCTGCAGCTGCTGCTGCTTCTGCTTCTCCAGGAACTGCTGGTGCTGCTGCTGCATAACTAGCTGCTGCAGGGCCTGGGGACTCTGCGGCAGCGGGGATGACTGAGTGCGGCTCAGCGGTCGGTGCCTGGGGAGCTTGCCCACTGTCCTCATGCTGGTGGCCACACGTTCACCTGTCACCAACGGGGACTGCCCATGGAGTGGCACTGCAGAGGTAGAGAAGGAGAATGAGCACCAACTATGTCTCCCTCCTTGAGCAGGGCAACATACATTCCCAGGAAAACCTCAAAGGTGCCTGATGGCACTGCATCCCTGAACCTTAGCTCCATTTTTTCTCCTCCCCGCCACCAGAGTCCACAGCTCTGAGTCACTGCCTCCAGCAAGCCTTCCTGGATTCACCATTCTCTCCTTTCTGTTGGCTTAACCTAGGGCTCAGTCTTGGGCCTTCTAGGTGCATGACCAGAGACAAGTTCTCCCTGATAAGAACTCCGTGACCATGGCCCCTGTGGACCCCTTCAGGGAGGAAGCCCTGTGAATGGGATCACATATCTTTCAAGTAGAACCTCTACTGACATCAGCAGGGACATAAGGGCTGACTGTCTGAAGCTGTGCAGTGCCATAGCTATGGCAGTATGAGCCTACTGAGCCCTGGCGACACTGTGTGTGGAGACTACACACTAGACTTTAAAGTGCATGAAACAAAAAGTAAGCTCCTCACTGATAACTCAAGTTGTTACGTGTTGAAATAATAACACTTTAGATACCAGTTAAACATGTTATAAAGCTACTTCCACTGATTTAGTTTATTTATTTTTTGAGACACGGTCTCACTCTACAGCCCAGGCTAATCCTGAACTCACTATGGAGCCCAGGCTGGCGTTGGACTCCCAGCAATCTTCTTGCCTCAGCCTCCTGAGTGCTGGAATTACAAGGCATGCGCCACCACGCCCAGCTTATGTGGTACTGTGGAACTGAATTTGGGTACTTAGCCCTTGACTTGGTGCTTGCTAGGCAAGCGAGTTAACCGCTGAGCCGTTCTTCCAGCCCTCTTTTAAAATTTTTAAATGTGGCTCCTGAAGAGCTTGGAGTTGTGCATGTGCTATGCGTTGTGCATCCCCGGACTGCACTGCTCTTGGGTAAGACCACCACGACGGCAGCGTGTGCTGCAGGGGCTTCGTGCTTCTACCACACGGTAGTAACGGGGATGGTGAAGGCTGTGGCAGGGCTGCTGAGTATCCCTGGCTACTGCTCCCTAACAGCTGGTCCTGACTGCAGGCCTAGGAGGGCCAAATGCCCCAAACCCCAGCACCACTGCTACTCACCAGCGACGAGGGCGCTCTGTTGCCGGGCCTGCTCCAGCAGCAGCACGTGCTGCAACAGGGAGGCATGCCCATGAGGGCTCGTGTCCCCCTCCAGGGCCACACCCAGCAGGCAGCCAGGGATGGAGGATGTGCTCATGAACTTGCCGGTCAGCGAGCCGCCCTGCCGCAGGGACTGGAGGGCCTGCCTCTCGGCCTCCTGCTGTGCCGACAGTTTCTGGGAGGCCTGGTAAGGGGTGAAGGGACATGGGAAATAAGGCAAAGGGCCAGTCTACCCCAGTTCCATCAGGTCCAGGATCTGTTAGCCACCCTCTCTCTGTCCACCCGTCAACACCGGTTAGGGCCAAGTGAGTTCCCACAGGGCCTTGGGAAGGCAAAAGTCCCAGATGGGAACGTGCAGGATTGGTGACCTCAACACCAAAGGAATGACGGGCGTAGAGACCCTGTACTTACTGTGAGGTGAGAGTTGGTGACAGTGACTGTGGCCTGCAGCCCTAGGGAGATGTTGGGCAGAGAGGGAGACGTGTAGAGGCTGAACTGATTGGGGGAGCTGTCCAGAGGGAGAGCCCGGTGCTGGGGGAGCATCTGGGAGCAGTCAGGAGAGACAGGCATGAGAGTGGGCAAAGAGGAGATGGCAAAGGCGGGCAACCTGGGGCCAGCCACGGGCTCCAAATGGTGCCCCACTCTCCCCACCCAGAGCCCCAACTAGGGCTGAGAGATCAGAGCCCTCCATGGGCCCATGGGCCAAATCTGTCTTCACAATACATCCAGGCAGGCAGAGAAGTCTGCAGGCACTCTCAGCCAGGCTAAGGAGCTATGCACTTCCTTTGAAGGGAAAGAAAGCAGCTGTGTGACTACCACCCCACATCCCGCCATCTTCAACCAAGCCTGTACCTCAGTGGGGATGTTGGGGACTGAGCCAGTAAAGCCGTTCTCGGCGATGGTGCTGTGGGAACTGTTGGGAGAGCTGGGGCCAGAGCCGGGCGCACTGTTACACACAGACGACACTACAGGAGAAGTGGCTGTCACCTAGGCCTGTTCTGAGCCCTGTCCCAAGCCCTTCAGAATGGGGACGTGAGAGGTGCCCTTACCCGCAGGCCCAGCGCCTGTAATCTCCACAGCTCTCTTCTTAAAGGTGCTAATAACAGTCCCATCTTTGCGACGCAGAAGAGGGCTACTTCTCCGCTCAGCCACCTTCTGTTTTAGCCTTGAACGCACTTTCAGGTTGGGTTCAGAGGCTGCAAACAAGGTAGCTGGGACTCAGTATGCCCCCAACACCAGCAGCCCAGCCTACTACGGACAGTAGTTGGTGGTTGGCTGTTGCATCCCCTCCTCCTGCACATTCCCACCTTGACCACAAGAGCGATATTCTGGAAGGCCAGATCGGGGGCACTCACACACCTGTTTTGCGGAGGGGGAAGTCATCACGGCTGTCATAGGGCCCAAGCAAAGGCAGTTTGTAGGAGGGAGGCGTCCCAGGGGGGCCACTCTGGGGAGGGGAACTCTGGTCCAAAGAAGCATGGTGGGCTCCCCTGGGGATGGGATGGAAGCAGATGCAGGTTACCATGCAGTCCCCAGACCTGGCAATCCACAGTTACAAAAAGTTACAAAAAGTTAGATAGATATGAAATATATTCTGAGGCCTACCAGAAGAGACTGGGGGGCCCAATAAGCCAACAAAGCTGGAGTGCCCTGTGGCCAGGCACCTCCGAGCCGGGCCACTCTGCCCACCCATCCATCTCTCCTGGGGCCATTACCAGCATTTGGGGTGCTGTGGGAGGGAATGGTTGAGGCCGCCTGGCGTGGGCTCTTTTGACTTTGACAAGAGGAATTCCTGGAGCCTTAGCTTCACCTCGGTGCTGGCAATAGCACCTGCAGGACAGGGCACAGCTGACCCGGGCGCCACGCTGGAACACACGCCGCAGCGGGGGCAGGAGTCCCCGGCCCCCGCCTGCCCAGCCCCGCCTTACTCTCTTTGCTCTTCTCCTTATTGCGCAGGATGAGCAGCTGCTGCTCCAGCCGCTGCTTCTCCAGCTCTTCCTGCCGCTGCTGCTCCCGCTGCCGCTGCTGCTCCAGCTCCTGCTGCCGCTTGGCTGCCAGCATCTCCTGCTGCTGCTGCAGGGATGAGGAGACGGCGGTGAGCCGGTCCCAGGTAGAGTTGCCGTTCCGGCCCTACCCTGCCCCCATGCTCACCTTGAGGTGCTTCTGCAGCTGGACCTCATGCTGCCGCGTAAGGTGGTCATGCTGCTTCTGGAACTCGGCAAACAGGAGCTGCTTCTGCAGCTGCTGCTGCTGCTTGAGTGCCAGGAGCTCCTGCTGCAACTGCTGCTCCCGCAGCGCAGGGTCCACAGGGCCGGCCAGAGCCCCTCGAAGCTCCACAGGGCTGGGGCTGCCTCCATTTCCACCCCCCATGGAGCTGGGCATGGCTCCTGGCAGCACTGGCTTTACCTCCACTGTGGATACAAAAGACAGGAGGGGTCAGTGGGCCCAGTCCCAGACCCTGCTAGTCCCCAGAGGATGGGGGTGGGGGGAAGTCAACCCCTCAGCCTTCAGGTGCTGGCTTCTGCCTTCACTAAATGAGATTTATTAAACGTGGGGCAGCAGCTAAAAGAAAATGCACATCAGGCTGGGGATGTGGCTCAGCAGCAGCGTGTCTGCCTAGCATACATGAGGCCCTGATTCCATCTCTGGCACCACAAAGAAAAAAACCCATGCGTAGGCATGAAGCACAGTAGCCAGCAGACTGCTGCCCAACAGACAGCTCTCATTGCCAGTTAACACCGTGGACATTTCACATGAACGACTCATTTGAACTACAGTTACCTATGACATAGGTGAGACAACTGCCCCCATTTTACAGTTGGGGAAACTGAGACTCAGAGAAGTTTAAGTAACTTGACAAGACACAGTCAGATGACTGAAGAACAAGGATATGAATCTGATACTGTGCTCTGGTTCCCTGTCTTGTGCCTTTTCCTCTCTCAACACCACGACTCAACCAAACAGCAGAGAAACTGAGGCACAGAAGTTGGTTCTAGAGCTGCCAGCGCCCTCAGTAAACTCAGTCCTTTGGAGACCATCTGGATAACCCTGCCCTTCTCTCCACCCCACATCAGCTGGGCAGATGGGGCAGCAGGGACAGGCATAGGTATGTGGGTGGGATGAAATGGGGTGGGGCCTCAAGGAAAGGGGTGCAGGGCTGCATCCAGCCAGGGACAGGAGGGGGCTGGGAGTCAGCCTGGCTTCCTTTGCTGTATTATCTCCTTTCAACAGTTTTATTGTAATTACCCTGAAAATGCCGCTATATATAGAGTGAGCCAAACAGCAGCTGTGCCTAGGGGGAGGGGGATGAGAGAATGGGCGGGCAGGGAGGAGGTGGAAGGAGGAGACAGGAAAGGAAAGGGAATCAGACAGGAAGAAGGGTGATGGTAGGGGGAGGGTTGGAGCTGCAATGGAGACCTCAGCCTCTAGCTCCAGGGAAGACCTGCTGGTGAGGGCGGAAGCCACTGAGGGGTCTACTCCAGGGCCCCTGTGGACACTGGAGGGGCCCTGGGGTGAAGGGCTCTGGAGAGTGCAAAAGGCTCCAGCAGACTTAGGGGAAGGCTAGGTCTCGACCTCTTGATCACTGTGCACTGCCCCCAGGTCACTGTATTTCACCCTGCACCACTGCCCTGTAGTTACCAGGGCAACCGGGCAAACACCATACCAGTGGGGAGCCCCAAGTCCAGCCCACACCCCACAAAACCTTCTGACGCCAGCAGGAAGGGGAAGGCAGGATACTGTTGCCTGGGAAGGAGGAAGCGAGACTGGCCGGACAAACCTATCTTGTTTCTTTCCCGTTTTTTCTCTCTGGAGAAAGCCCCCACTTGCCCAGGGAAGCCACAAGGGTATAGAAAGATGCTCTTTGGCAAAGTGGCCCACTGTAGCCCAGGAAGAGAGCATACAGGACCCCAGTATCCTGACAACCACCAGTGAGCAGGACTTTCCCCAGGCGACCATCGCGGCCCGCATCAAGAGTGGGTCGGGTCTTGGGAGAGGAGGCTAAAAGAGGCTCCCATACCCCGTGGGCCTGTATTTCACCAAGGATGTCACCAAGGCACAGGAAGGCCACGAGAGGTCAAGTGCATGCCACCTCATGCCTAAATATGACTCTGGGACCCAGTGGAGGCAGGAGTGGGGTAGAAGAAAAGTAAAACCGGACAGCATGCCTCTCTGTCCCGCCGCCCCTCTCCCCTCAGCACTGCTAAGCACGTTCCTCTGTGGTTTTCCCTCAGCCGCACTGACGACTCTGCGGCCACTAGGCCAGAGCCACATCTGCAGGAGTGGCCAGATGTGGCCAAGAGGGTGGAGACATATAGACACACTCACCCACTCTCAGTCCCAACCCATGTCCTGCCCAGCACCAAGAGGAAGGGCCCACGAAACTACAGAGGGCCTTTCTGGAAGTGACCAGCCCTACCCCTAGATGAAATACAGGGTGGTAGCAAGGAGTCAGTGGCCAGCCTTGAGCTTTCCTAGTCCCAGCAACACTCAGAAGGGCCCCAGGCTGGTGGGAGGGGTATATGTTCCTAGATGAGACTGGCCTGGCTTATGGCACTCTGATCACTCAGCCAAAAAAGGTAGATGGGCTTCAACCTGCTGCTCCCGGCAGGGCCAAGGCTGCAGGAGACGGATGCCAGCCCGCCTGCCCAGGGAAGGGCAGGGGTCCAAGCGCTCCTGGCTTCCACTTGATAATCCTGCTACAGGCTGGAACTGCAGCCAACTGAACTGGTTTTCCTTGTAAGAGCCCTGCAGAGAGCACACAGGCTCAGACAAGGGGAATCTCTTAACCACAGCCACCACTGAGATGCTCGGCCCTGTGCTGCAGCAGAAACCTCAGCCCCATTGGTATGCAGGAGGCAGAGCCGCCAGAGGGCTGCCACAGAGCCTTGCTCCCATGCAAGCAGGAAGCACAGGCGACTGGAGAATATTAATTTGCAGCAGTATGCAGCACCCCAGAGCTCTGCCAGGTAGCAACCTGGCTCCATCAAAAATGGAAGGGTCTGCAGTTGTTTGACAAGAGTCAAGGATGGAAAGGGAACATGGAGTCCCCAGAATGTCATTTGCTGTACAAGAAACCTAGGGCGCGGCTGGCCTGGCACAGCCATGAGGATCTGTGCCCTCTGCCAGCTTGGCACAAGGAAAGCAGGTGGGGCAGCTGCCATCAGATTAAGCACTGGAAAGGGAAGTGGAGGGGGGAGTTGTGCTGGGAAGATACTCTTGACCGCCTCCTGGTGGACTGAGGACAGTTGGAGGACCTCAGGAAAACCAAAGGGTAGGCAGAGGGGCACTGTTCCCTAAGGGAACTAGTTGAGTACTCTGGCTAGCAAACAGGCCCCTGGAAAGGCCAGGAAAAGGGTCACATGGAAGAACAAGGCCCTGATTCCTCTCTCACCACCCCCTAGGCCTCAACAACAGAGACCGTGGAAAAAGCACAGAGCCCAGCCAGCCAACACCACGATATCCTGAGGAGAGAAGCAGCAAGGGTCCAGAGGCAGGCCCTAGCCTCCCACCCTGTCTCACCCTCCACCCTTCCCAAGGACTTGGACACTTCCTCCTACTGCTGGAAGTAGTGGCATCAGGTACAAGAAGCCACTATCCTATCCTCCAGCCTTCTGCAGAGCTGACCTACACTGCCCCAGATGAAGCAGTAGTGTGACCAGAGCTACATGTTTCCAGCTATGACAGTGGCTCTGCAGATACCAAGCTCTGGCTCCAGAGGGGCAGTGACCCTGCCCAGCTCAAAGGCCCAACTGGGCAGTAGTGATTTCTCCTCTCTCCGCTCCTGGAGCCCCATTAGCTCAAGGAGCTCCTATGACAAATTTTTCAGGTAATAACAGAAGAAATAGTTGGGGTCCTCCAGGGAAGTCCATGCTGGTTCTGATGGCCAGCCCCAGGACCCGTAATGTAAAGGCAGCATGTCCGAGCAACAGAGAACTGCCTTCAAACAGGTGAGGGGAACTGGACTGTGAGAGGCAGGACTGGGCAGTGCCTTCAGGCACAAGCATTCAAAATAAAGGGCTGGAGGGGCTGGAGGAATGGTTCAGTAGTTAAAATGTTAGGCAAGAGCTGTGTCAAGCGCTAAGTACCCGAGTTCAGTTCCCCAGCACCACATAAGCCGGGCGTGGTGGCACACGCCTGTAATCCCAGTACTCAGGAGGCTGAGGCAGAAGGATTGTTTTGAGTCCAAGGCCAGCTTGGGCTCCATAGTGAGTTCAAGACCAGCCTGGGCTGCAGAGTGAGACCCTGTTTCAAAAATAAATAAAATAAAAATAAATAAACAGATGGAGCTGCCATAGAGTAAGGCCAAAGCTTGCCCTTCCTGAGATGCCACATGCCACACCCCACTCCATAACCCGTCTAGGAGATAGCAACATCAACTCAGAATCCCTGCGCTAGCAGGGAAAGAGTACCTTTAGTGTCCCCTGGGGAAACCATGGGGTGACATACTTTGCACACCTGCCTGGGACACCCTGAAGCTTAGCATCCGTCACTGAAAAATCCCGCTTTCAAAGCCACTGGTCCCAAAGGGTTAAGAAAGGAGGGGGCCCTTGACAGGGGAGCAGCAAGCTGTTAAGACATTCACACAGGGCAGGAATGAGGCCTGTGCCCACAATCTCTGGATCTGAGGAGCTTCCTTTCCTACAGCAAACAAGTCAAACAGACCACTGAGATCATCTGTTTTGAGTCTTCTATGATACAGTGACAGAAACCAAGCTTCTTAGAGAGCCTGCTTTGCAGAAGACCCAACAGGCTGAGCAACAGCACAACAGGGATGAAACATGGGTGGCCTGACTCCCACAGCAGGCAGGATCAACTCTGAGCATAAACATCTGCAGCCTGGCTCCACCATGGGCTGCCTCTCAGGAGGGCACAGACTGAAAGCCCACCCTGGAGGCAGTGTCTCCCATCAGCACTCTAGCCCCTGGCATGTCCTCAATAGACTCAGCAGTCAGCAGTTTCCCTACATGCCTCATCACCTTGTTCTGTCCCTCAAAGACTAGGAAAAAGCTCTTGTCCCTGGCTTTGAGGAAGTTTGGAAGGAGGGAGGGAAGTGTTTCACACTCTGTGGCAATGACGCTGATGGACCCCTCCCCACTGAGGATGGTTTCCCAGGATCTATTTCTGGGCTCTTACGTGACAAGTGAGGTCGATTTTGGCTCAACAGGTTCTACCACAATTCAGACAGCATTTCCACATGTGCAGGCAGGGTACGATTCTCACCAAGCAACTTGCACAACTTGTCAAGCAATGCAAGCAAGCACACATCATGGCAGGGTAAGAGCAAGGGCTCCAGAGTAAGAGACAGGGAGAGTTCAGGGCGGCACACGGCTGGGGTAGGGTGCCGGGTGCCTCCCATGCTCCATGTAGGTATCTGCAAAATGGCAGCAGAGTACCCACTTCCCAGAGTTGCCAAGCTTGCCAAGGATCTTGGCACAGGGCCTGGGAAGATCTGAGGAGATGCTAGGCAAGGCTATTATTATTATTATTTTGAGCAGGGTTGTACTATGTAGCCCAGGCTGGTCTCGAACATAAGGCAATCCTCCTGCCTTGGCTCCCAAGTGTGCCAAGGCTATTATTAATGGCTCCTGATTTATTTTTTGTTCTGGACCTCTCTGGCAATCAAAAGCCCATGGACTACTTCTCAGAATGCTTCTGTGGACTGGAGGTATAACTCAAGTGTTAAAGTGCTTACCTAGCATGCATGAGACCCTAGGTTCTATTCCCAGTACCTTCACCTTAAAAAGTTTCTAAAGAGCACAAAACAAAATGCTTAGGATTACATGGGTCTAACTTCATAGACCACCAAAATTCTGGAGATGCTGGGCTCACACTCCTGCCAGAATTAGGCCTTAGGTCTCATTTCATATGGTTTGAAAGGTGCTCTGTGGTCCTGTCCCACCTTATGCTGGAGGAACAGCACAATGGTTAGTGTGCTGGCCTAGCAAGCACAATGTCCTGAGTTTGATTCCCTAGGACCACATCAGCCAGGCATGCTGGCATATGCCTATAATTCTAGCACTTGAGAGGCTGAGGCAGGAGGACTGCCATGAGTTTGAGACTAGCGTAGGCTACATAGTGAGTTCTGGACCAGCCTGGACTATAGAGTAGGACCCAGTCTCAAAAAAATCCTTCTTATGTGACCCCCCAACCCAACACAAGCAGGCACAGCCAGCCTCAGGGTATAAATGTTAGACAAGAAATCTCTGAGAGCCACCTCCTTTCAACTCCAGCATTTCTAAGCCATCTCAGTGGCCTCACTACCTCCACAAAGGGCCACTCTGTCCTCTGCAGCTCAAGCCACAGAAGCAGGATCCCTTCTATTCCTGAAAACATAACCTAGCCTAAATTTTGGTCCATGTTCCCAAGGTTCCCAGCTCCGGGCAATCTGACTCTTCCCTAGTTTCTCCCTCACTGTGCCCCACTGCAGGAGCCTCCTCTCGCCCCAGAACTACTTCACATTCTCCTGGGACGAGAACCTGAGAGGCCCTAAGCCCCTCTTCCTGCAAGGCAGAAGCAACGGAAACTGACCTCAGAGACCCTTAGAATGTCAGTGCAGAAAAGGCCTGGAGCTCAGCAACTCAACTCTCCCAGCTGACAGAGGAGGAAAATGAGGCCAAAGAGGGTCTTCCAAGGTCACCTGGAAAGGAGGCAGAGGAGCCAACACTTAATCCCAGCTTGTCTGGCTCTCTCTGTCCCCCACTGAAAAACATAAGGGGAAAACCTAAAGACTGCTCCTGAATTTAATGAGATGGAACAAGGAGCCACACTCAGTATTAAGGATCCAGGAATTCAGACAAGGGTACAGGGCTGCCTCCCAGAACAGCAGCGTCCAGGCGTGCGGGGGAAGAGGGGACCAAATGGAGGGAAGCCCCACAAATCTAGATGCAGGCCGTGACTCTACAAGGCCTGAACCTCAGATGATGATTGGTCTGGTGGAAGGCACAAGGTGTCTCTCACTGGTGAAGATGGAGTTAGTGGCTAATTTGGGGTTAAATGGAAGAATAAACTCCCATCTCCCAGGCATTTCTGGGAAACACTTGGGCACAAATCTGGAGGCAATTTAAAGGCACACTAACCATGCAAAATCTGCAGCTGCCCCAGAACTGTTTGCTCCCCACCTGGGGTGGGATGGCAGGGGCCCCAGGGCAAGAGATCTGCTTCCATTCTCCATGCACAACCCAGCCCTTGAGCATCCAGCAGAGGGCCCTGCCCACCTGGCCACTTGCCATAATCCCCCACCCAGCGGGGTTTTAGACACCTGCTCCAGGCATCTCAAAACATCCTCTCTCCAGACTGCCAGACTGCTGGGAATTGGATTTGCCTCTGACTAGGGCAACAGCCGCACTTCTTTTACATAGGATCTTCTCTACAAGTCCCAAGGCCCACTGGGGCTTTCAATAGATGTTGGTTTAGTCTACCAGCAGGTTACTTAGACCCACTGTCCCTGTCCTCACAGGAACCCAAGCAGGGATCCTTATTCCAAGTGTGGTTTAAGCCTATTCATGTCAGTCCTCTGAGACAAGGGTTTAAAATGCTGCAACCTGGGGAATAGCTTCAGTACCACGATAAACAAACCAATAAGGAGTAGAGGCACACTTCAGCAGTTAGAGCGCTTGCCTACGAAGTGCAAGTGCAAGGCCCTGGGTTCGGCTCCCCTCCCAGTAAGATGGGCGTGATAGCACACACGCCTATAACCCAGTAACTGGGAGGCTGAGGCAGGAGGATTGTTGTGTGTTCAAGGCCAGAATGGGCTAAATAGTGAGTTTAAGATCTGTCTGGATTATAGAACAATACCCTGTCTAAAAAACAATAATAGTAATAAAATTAAATAAAAAATAATAGGTAAGTAAATTGGTTTCTACACTGCACTACTACAGACTCCAAATATAGGAATGTGCATTTTAATATACTCCCTTGGTAATTCTAATACATCTGAAAGTTTGAGAACCATTATCTTAGTGTCCCCGAACTGTTTGCACTCATTTCTGCTGCCAGATGACAGCTGTTACAGCTGTGCGTGTGGACACAGTTAATCTGATTTCCTGCATGGCAGCTGTGCAGCAGGGAAGGGACAGCTGAGGGTCTCAAAAACCAGACAGGATAAGGTAGGAGGGGGTAAGGGCCAGAGACTGTATGGAAAGGGAATTCATCCCTGCTCCTGAGTCCTCTTCTTCCTCTACACCTAAATCCTTGCAGGTAGAGAGACCTGGGGCTGGGGTTGGGGCATAGCTCAGTGATTAGAGAGCCCCTGCCTCGGAAGCAGAGGCCCCCAGCATCACTTAATAGCTGGGCGTGGCTCACACCTATAATCCCAGCACTCTAAAGGCTGAGGCAGGAGGACTGCTGTGAGTTCAAGGCCAGCCTGGGGTACACAGTGAGTTCAGGGCCAGCCTGGACTATAGAGCTAGACCTTGTCTCACTCACTCAATCAATCAATAAACAGAGAGAGAGGCAGAGAGAGAGATTACGGAACAAGTGGTCCTGGATATTTATGGAAAAACAAAACAAAAAACTATCAGAAGCCCTAGAAGCTCCCCAAGGCCAGCACAGTTCCTATTCTCTAGGTGCACAAACTTTGTTTTGTCTGTAGTACTAGGGGCCAAAGGTAGGGCCTTTGCACTAATCTATATCCCCAGGCATTTTTTAAGAAAGTGTCTCACCAGATTGCCCAGGCTGGGCTTGAACTTGCAATTATTCTGCCTCAGCCTTCCAGAGCTCTAGGATTCCAGGCCTGTGCCATGCTTGGCTTAGGAGCACAAACTTTGGAAGCCAACAGGCAGGACCACCAACATATGGTTGTACACGCCACATACTGTTTATGGGCACCCAACTGAAGTGAAGCAAGTTGGAGCTGAAATCTAGCCCACATTCCAATTGCTAAGCCATACACACTGGTATGAGGCTGTACCAACCTGGAAGTATGGCCACCTTTTTTAAAATCTGCACAAGAAAAGGTTTTTGTGGCTAACAATGAGTCTAACACAGAGAACTGAGTTCAAATCTCATTCTATGAACTTGGGCAAGTTCCTTAACCTGACTCTTCTCAGTTGAAAAATATGATTATTAATACCCTTCCTAAAAGAAAATAAGGTAAGGAAAGTCCCTGATACTCTTGCCATCTAGTACATTATAATAGTTGTTCCCTTCCCACCTGAGGCTCGCCTTTCCTACCTTCCTGGCATCTCTACACCTACACATTCACACATACAGTCGTTCTTGCAATGATCTGAAGAGCATGAATAAGTCCCCAAGGAAAAGTTCTGTGCCGTTCCTGAACCCCATGGCACATCTCAACATCCACAGGATTCCTTCCTGGCATAAAAAGGATTCATACCCTCCAAATGGGGAAAAGAGACTCCTCTTCCTTCCCCTCCCCGCCTCCTTCAGTACTAGAAATTGAATGTAGGGCCTTCTCACTGAGCTACATACAATCCCAGCCCTCTTTAATTTTTCCCCTTTTTTTTTTTGAGACAGTGTCTCGCTCTGTAGCCCAAGCTAGTCTTGAACTATGTAGCCCAGGCTGGCCTTGGACTCGGCAATCCTCCTGCCTGAGCCTCCCAAGTGCCAGAATTTCAGGCATATGCCACCATGCCCAGCTTTAAGTAGTGCTAGGGAGTTGAACCCAGGGCCTTGCACTTGCAACGCAAGTGTTTTAACTGCTGTGCCAATCCTCTAGCTAAATTTTCCCTTTTTTGACAGGGTCTTATTAAATTGCTCAGGCTGGGCTCAAATTTGTAATCCTCCTGCCTCAGTTTCCTACAGCACTTCTCCATGTCTTCTTTTAATACCTTACACATTGCCTATGCATCAGCCCTACCTAGGACTGAAGACAGGGGAATCCAGAGCTCCCAGAAGGAAGGCATACAACTCCCCAGCTCTGTGTCTTCAGGAATCCCACAAGAGATTTCAAGCTCCCAGGTTCCCCAAGCCAAGACCAGGCTGGAATGATGGTGGTGCTTCCTGTGCTTTCCAGCTGTGGCAGGGGTAGAGATGTTATTCATCTAAGGCAACCTCTAATCGTCACTGGTGGAAGCTGAGAGTTGTCCTCCACATCAAGCAGGATGTGTCCTTACCCCTCACAGGCTGAGGCTCTGCTCACTCACTGAGGTAACCTGCTATAAGCTCATTCATCCAGAGGGCCAAACCCCAGAATAGAGCCCAGGAATCCTGCCAGCCACCCTGGGCTCCAGCCCCCAGCACAACATTCATTCATCCAGGTGCCAGGCACAGTGCTAGGTACTGAGCAATGGCAGCCAACGAGGCAGCCCAGGGCACAAAGGCTACCTCTAAAATAAGGGTTCCTAGACTTGTCTCTGGAAGTAGCAGAGGTATGACCCGACAAGGTCCAATACCCTAGCCCTTGAGAGGCCTATGCCACAAATGATCCAAGAAAGCAACCTGGACACCCACTTTTTTTTTTTAGCCACAGGCTTTTGTATCCTATCTGGAGACCCAACAAGAGAACTGGAAGAAGGGTGGACAAGTTGGGTGGGGGTGGGGACAGAAGGGAAACTCTAAGCTGCCAGGGCCCTCATGGCTGTGTTTATCTGGGGTGGATTTTTTTTTAACCCAAAGGTTAAAGTGTTTCTATTTGAAACATCTATTTACATTCCAGAGTCAAAAAAAAAAAAAAAAAAAAAAAAAAAAAAAAAAAAAAAAAAACAAGGCAGCCAAGGCCTATATCTGTCCCTAGCCGCGTCACAGACACAGCATCAGAGCTGCTCAGGGGAACATTCTTAGCCCTCTCCCTGAGCCGCCGAGGTGACTCACGCCTCCCTCCTGCCAGTATGGCTTGCGCCATGGCTTACAAGGGCAGGCAGTGTCCAGAGTTGAGGGAGACAGAGAGACAGGCCAGCTGTGTCTATCCAGGGTCAGGTAGCTTTAAGGAAGGGGTGGAGGGACAGGTCTCAACTTGCAAGGTTCCTGGGGTCTCACTTGAAAGCAGGTGAGTGAACAAAGTGAAAAGGAATCTTTGGGCCAGGTGCTGGTTGCTGCTGGTAGGTAAGGAATGGTGGGCCATCAGGATGAGAGGATGGATATACAGATGGATAGGTCCACCCCCAGAGAGATGCTCCACACAGTTATTCCTTTGCTTTCTAAGAGACCATCTAGGGTATCAGAGGCTGTGGCTGGGCAGCAGCAATCAGGGTCTGGAGCTGGAGCTGCCAACTTAATTGGACTAAGGCAAGAAGCAGCTTCTATGCTTACATCCATCTCAGAGGCCTGGTGGGCACTCTGTAGGGCTGGCTCCAGGGTGGTATCTCTATCTGGAGGCCTGTGTGGATCTTGCAGGGCTGGTCTTCAAGGCTATGTCCCTACGTCTGGACTCTCCAGGGTCATCCTCATCCAGGCAAATAGCAAGACTTGTTCCTAGGATTTTTGGAACGTTCCTAAAACCTTATCCCTTGACAGCTCAGAGCCAAGTCACAGGTTCCCAGAGAGGCACAAAACTCCCACCTTCTAATTCAAACCTCGGGATCCACACCCACTTATCCAGAGGCAAGGACTCCCCACCACACACAAACATACAAACTCAGGAGTGCCAAGCCAGTGCCAGGAGCAGCCAAGTAGGCATGGGTCCAGCAGGCCCCTCCCTGGAGGAAGCATCCTGTGGTGCCGGCCTGGTGGGAAGGTTGTGCCAGAAGGGCCTGATGCTGCCAAAAGGTTTCTGGGAGCGGGGAAGGAGTGACCCAACTATGGGGTACCCCACACCCAGCCAACAGCCAAAAATATTCCTGCCGAGAAGGGGGCAGGGTTAGGGAATCATCAAGTCCAGGTGAGGGGGTCCTCAAGTCCATCTGAGCCAAAGTAACACCTTCCCACCCAAGACCTGGGGAGAGACTAAGGCACTAAGTCAGACAACTTCACTGACATCTCAGATGCCAGGTTCTGTCTAACTCTAACACAACTGCATCAAGCCATCTCCCCAGGTCTACGATTCTCAGCAGACTCCTGACCAAGAGACTTGCCAAAGTCAATGCACTTGACTTTCTGTCCCCAAAAACCAAGCCAGAGAAGCTGAAATACCTTTTACTCTAGGAGACACCTCAGCTATGGCTTCTTTCCCTACCCAAACATGGGGAGCAGGCAGCCTGGAAAAGATCACTGACCCACTTCCTCCCCTCTGACCACGGTGCCAACTAGGCTAGGATCCTCTAGTAGCCCCAACCTCAGCGGCTGAGGCTGATCCTGCCAGAGGCCAGTGGGATGGGAAGGATGCGGCAGGGCACAGCTGGGAGGGACGGTGGAGGGCCAGCTCTGAGCAAGGAGGACAGGCCTGCCTACAGGGAGGCAGCCCCTTGGAAGCATTGCTTCCCCAGTCTCATGGATGCACAACAAAGCCTTCAAGAAAGACCAAAGCAGGACCCCATCTGGGCAAGATTCAGAGCAAGATGTTCAACCCAAGCACAAGGATGCCCAACAGCAGAGGGCAGGCAGGGACACAGAGGCACTTACCTGCCACAGGGATGCTCTGCAGAGAAGTCCGTGGCAGGATCTCCAAGGACGGTTCCCGGCTTGGCATGCCATCTGCTGAGAAACAGGACTCTGTCTCATAGATGGTCTGCAGCATGTCCACAAGCCCCTGCGCCTTGGGCACCAGCAGCATGCCCAGGCGGGGCCGCCTGAGGCGGGGCCAGCCAGGGGAAGGTGGCTGGAGGACTGGTGCTTGGTTACTCAGGGACTCCCTCAGGCTACTACTGCTGGGACCCACAAGGCAGGGAGGCGTCTCATCGGGCCTGGGCACTCCTGGCTGCAGCAGGGGCCAGGCGGCCCCAAAGCTGTAGGCTTGTTCTCTAGAGGAGCACTGGTGACCAGCCTGTCCTGAACACCCTGGAGCTGGGGTATACAGAGCACTGGGGAGACAGGAAGGGTGGCTCAGCAGGCAGGCGGGCTCTCTGTGTTCCCTCCCAGCCCCGGGTGACAGCTCCGGGCCTGGCTCCCTGCTCCTCCTTCCCGAATGAGCCGTCGGCAGCTGGCAGGAGACTGAAATAGCAGTTGGGGGAGGGCCCTGTCTATAAATAGGTGGAGCATGCTCAGGGAGCCGCCGGCTGGCTGCCAGGAGCCCGGGCCTGGCGGAGGCCCCATGGGGGGAGGCGCGTTCCACCTCAGGAGGAAGCGCCAGGAAAAGGGGAGGGGGAGGGGAACAGGGAAGGGCCTGCACTCAGGGCCAAGGCCACAGGCCTGGGTGGACAGAGGTTGGGCTGGAATAGGGCACAGGCTGGGGTCCCCATGCATCTGGGAGCTGCTCTGGCTACTGTTGTTGGCAAGCAAGGGATCAGAGACTAGGAGACCAGGCTGATCCTTTAACATCCCTCCTGCCATCCAGAACAGGTAAATGAATGTTGGGGAGAGGGAGACTGACAACTCCACCTGGCCTAAACTTACACCTTCCAGGAGTACTTTTTTTTTTTTTTTTTTTTTCTTTTCCGATATCAGGGACTGAAGCCAGTGTCTCCCACCTGCTAGCCAAGCTCTCTACCACTGTGGTACATCACTAGGCTTTTAAATTTTTTTTTTTTTTTAATTTTGAGACAAGGTCCCACAGCATCGCCCAGGCTAGGCATCAAACCTGGCACTGTTCCTCAGACTCCAGCGTAGCTGGGATTACAGTCGTACACCAGCCTCCACCACCGACGCCTGGCTTCCCTAGAGTCCTTCTCAAACAGCCCTGTGGGGGTTTGTTTAACTTCTGCCCTCTTGCAAAGCTGAGAGGTGCCTCTCCACCCCCTTTACCAGCAGGAAGACCCTGAAGAAGCAGTTAAATGGCAGTTCCCTCCCATTCATTCTGGAGTGAAGGGAAACAAGAATTAAAGACACAGACCACCAAAGCTTAAATAATTAAACTAGTCTGGAGTTTGACTCTGTTCTCACAAAGGAGACAGATATCTTTGTCTTGCTTCCGAGATGAAGAGACCTTGCCTGCAAACAGGAAGGACTTGGAATCTCAGGTAGTCTTTGCTTTACAGTCTGGGATAATGGGCTCTTGCCTGCAAACAGGAAGGGCTTGGGGTCTCAGACAATTCTTGTTTTGCCACCCAAGGTGAGCCACTGCCTGCACACGGGAGGGGCTGGCGGTCTCTTGCAAATAAGGGCCTCTCCTGGCTTGTGGCAAACGAATGCAAGCAGACTATGGCAGACTTCGAGGCTCCTTGACTAGGTAACAAAGCTAGGTGGTCTAGTAAGAGATGCAAGAGAGAATTAGGGTAAAGGTCAGCTAGTAAGAGAGGGGGTTGGATTAGGGACCTATAAAAATAAAGAGCGCAGTCTCAAGTTGCTGCAGTCTTCCCCTATATGTGTGTGTGTGTGTCTTTTGTCTGCGTCTTTTTGTTCATTCCTCCCTTCTAGGACAAGTGGACCGCAACACTGGAGGGTCCCTGCAGAGGCTGCTCAGCTTCCTTCCAGGAAGCAAGGAGACTTCCCGGATAAGCCTCATTCTAGCCCAGACAGGGGACAGTGTGGCACCTGCCCATTCTCAGCACAGGCAGCTCTTCCCTGTCAGTTTGCCAGGTGTGCCAGGTGCTGCTCTAAGAGCATCATATACATCATCTCATTTATTCCACATGATGACCTCAGAAGAGAGGTACGGATGGGGAAACTGGCACAAAAAGATTACAGTCACTCTCCCTAGGTCCTCCAGCAGTATGCACGGTAGGGTTAAGAGGTCTGAGGCGCAAGTCCAAGCGCTAACCACCACAGCCAACTGACTCCCATGCACCAGAGTACACAAAACTGCCCCCAGGGTTTCTGCTAACAGGTACAGTAGTCCCAGTGCCCAAGCGGGAACAGATTTAAGGCTGAAGGCCCCCCTAGGCACAGTCAGTCATAAGGCTGTTAACATCCACGCCTGACAGAGCAGCCCCACTCTTGGGCTCTGCTAGGCTGTGGTGCCAGTGCAGCATGAGGACTGGTGCTACCTGCCTACTTTCAATGCCACTGGACTGCCCCTTTTCCCCAGGTTGTGCCTCTAGCTGGTTCAGAGATCTCAGTCGGCCCCCTGACCTCACTAGAGCCTTTTAATAGCTTGGTTATTCCTGGGTCTGTAACCCCCTCCCCCTTCCTGATGTCACAGTTGCTATTTTGGAGCCCCCTCCTGGCCCCTCCTTGCCCCCTACTCCAGGCATGGAGCCAGGGACACCTGTCCTCTCCCTGGACTCAATGACCTCACTCTCCTGTCAGGGGCCTGGAAGAAACTGGCCAACCAAGGACACAGTGGCTATCACTCCTAGAGCCCATCTTCCCAGCTGGCTTCTGCCAGCCGGGGACAGCAAGGGGGTCTTCTCACTCAGCCAGGGGAGCACACTAATAAGGGAGGTAGAAGAGGCAGGTTTTCTCAGGCCTTAGCTGGAGACACAGATGTTGCTGAGGGCAAGGTGCTCAGACCCAGACCAGGAACCAACAGAGGTCTGCAATCACAGCCTCTCAGCCAGGACAGGTCCCAGAAAAAAAGGCAACAGAGCAGTGCTTCCCAAGCAGGGCCTGCCACGCATGAACACCTCAGAGTAGGGACCTTGTTCACCACCCTCTGCCCCAGTCTTATCCTAGCCAACCAGCCCTTGCAAGAGGAGAGAAAGGAAAAGCCAAGGTCCTCATCAGTGGGGTGATAGGCAGCAGACACAAGGAAGCCCAAGAGGCCAGCGGCTGCAGCCCCTCCCAGCCCAGGACTCCACCTACCCAAGCAGGGAGCAACCGGAAGGGCTGGCTAGCCCTGTCCTGGCTCTCTCTGCCCGCCCCAGGCATAGGAAGAGTGTGGCAGGAGAGCCCTGCCCTGGAGAAGAGGAAGTCATCAGCTACGACAAGCCAAAAGCCAGGTTCCCAGAGACCAAGGCAGCCAACCTAAGGAAAAGAGGACTCTCTGGTTCAGGGAGATAGGAACAGCCAGGACATGGGTACTCAGAGGTGGCCAACACCAGGGGTCTACTTCCAGGAAGTAGGAACCAAAGTGTCAGATTCAGCCAGACAAATTCAGTAGAACTCCCGGGATCCTTAGGAAATAAGAGAGGAGCCTGGATGGGGAAGCGGGGATGATATTTTCTCCTTCTGAGATTCAGGTGGTACAACAAGGTCTTTCTAGTGTCCAGCCTCTACAGAGCGAGACCCTGTCTCAAAAAAAAAAATTTTTAACACCTAATGTCTAGCCTGACCTTTCCTACCACAGTGCTCCTTCCTGTGATTCATTTCTCTCCTCCATCTCAACCCGCTCAGTGCTTCCGTGTGCCATCAAGAATGTTACAGAGTACCCATTAAGGATGGGGCACCCCTAAGCCACATCCAGGGCCAGCCCCACTTTCCCCAAGCAGCAAGGACTCCATCCTCTCCCACTAAGGCTGCCCTCACTTTGGCCTTCCAATCCTCTCAAGCTAGAGATCTCAAGCTAGAAGAACCCAGTGCTGACTCTTTGACCCCTTCCAGACTCCTATTCTTAGGCTCCAAAGCCTGGCACGGAGCCCTAACCAAAAGGAAGAGAAGACACCCTGCTTCATGCATAGCCAAAAAGGCAAAAAGGATGCTGAGCAAGGACTTGCCAAACTCAGAAGCTGCTATGCTGAGCACCAGGGAGACACTAGGCCTGCCTGCCCTCCAGTGCTCTCCTGCCCTCTGAGCCCGGTTGTGCTGCAGCCTGTTACCATGACCTCCGAGCTGCCATGTACCGGGTCCATGCCAGGGGCTGGCTGAACCCTCTCATTTGAAACCAACTCCAGGAAAGATGAGAACGCCCACGTTGGCATCTTCTACTTCCCCTGCCTTCTCTGGCTGTCCCATCCTACACCTTCAATCCCTCTGGAATGATGAAGCAGGGCAGAGGAAGCCAGAGCAGATTCCCACCTGGAGGAAGCCAGGGGCACTCAAGTAGAGAAGGGAGACCAAGAGTCCATTCCCCAACGCCTGTCCCAAGCCGGCACTGACCCACTTTCTCCTCCGCAGGAGTGGCTCCCTCCCTCCCAGGGGCACAGAGGTAGAGCCTGAGGCTGGGAGACAGGACGCTGAGGTTCCTAGCTCCACCCTCACCCATGGCCCAGTTTCTCTGGTCACTCAGAAAGGAGGGGGCAGCTGCCCTCCCCCTGGGAAAGGGAAGAAGAGAAAGTGGAGGGTTGTAGGAGGTACTGGGCAGACAGGTGTTGTCATGAAGCTTGTCTCCCTCCCACGCTGGGGATAAGGAGCCTGGCCATATCCTTCAGGGCCCTGCCTCCATCCAGACTGGCTTGCAGGCAGGCCAAGCTCTTGTCCTCCCCTCTGGCTGATGACACAGAGGACAGGGTATGACCACAGCAATCAAGGTCCTACATCCCAGGATGGCTCCTCCAACCTGACTGTACCAAGTATGGGCTGCAGCAGAGTCTGTCAGTCCTTCCATGTACTGTAAAGCACACGCAGACAGAATCACCACCAAGAGGAAGAATGCCTGATTTCTCCAGCCCCCTTTTGCCCTAAGGGAAGGAAGAAGCCAGCAGATGGCCCCCTCAGGGAAACAGCTAGCCCCATCGATGGCCTCTACTTGGACTTCCAGAACTGCCAAAGAGAGATGATGTCAGATGCTGGCAAGCAGCCCGGACCCAGCAGAAAGTGGACAAGCCCCTATTCCCTGGGTGGTGGGCCCCAAATGCAGATCACCCAGTCTCCATCTGCCACCTCTTGCCCAGAGCTCTTTTACTGACTTGCTCGCTGTGAGGACCAGGATGGACCATCGCCTATTTGCTTATGCCTCACGGGCCGAGGGTGTTGGTGATGCTCAGCAAGGCCTTGCCAAATTCAAAAGCTGCTATGCTGAGGCGCAAGAGGAACACAGGAAACTCTCTGCCCTTCCCAGCCCCGCTTTCCATGGCCCACGGAAAGCACAGCGGGTAGGATGGGATACAGGGAAAAAGTGGGATGTGTTCAGAGGCTAACCATTCCCATCATTCCGACTTCTATCCCCTGCCTGCGGCCTCATACCTTTCCTTCTTGGGGCTCTCTGTGAGGTGTCCACAGGGAAGTGGACACCCACGTGCTCTGGCTACAATTTGTGGTTTCATTTTACTTCTGCAGAGTCCCGAGCCACGTGGTTTCCAGGCTTCTTCCAGGCACTGGGCACCTACAGCCCCAGTCCAGATGCCAGATGAAGCTGAGAATAGCAGGCGCTGAGCCCTTCTAAGAAGCGCTATGAAGAGGCTGGCTGGAATTCCAAAACCAGACGAACTGGTCCCAGATCCACAGGAAAACTGGAAAGGCCCTCCAGGGCTTCTGAGCCATCCAGGCAACAACCCTAGTTCTGAAGCTTCTCAATAGTCCTATACTTAAGTTCCTGATCCTGGGCCCCCTCCTTCATACTCCCTCCCAAACACAGAGCAGACAGCATCTCCCCCTGCTGGGGGGAGCTGGAAAGCCAGCCAGGAGCACCGGCTGATGCCACGGGACACACATGGGAGACCCAAGCTGGCCAGGGCTTAGCAGCTGCTCCCAAGCTGGTGAACATCTCTGGCTACCACCATGCTCCTGCCAGCTCCAGCAGAAGTGGCTGCAAAGAGAACCTAAAGCACTAGCCCCTGGAAAAATAATTTCATCTATTCTGGCTGGGTTATTATATCCTTCATAACCTTTCACTGCAAGAAGACAAAACCCCACAACTAAGAAATGTCCTTCCTAGGCCATTGCCGGATACCTCTAAACAACCTCTGTGCAATTAGCCAAGAAGGGACTAGAGCCCCCATACAAAGCAGAGCCTGGAGACAGTGCTGCAAAGGTCAGAAGAAGCAGTAGCTGGCAGTGCTTGCTACGGCAGCGTCCAGATGTGATGGGTAAAGGACTGAGGAATACCCACCAGGCCTCTCCTGTCCCTTTGCCAAGCCAGCTAGGAGGGGCAGGAGGAGGCGGGAAGCCAGTATGTGACAGTTCTCCTGGCACAACCCTCAGGTTGAATGAAGCCAAGGGCATGGGCAGGAGAGACGATGGGGAATAAAGTAGGGTGGCCTGGATTCTTCCCTGCTGCTACTTCTGGGCCATCCTGTAGCTAAGACTCCATCCTGGACCCCAGTGAAGGAAGACCATCTATAATAGAAGGGAAACTGCCCTCCACACATATAGAAAAAAATATGTGGACACGAGGGGCCATGGAGGGTTAAAGTTGAGCAACTCTGAACTCTTCTGACTGTGCAGAAACAGAGACCCAAGGAGAGAAGGCAGTTATTACTCTGACCACACTGACCCATGACCCTCCTGGGAAACTCCTGAGGGTCCGGCTCGGGCCACTTGGACACATCCTCATGGGCACACATTCAGACCCACCCATATATAAAGCTGCTAGAGTCCCACCCAGAGACTATTTCGGTAGCAGAGTCCTAGGGCCAGAGGGAAATGAGACATGTTGGAGCAAAAGACCCCAAGTTCAGAAGCCACTTGTCCAGGGCTCAAGAGGAAGAAAATTAGTCTACTAACTCAGCAAAGAGTCAAGACTCCGACACAAACATGTTACTTAACTGCCACCCCAATACCACACACCAAAGCATAGAGATAAAGGCTGATAGCCCACCAAACCTCTACCAGTAAGTATGAAACACAGAGAAATATTCCCACAAAGGAAGAAGTCACCAGCACAAAAAAAGGAAGCTGGGCGTTCAGCTACACTGAGGAAATGCTTCCAACATTATCCCAGCCCACCAGAGATATTCTGGGGTACACGTTCCAATCCAGCCTGCCTCCCTCAAGAGGATGGTTGTGAGTTCCAGGCCAGCCTGGACTACAGAGTGAGACACTATTTCAAGAAAAAAAAAAAAAAGCCTGCCTCTCTTGGTGAACAAGACAGGGTAAAGCAGAAACCAAAGGCTTCCACATTGAGCAGGAAGGGGACAGGGTGACCCATGCCCTCCCAAAGCCATTTGCAGGGGTACCACAGTGTTGGCTTGTGTCCTTTTCTTAAAATGCTTCTCCACTCCTAACCCCCTCATTCCCTGACAGCTCAGATACTGGCAGTCAGCTGGCCTGGGCAGGAAACCCATCCAGCCCATCACATCCAAAGCTGCCCCAGGGGGCTCCTCTCCAACCTCCCAGCTCTTACCCGACTCGTTGGGAGAGTTCATGCCGGCTCTGGGCCCACAGGAAGCTGGCGCAGGGGGCTGGGACTGGAGGGGGTGGAGCTGCGGTGATGTCAAGAGAGACAGACGATAACAGACAGACGGACGGGACAGGAGCCCGGGCCCGCCGTGCCTCTAATGCCCATCCAAGGCCATCCTTCGGGGTGAGGCAATCAGGCACTCAGAACAGCATCCCTGGGGAGAGACGGAGCAAGTTAGAGGCCCCAACTCAGGAATTTTAAAGTTAAAGGAGACCTTGGTGCAGTCAGCTTACACCTGGGGAAGAGAGGGAGTAATGCCTTCCTGGGGTCACAGAGGGAACCAGTAGATGGGACCAGACCCTGGCTTCTTCTCTTCCTAATTGCTCTTGGTGCCAAAGGTGTAAGAAATGGCCAAAGCCAACCGAACTCCTATTCAGGCATCAGGGTCCAATGTCAGGTGGGGAGAATCCCACGGGTGCCTGTTTAGGCCTACGTAAGGACTAAAGGAGAAGTACAGCTGGGAATGGTTGTGGGCACCTATAATCCTAACACTCTGGGAGGCTGCGGCAGGAGGATTACAAGTTGGCAAAACTGTCTCAAATTTAAGAAAGAAAATGATAAGCTAGGTGTGGTGGTGCATGCCTGTAATCCTAGGACTCAGGAGGCTGAGGCAGGAGAACTGCTGTGAGTTGGAGGCTAGTCTGTGCTACATAATGAGCTGAGAACCACCGTGGACTACAGAGTGAAACCCTGTCTCAAAAAACAAACAAACAAACAAAAAAACAGAGGGCTGAGGACGTAGCTCAGTGTGAATGCTCTGGGTTCAATCCCTAGTACTGAAAACAGAGAGGAAGAGAGAAGAGCAACTCTCCATGGAAGTAGGGACATGCGGGGCTAGAACTCCCGGAGGAAAGGTTTTCTCTCTTTGTACCTAGCACCATCCACCGATGGAAGTGTAGACATACTTCTGCCTTGATCTCCCCATTCAACAATCTGTCAAGACAAGACAGCACATCTCCAGAAGCCAGGAAAGTCAGAGGCATCCATTGCAGACCCCGCATCCAGGGCCTTTGGTGAATTATACAGGTTACATACTGCGCAAGAAGTATGAAACCCAGCCCATGCGACAGCCTTGCACAAGCTGTGTCCACCAAAACAAGGGACACTTTTTTCCAGAATACACAAAAGCACCAAAGGCCCAGAAGCAGCTAAGACCAAAAAAGTAATGGAAGACATACTACAGGACTCTACGTTTGGCAAGCTACCCCCAGCCCCTCCAGCTCACTCCCAACCTCCAGCTCTCCCCTCTCCACAGTCAGCCCTCAAGCCTCAGACACTAGGAATGCATCCACCTGGGCCCATCCCTAAACAGCCCACGATCTACCCAGACATGATCTCATTCATCTGCTTTCAAATGAAGGTGGCCCTCCAATACCCAAGGAAAGTGAGTAGCAGGAAGCGATCAGAGGACGCTGAGAACTGCCTGAAGCTTAAGCCCTTACAGCCTCCGGCAGGCAATCAGCTCTGCCTCCTGAATGGCCCCACCTCCCGGTAGGATTAATTCTCTGTAAGCCTTGCATTCTCATCAGATTCCCAGGGGCGGGGTCCCCTCAGAGCTCAGAGGCCCAGAAGTTCACAGTGGCAGAGACTCAGGAACACATACAGAAGACCCAGAGGTCTTGATCTGCTCCCGCTCACATGGCTCTGTGCCTGCAGAAAGGTGCATCCATAGAGGGCTCAGGGCTGAAGGGGCTAGATGGCTCTTGATAAACACAGGTGTGGGTTAAGGACAAAAAAGGCTGTGCAGGGCTGAGGCCAAGCTCAGGAATGTAGCTGGTGGGGCAGCTGGAGCCCTGGTTGGGCCCGCGTGGGCAGGCGGCTCGGCCTGTGCCCACACTAGGCCTGGCGCCTAGTCCCGCTCACACCCTTTCCCGTGGGCTGGGGAACACAGGTTCAGAAATTCCCACGATGGCCAGGAGCTTAAGTAGCCCAGCCCACCTCCTGAGTGAGGGACGCCTCTACAGGAGAGCACTCCAAGGGAGAGGGGCAGACCAGAATAGGACAAAACTCGCTAGAACTCAACCCTTGGCTCCCATCATCTTCACCCACCCAACGTCTCTGGGCCTTTTTTTTTTTTTTTTTTTTTTTTGTCCCTTGAGACAGGTTCTCACTCTGTAGTCCAGGCCGGTCCTGAACTTACCACACAGCCCAAGCTGACTTCAAACTCAAGGCAATCCTCCTGCCTCAGCCTCCAGAAAGCAGAGAATATAGGTGTGTGCCACCACACCTGGCTTACATGGTGCTGCGGAATGGAACCTAGGGCTTTGTGCTTGCTGGGCATGCGCTCTAGCTGCCGCTCTACACCCCAGCCCCAGGTCCTCATCCACCAGGGAGAAGTGAGAGGCTCTTTGAACTCAGTGGGCCGAGGACCCAGTTATGCGCTATTTCTTCCCACTCTACGGCACTCGGCACTCCTGAGACCCCCTCTCCACCTGCAAAGAGTTCTGCCAACCTCAGCAAGTCTAGCAAGAGAACAAGAGCCACTGGCTAGGGCTCCCTGGGAACAAAGAAGTGTTTACCGCCTGTCCCGTCTGTCCCGTGAACAGGACAGGATCTGAACAGGACAGGATCGGGACAGGCGTAGATTCTTGCCTGAGGTGAGGCCCATACGGGAAAGAGGGCAGGCTGACTTTCAAAACCTGAGTGGTAGCCTGTCCCAGTGGTGCAGGCCTGTAATCCCAGCACTGAGAAGGCTGAAGCAGGAGGACTGCAAGTCTGAGCTTAGCATGGGCAACTTCACAACTCAGAGTTGTCTCAAAATCACAAGTAAAAACCAGCTGGAGAAGAGCTCAGTGTAAAGGTCCGGACTCGATAACCAGTACCAAAAAGGAAAAAGGAAGCCTGAGTGGTTTGTTTCTGCCTCTGCAGAGAACTCACTATTCTTATACAAGGGTCTCAGTGGGACTCGAGGACCAGGAGCTGTGTCACTCACAGATGATCGACCCTCTCGCCAGACCAATGAGTAGCCCAGCTCCATGATATCCTAAATGGGCAGAGTCCCAGCACCCTGCTCCACCCACCCTGGTAGCCAATGCTGTCTTCCAGACAGCCCTCTAGGATCTAAACCCACCTCCAGCTAGGCCATGGGGCAGGAATGTGTCAAACCAGCTGCATCTCACCCAACAAGCTCATAGCTAAGCACAGAGGCCCCACTAAGGAGACACCCCCAGCCCACTCAAGAGCAATAAAAACTCTGGCAAAGGGAAGAGGAGGAGGGCAGAGAAGTGAGAGAGTCATGGAGCAACTCAATGCCCCAAAGGCCACAAGTTCACAATGTGCCCTGCAGGGATCTTTGTCCCTCAAACAACTCCCTCTGGCTTCCTGGGCCATCAGGTGTGCCTGCAGGTTCTCTCCAGAACATGAGACTCCGGCACCAAATGCCACCCCTTCCCAAAATATCGATTCTGATTCTGGCAGAGAGAGGGGGGAGGGGGGGGAAGGCCTAAATCCCAAGCTCCCAGGCCAGCACCTCCTCCCAGGTCATGGAGGGCGGAGTCAAGCAGTCTCAAGAGCCTCAGACAGGCTTCACTAGTCCCAGAGCCCGCATCAGAGCAGCCACAAGCCCAGACATCCCAGAGGAAGGCATGAAGGGTCTCTCCACCCCAGGGGCGTCTCATCCTGACCCTTTGTGACCAAGGCCACAGCAGACCACTTTTCCTAGCCTCAGAGCTGCCACCACCTTGTGCCTCCCCTAAGCTGAGCCAACAGAAGTTCAGGGCAGATCAGAGCCATGTAGGGTGGGTAACTTGGATGTCCAGGCCCCAAACGAGGAAAACAGGAGGTCTACAGGGGAGGAAAAAAGGCACCAGGCTGACAAATTCATTTCTGCAATCGGCCCATTTCTGTTTGTCTGCTCAGACGCAGCTCTAGGCATCTGTACAAGCCAGATGGAGGAGGCAGCTATTTCTAGAAAAAAAGAGGGGGGGAGGGGAGGAAAGGAGAGGCGGAGGCAGAGGGCAGAAGACAGGGTCTGTTTGCCCTAAAGCCCCAGGCAGAATGATACCCAGCCCCCAGCAAGACCAAACAGGGTTCCCATTCAAGAAAGGGCTGGTGTTGGGGCGAGGTGGGGAGGGGGAGAAAAAAGGAAGAGAAAGTTTAATTAGCCAAAGTCAGCTACAATAGGCCCCCTCACGGGCTGCATCAGGTTTTCATTCATGAGCAAGCAACACTGCTCCAAAAAAACGCCAAGAACCACCCCCCCTTGCTGTCTCTCCCTCATTCCCCCCAACAGGAGTGAGTCCTCTAGCAAGCTGGCTGAGCCTGATGCCGTGTTCCAGACATCCCTCGTCTAAGGATATGAGTAGGAAGAATTGATTATTAAAGAGCAGCTGGTACTTCGGCACCCCCCCCCCTCCTGTGGCTGATCCCTCTCCCCTGCCATGTAGATACACAAATAACCCCTCCTCCATTCCCAGGCCCTATTTCTAACTGCACAGCTCCCATGCCACCCCTAAGGAAAGCAAACCTTTGTCTCTCAGCATGTGACATTGTTGCCCCTCTCCAGATTAAACAATCCAGCCAAAATAGCGCCATGTGCCAGGGAAGAAGAGGCTGGCCCAGAGAAAAATTCTTCCCTCATCCTTGCCCCCAGGAAACTTGCACCCAGCCGGTGTCCCAGACCCCTAGTGAGCACACACTCCTATGACAGGGAAGGCGCTGGGAGCCCACTCCTCTAACTCAAAGAGTGCCCCCCTGGCCCCATCCAGAACTAGCCCAGATCCAAGTCCGAGTGGAAAGAATGCAAAGAGACAATTCAAGAGAAGGGGAAGGAGGTGAAATCAGATCTCCCCAAGCTTTGGATTTATGGAGGGAAAAGAAGGGGAGACTGAAATGAAGCTATAAGCAGGCCCCCAACATGGCTTATCCATACCCCAAGCCCAGCTCGGCTCACAACCCAGGTAGCACAGGCTCAGGGGTCCTGGTGTGGTGCGCAGAGCAAGACCCAGCCCCAGGTTCCGATTCTGTAAAGCGACCGGGCAAGAGGTCCTTTCTGCCAAGATCCTCGGATCTCCCGTCCCCTGCCTCCTTTTGTTCCTACAATCTGGCTCTATTCTCCCTCCCGGTTGGACCCTGAACCCAATCACAGCAGCCACCACCTAACGCTGATTCCCAGAAGCACGGTGGTCACTCTCGGTCACACACACACACACACACACTCACTCAGAACGACTGCAGCTACCACACACACACACACACACACACTCACTCACTCACTCACTCACTCACTCAGAACAACTGCAGCTACCACTACCCTTCCCCTTTAGGGACACACTTATCTCAAAAGACCAAAGAAAGGGAGATCAGGTGCTCAGCTCCTCCCCCCAGTGAAGCACCCTACTTCCCCTCTCTCTGTTCCCCTCCCCTGGCTTCCAATTAATTACTTATCGCCCAGCCAGTTCTCATCTTCCCCCGAGCCCAGGGGAAGGGTGGGGTACTTAAGCAGACACCCCCAAGTCAACAGGCTCCGAAGGAGTCCTGCCTCTTCAAGAAATACAGACCCAGGATGAAAAACGGAGGGGAGGGGCCGCCACCCCGGACAGGAGAGGGGAGTTCAATTCATTTCCTAGTTCTCCAGGGTGGCAGACAGAAAAGAGGGTGGGAACCAACGCGGTAACGCCTCGCCCGGGAAGGGGTGAGAATAACGGGAGACAGGGTGAGGTGGGCCCCGCAGTCCCCCGTTCTTCAAGCAGGCGAGTCAAGGACACAAAATCAAGGATGAGTTCTCCGTGACGCGGGAAGCACGGTGGGTGGGCAGTGCCCCTCATCTCCGGGTACCAAGAAAGGAGTGTCCCCGAAGAGCGGCAGGCGAAGGATCAAGGGCGCGGGGCTCACACCTGCGCCGCCGGGCAGAGGCCAGATCAGGCACCTCCGGCCGGCGTCCGGGCCACCTGGGGGCGCGGGGCGCAGCGGGCGGGCCTGCCCCTCACCTGTAACGGGGCGCCCCTGTATGCGAGGGCACGGGAGGGCCGGCGCGAGGCCCGGCCCCCGGCTGGCGACGCTCCCGCGGAGCGCTGCGGCCACCCAGGAACCCGAAGGGCAGAAGGGGGGCGCGGGGCGCGAGGCAGGGGCGCCGCCCGCGTCCCCGGGCCCGCGAGGTGGGACGGCGCCGCGGCGCGCTCACCCCCTGCGGCTGGAGCTCCGGCTTCGCGGGCGGCGGCGGCAGCAGGGGTGGCGGCAGCAGCGACAGCGCCTCCTCGACGGCTCCTCCATCTTTGCGGCGGCTCCTCGGGCTCCGCTCGCCGCCGCCACCAACAACAACATTCGGAGACGTCACTCCCGTCACGTGACCCGACCCGGAGCTAAAAATAAACCCAGACCCCCCCGCCCCACCTCAGCTTCCAGCCGCCACAGCCCCGCCCCGTGGAGGGGCGGGGCCTGAGCGCCACCGTGACAGCTTCTTAAAGGGCCCAGCAAGGGTCGGGGCGCGGAGCCGGTGGAAGGAGAGGGACCCAGGCCGGCGAGTTAGTGGAGGAAGGAACGCTCATGGGACTGGGGCTGGCTTTGGGACTTACGACTTTGTGCCCTACGCTCCTCGACTTCCCTTTCAAACCACGGATGGTGCAGCTTTTGCCGGCCTCAACTGCGATCACGCCCTCCCGTGGTGGGGGAGGTGAACCGGGTAGCGACCCGCTGGAGCCCCTGCTGGGGGCCGGGCTGGGTGGGGGCGCTGGGCTTGAACTCGGCTGCGAGGGCCAGCGCTGACAGTGCACGCTGCATCCATACTGAGGAAAGCAAAGCGTGGGGAAAGCCAAGATTTGTGTGTGAAAGTCCCCGGCCCTCCAAAGGGCGACCCAGGAGACTGAAAGACTGCTACTCACCGGCTTTGGGGCCATCTTCACGATGATGCCCACTGGGACACAGAATGAGTACGTGTGATTAAATCTGAACAGTTTGTCAATGACCCAACAATTCCACTCACATACACACACAAAAAAAAATTGTCCTAAAAATAGATATTGTGTTTCAGAATTATATAGGAGGGTGTTATGTCGTGAAATATTGTAAACAATGTAAATATCCATTGGTAAGGGATTTACAAAATTAGAGTCCGGGAATATGGGCATATTATAGAACCAAAGGGGTGTGGTACTGTGAGTCAGGGGAGACGGGAGATGAGGGACTGAGGGACGAGGCAGGAAGGCCAAAAAGGGGACGGGGAAGGGATTGAATGTTTATTTATTTATTGAGACAGCAACAGCGTCTCTCTTTGTAGCCCAGACTGCTCCTGAACTCACTACATAGTCCAGGAGATGTACAGAAGGCCCAGGGTTCAATACCAAGTACTGCCCCCCCCCCTCACACACACACAAATCCTGTAGAACTGGGCTTGGTGGCATCTGTCTGTCTATCCTTTCAATCTTGTGGGAAGCAGAAGCAGGAGTATTGCAAGTTCAAACCCAGTCTGGGCACTTAGCAAGTTAGTGAGACGCTGTCTCAAAATATTAACTTTCTAAGGGGCAGGAGGAATAGCATAATTTTTAGAGTGCTTGCCTAGCAAGCTTATGGCCCTCTGTTCAGAGTGTGATAGTACAAGCTTGTAATCCCAGCCTTTAGGAAGCTGAGGCAGAAGGATTGCTGTGAGTTTGAGACCAGCCGGAGCTACATAGTGAGTTCAGGACCAGCTTGGACCACATAACAAGACCCTGTTTCAAAAACAATAAATTATTTTTAAGGGGATAGAAGCAAGGTGTGGTGGCAGATGCCTGTAATCCCAGCACTTGGAAGACTGAGCAGGAGATTTGCTACAAGTTTAAAGTCAGCCTGGGCTATATAGTGACTTCAGGACCAGCCGGGACTACAGAATAAGACCTGCCCCTCTTTCTGTTTCTCTCTCTCTCTCTCTCTCTCTCTCTCTCTCTCTCACACACACACACACACACACACACACACACACACACACGCACACACACACGCACACACAACAAAAATTATAATAATAATTTTTAAAGGAGCTCAAAGCTGGGCATAACAGTAGACACACCTTTAGTCCTAGCTCACTGGGAGGCTGAGACAAGAGGTTTGCCAGTTCTAGCCCAGTCTGGGCAATGTAGCAATTCACTAAGACTGTCTCAAATAAAATATTATCAATAAAAGCCCTGGGTTCAATCTTTAACACCACAAAATAAATAAATAAATCTTAGGGAGGAGCATAGCTCGGTGATTAGGAAGCAGCAGGCCCCTAGCACCACATAACTGCTGGGCATGGTGGTGCACACCTGTAATCTCAGCACTTGGGAGGCCGGAGAAGGATTGCTGTGAGTTCCAGGCCAGCTATGCTACATAATGAGTTCAGGAGCAGCCTGGACTACAGAGTGAGGCTCTGTCTCAAAAATGAATAAATAAATTAATAGTAAAGCTGGGCCCAGTGGTGTAGGCCTATAATCCCAGCACACTGGGATGTGGGTGACTTTCAGGCAGAAGGATTACAAGTTTGAGACCAGCCTGGATACTTAGCAATTTGAAAAGCTCTCGAAATTAAAAACGAAAAAAGAACTGGGGTTGTAACCCAGAGAAAGCACATTGAGCTCCATCCTAAATACAATAAATAAATAAATAAATAAGGTTGGAGTTGTAGCTCAGTGCAAAGGCCCTGGGTTCAATCTCTAGTACAAAAAAAAAAAAATTAAAAACCCAAAACAACCTAATTCTTGGGCCTCATCCCCTGAGAACTTAGAAGTTACTTTTCCATTGGAAGAAGGCCCCAAAATCTTAATTTTTCACATGTTCTTGAAGATCTTGTGCTGCAGGTGGTTCTTTCCTCATACTGGGAAACGAAACAGCCAAGAACGTCTGCAGGACCTGATCCCTGCCCCTACCCCTCCCTTGCACTTTGGACTCCACTTTATTTTGTCCTTGAGCACTGTGTTTCCAGCTCTTCAGGGCCTTTGCACAGCCTAGAGTTTGCTTCTGCTTTGTTTTTCTTTCTGGACTACTGCCCTCTCCTTCTCCTTTTCTTTACTTAAATCCCACTCAACTGTCAGCTCAATCTAATGTCACTTCCTGATAGAAGTCTTCCATGGTCCTTTAATTAAACTTGATCTCCTTGTTACCGTTTGTTATATATGTTTCAGGGATTGTGGTAACAGTTTGTAACTATACACCTAGTTAGGGCCTTGTTGGTTCAGTTCCCTTCTCCTCCCCTAAACTATCAACATTTTTTGAGGCAGAGGTGCTGGGAATCGAACCCAGGGCCTTGCATATGCTAAACACACACTCTTCCATTGGGCTATTGAGCTGTGGCCCTTCTTCCTTCTCTTCCTCCTCCTGTGGCTGTTCTCCTTCTTTGTCTTCTTTATCTTCTTCTCTTTCTCCTCCTCCTTCTGTCCTCTTCTTAGTACTGGGGATTGAGCCCAGGGCTTTCAAACTAATCTACATTCGCAGCCCTTTTTCATTGTTTTATTTTGAGACAGGGTCTCCATAAGTCACTAAGATATCCACGCTAGGCTCAACTTCTCCATCCTGCCTTGGCCTCTGAGACTGATGGCATTGTAGGCGTGTAACATCACACCCAGCCACCACTAGATTCTTGAACCCACGGACTATATATCTTCTGGTCCAGTGCCTAGAACAAAAGAGACTTGATGGACATTTATTTGTTGAATGAATGTTTTTTAAAAATGGGGGCTGAAGGAATGATGCAGTGGTTAGAGTGCTTGCCTAGCAAGCATAAGGCCTTGAGTTCAAATCCCCAGAGTCACATAAGCCAGATGTGGTAGCACATGCCTGTAATCCCAACACTTGGGGGGACTGCGGCAAGAGAATTGCCTTGAGTTCAAGGCCAGGCTGGACTACATAATGAGTTCAGGACCAGCCTGGACTACAGAATGAGACTCTGTCTTAAAAACAAACAAGCAGGAATAGCTCAGAAGTTAAAGCACTTGCCTAGCAAATACTAAATACCTGAATTCAGTTCCTCACACCATGTAAAAGCTGAATGTGGTGGCGCCTGCCTGTAATCCCAGCACTCCCCTGAGGTAGGCAGATTGTCCCCAGTCCAAGGCCAGCCAGGACCAGCCTTGACTCCGGAGCAAGATCCTGTCTCAAAAAAAGAAAAAAAAAACTGTATTTATTTCTGAGACACAGTCTCCTTTTTAGTCCAGGCTGGTTCTGAATTCATTACCTGGCCCAGACTGGCCTTGAACTCACAGCAATCCTCCTGCCTCAGCCTTCTGAGTGCTAAGCTAAGATGATTACTTCTAAATTGGGCAATGGACTCTGAACAGGAAGGCCACACCCCATGGTACCCATCCCTTACTACTCCAAGATGGGTTCTTGGTCCTGGAACAATAACAGGGCCACTAATTTGTTCTCACTCTTCATAGCCTTTTTTTTTTTTTACAAGTTTGTGTCCCACGATGTCAAAGAATGAAGTCATAGATAAAGAAGGCAAGGTGCGGGGAGGTTACTTTATTAAGTGTGAAGGTCGGGGTGGTGGGGGGCAGAGGCGTCCCCTGACCAGAAGGAGGCCCTTCCCCTCATGCAGAGCCTTGTGATGTCTCTCTGCAGTTGTGTTGACTTGGTTGAAATATTCCTTTCTGGTGCTTGTGTTTTGCCTCCCCACATTGGTTACAAGCTGCTGGACAGAAGAGGTCAGAGCTCACAGCTTTGTCTTTCCAGCACCTCGCAGGTCACCTGGAAGGTGGTGGATCCTCACTAAAGCCTTAGGGACCCTGGAGAGTTCCAGGTTCTCTCCCCTTAGGTTCTCCGGTCTCAGCCCACCTGGGGTATGATGGATTGTGGTAAATAACTATCTCATGGGGCACCTTGGCTAGGCATGTCCCACTCCAAAGATGAGAGAGAACTAAGGCTCAGAGAAGCTAAAGAGGCTGAAGGTATGGCTCAGTGGTTAAAGCACTTGCTTGCCTAGCAAGTGCTAAATCAAGCATTCAGTAATCAAGTTCAATTCCCCAGCCCCACATAAGCTGGGCATGGTGGCACATGCCTGCAATCCCAGCAGTCAGGAAGGCTGAGGCAGGAGGATTGCCTTGAGTCCAAGGCCAGCCTGGGCTCCATGATGAGTTCAGGACCAGCCTGGGCTACAGAGCAAGACCCTGTCTCAAAAAAAAAAAAAAATTTTTTTTTCTCAAGTTAGAATTCACCCCTAGCACTGCGGTGCAGACCTGTGATCCCCGCAATCCAGATGACTGAGGCAGGGATCTCACGTTCCAGCCCAGCCTGGGCAATTTAGCAGGCAATTGAGACCAGGACTCAAAATCAAAAATAGAAATGGTCCTAGCAACCAAGCAGCTTAGCACAGGACAGCCCCTTACCCAGCAAAACCCCCAGGCAGCAGGCCACATGGGCAGCCCACATTTCTGGGTTCCCCTTATGGCTAACAGAAGCTTTATCCTCCTTCTATTTCCTTGTTTAAGTTTCCCAATAAAGACTTGTCTTCACATCCTGAAAATAAATAAATAAATAAAAAATGGCTGGGATTTCCTCCCTCTTCAGGATCTAGGATCTGGGGAGGAGTTGCAGAGCAGAATCAGTACCCACTCACCTTGTCCCCCACCCACATGGAGCAGAGATCCCTCCCCTGCCCTGTGTGGTGGCACATGCCTCTAATCCCAGCACTCAGGAGGCTGAAGCAGATTGACTACTGTGAGTCCAATGCCAGCCTGGGCTACAAAGAGAGTTCAGGACCTGCCTTGCTACAGAGAAAGACCCTGTCTCAAAAAAAGAAAGAAAGAGAGAAAGTTCCTTACAGAGAATAGCACTACCTTTTGTTATAAATCCCAAGGGTAGGCAGACATGATACTCTGACTGTTCACCATGAAAAGGGGAGTTGAGGGGTTTCCTTAACCACTACCTCGGTCTCCTCCTGTGGAGAGAGCCCGCAGGTGGGACCTAGAAGCTGCCTGGGGAGCTTCTGAGCATGGGAACCAGGAGTGAAGGAGACCTCTTGGTAGAAGGAAAAAAGTCCCAGAGGCCAGATGTTTCGCCTGTAGCCTGTCAGGTGGCAGCTCAATGGACTTTGTAAAGAGGCTGGGAGAGGAAAGGGGAGTGGCAGGCAGCACCATCCCGGCCCCTTGCTATTCCTGTCTAGAATCATGAGAGCGTCCTGACCTTGGCTGGGCACAGAAGGTAGAGCAACCTTCCTCCCCACAAGGAGGACGCTGCTGAAGCACCACCACATCCGCCTCCTCCACAACCCCTCACTCTCATGGTGTGTGTGTCTAGTGTCAGCATATACTGGGAAGTCACAGGATGCCCCATTCCAGGCTGCCTTCACCTCCATATTCTCATCTGGAATTTGTCACTGGTGAAAATCTTCAGATCCTTGCACAGGGTTCCAGAGACCAGGGGAGGCTCTGATCAGCATGAACGAGCCCAACCCTTGGTCCTTGGTGGGGCAGGTTTTTGTGGAAAAGAAAAGGTGGAAAAACAACACCTTCCTTTTCCTTTCTTCCTCTTCCACAGAGCCCCATCTGGGCTTGAGGCAGAAGGACACCATTTTCAGGGCAGCATCCAACATGCAGTCATACTTGACTCTGAGATATTTTGGGGAAGAGCAACTGGACAGGGGCCTTGGGCAAGCCACCACCCTCCTGAGCCTCAGTTTCCTCCTCTGAAACAGGCAAGTTGGGGTATATGACATCTAAGAACTTCTCCACTTCTTCCAGCTAACTCTATTCTAGAATTGCAGCTCAAAACAAACACAAATCACTGGCAACAAAACAGAGAGGATCTGGCCACAAGTGAGAGTTTTACCTAGCCCTTGAAAGCGGTGGCCCTTCCTGGGCCTCCTTCTTGCTTTTCAAGTCAGGATACTGTCTCTATAGCAGCATTGGCCAAGCCTAGGGAAAGCAAGCACAATAGTTCCGGAAACAAGCTGTAAGTTTGCTTAAAAATGAAGATGATTCTTGATGAAGTAGTCAGCATTTGTCATGGCACCTAAAAAATTATTTTATATATGTGTATAGAGAGAGCAGAGCCAAGCTGGCAGTCTCCCGGTCTGCAGATCACACAGCCTCTCTCGGCTGCCAGGAGCCTACTATAGAAAGCTGCTAGAAGGCCTGGGACAGAGGCAGCGACTTGGGTCAAGGCATCACAGCCTAGCTTCCTCTGGATTTCCTACACCTCCAGCAATGAGAGAAGCTAGCAGGGGGATGGCTGAAAGAAGGCAGGTGCTTCTCATCCTCCCTCCTGGGACCTGGAGGCAGGGTTGAGGATCTTCTGCACCATTTGGGTTTCCTGCCTGATTACCTAGTAGTCAAGGCCACATGAACACCACAGTGCAATGACATCCATTATCAGGCATATCCCATGTCTACAGGTTCTCTCAGAATGTCATCTCGGGATGGCGCATGCCCACAGAATGCTGGGAGAGGACCAAGTGTACAAGTGTTCCTGCCTTGGGGAACTCACCATCTTGTGAAAACATGGCCATGACGCCTGGGGGCAGAGGTCACCTCGGATTGTAGAAGCTCAGGCTAGTCACCTGCCATCTCTGAGCCTCTGAGATTGGAAGGATGGCCCCTGTGATTCTGAAATGCCATCTTGATCCTGAGGTCATACAACAACAGGGAACTGAAAGATTTACATTGTTCTACATTATGGATTAAGTGGGTTTATGTGCTACATGGACAGGCGAGGCTATCAGCACACACAAACTGGCCCAAATGTCTTCGCGCAAGGACACAGCTTTCGGTTACAACATATTTTGCACTTCTTTGTTATAAATATCTTCTTTACTTATTTGTACTGAGGGCTGAGCCAGGCCTTCACACTGAGCTGCATTCCCAGCTCTTAATGTTTTCTCTTGAGACAGAGTCTTCAAAAGTCACTAAATTGCCCAGGCTGAGCCTGAATTTTTGATCCTCCTGCCTCTGCTTCGCAGAGGGATTACAGGCCTGTGCTGTTGCCATCAGGCCAGCTATGAGATCATACTGCAGAAAATTCAGGGGAGGAGCCAGGCACGATGGAGCATACCTATAATCTCAGCATTTGAGAGGCTAAGGCAGGAGGATTACAAATTCTTGTCCAGGTTGGGCTACCTAGCCCTTGATAAAAATAATAAAAAGAAAAAGAAAATTTGGAGAAGCATCTATAGTTCAATGATAGAGTGTAGAGTACCATGGATTTAATCCTCAACACCAAAAACAGAAAAAAGAAAAAGAATTTTTTAACAGGGTCTTGTTCGATAATCCAGCTCAGTTCTGAACTCACTGTGACGCCTAGGCTGACCTCCAACCCACAGCAATCCTCCTGCCTCAGCCTCCTAAGTGCTGGGATTATAGGTGTGAGCCACCATGCTCAGCTAATTTTTATGTGGTGCTGGGGAATTGAGCTCAGGGCCTTGTGCATACCAGCCAAGCACTTTAACCACTGAGCTATATCCCTCCTTTTTTTTTTTTTTTTGTTAAAGAAAATTCTAAGGGAGGCAGTCAAAAAAGCACAAAGAAAATGATATCACCCCTAAATCTATAGTCCAAAAAGAATAATTATTACTAATTAGATGAGGGGCAATCCACTCAGGATCCCCTCCCAGATAGTGGAAGCTTTCACCTCCTATTCTTTGTTTCTAAATAAAGATTGAATTAGATGAATAGTCTTCTAATTTTTTTTTCTGTTTTTTTTCTTTTTTTCTTTTTGTCAGTATTTGGGATAAAACCCAAGGCTGCTCTACCACTGAGCCACATGGCCCTGGCATCTCTCCCTTTTATTGCAATAATGGAGATTAACTCAGGACTTCACACTGAGCCACATCCCCACTGTTTCCAATTTTTTTTTTCCCTAGAACAACACGTTTTTATTTAGAAACAAAGAATATGGGTGTAAAAACTGCTCTCAATTTTTTATTTTGGGGCTGGAGGAATGGCACAGCAGTTAAAGCACTTGTACCATATAAAAGCTGGGATGTGGTGGCTCATTCCTGTAATCCTAGCACTCAGGAGAGAGAGGCAGGAGGATTGCCAAGTTCAAAGCTATCCTGGGCTACAGAGTGAGTTCAGGACCACCCTGGGTTATAGAATGACATCCTATCTCAAAAAAAAATTTTTTTTAATTCTGAGACAGGGTCTCACAAAAAAGCTAAGTTGTCTAGGCTGGAATTGAATTGATGATTCTTCTGCCTTAGGTCTGAGTAATTGGGATCATAGTCATATGCCACCAGGGCCAGTTTCTGCATATTTTAAAAAGAGAAATTGTGTGTATCTTTTTTTTTTTTTTTTGAGATAGGGTTTTGCTCTTCAGTCCAGGCTGGTCCTAAACTCACTATGAAGCCCAGGCTGCCTTTGACTCATAGCAATCCTCCTGCCTCAGTCTCCTGAGTGCTAGGATTGTAGGCATGTGCCACCGTGCCCAGCTTTATGTGGTGCTAGGGAATCAAACTCAGGGCCTTAAGCTTGCTAGGCAAGTACTTTAACCATTGAGCTATTCCTCCAGCCTCTGTGCAAAATATCTTTTTTTGAGACAGGGTCTTGCTCTGTAACCCAGGCAGGTCCTGAACTCACTCATGTATCCCACGCTGGCCTTGGACTCAGGACAATCCACCTGGCTCGGCCTCCTGAGTGCTGAGATTACAGGCGTGTGCCTCTCTGCCTGGTTTATGTGGTGCTGGGGAATCAAACCCAGGGTCTTGAGCTTGCTAGCAAGTGCTTTAACTGCTGAGCTATTCCTCCAGTCCCTATTTTTGATTTTTCTGACAGGTCTCACTGAGTTGCTAAATTACCCAGGCTGGGCTCTAACTTGTGACCCTCCTGCCCCAGCCTTCCACAGTGCTAGGATTACAGGCCTGTACTACTGAGCCTGGTTGATGTTTTGTTTTGAGATAGAGTCTCCAGGCCCAGCCTGGGCTGTCTGGTCAAAGTCAGCCTGAGCTACACTGTAAGACCTGCTAAGTCACTAACATGTTCCAGAGAGGGCTCAAACTTGCCATCCTCCTGCCTCAGCTTCTTTCCCAGAATGCTGGGATTATAGGCATGTATGACCACAGCTAGATTACCAGAGATTCTTTATTCCATCCAACCCCTCCTGACAGACATGTAGGTTGTTTACAATTTTTCTGTATTTTCTTTGTTTTGGTGCTGGGGATCAAACCCAACATAAACCCATGCTGTGTACGTCCAAACTACACTGTTTTGGGTTTATTTTGGCTCTACCCAGCGTCTTGCACATACTAGGCAAGGCTGCACCCCAACAACTCTTTAAGGCATTTTTTAAAGGCTTGTGACTCAGTGCGGGACACCACCATGAGTCCCAGTTGTCAAAGTCAGAAGCCTCAGGTAGGGTTGGCGGAACGGGATGGCGGCTAAAGAGCTTGCTTTGCAAGTACAAGTCTTTGAGTTGGATTCCCCAGCACTATATAAAGCTGGGCATGGTGGTGCACGCCTGTAATCCCAGCACTCAGGAGGCTGAGGCAGGAGGATTGCCATGAGCCCAAGGCCAGTCTGGGCTACAGAGCAAGACCTGGTCTCAAAACAAAATAAACAAAGCCTCAGGTCTAAGAGCAGAGGCTGATCCTGGAGAACTGGGATGGAAAGGTGCGCATAAGAGCAGCTTCCAGCCCCTGAAGATGGTCAGACACTGGAAGACTTCTCTGGAAACCAGACACCCTTTCCTTTGCTCTAACCTCTCCTGTCACTGGCCACACGTGCATGCTTCAGGCAGCACCTTCAGCATCTCTTTCCCTGCTGCCTCCATGTTTGCATTGATTCTCCTCCAAGCCAGCCAGATGCCAGCTCCCTGGATCCAGCTGGCTGCAGCCTGCCCTAAGCCCAGCCTCACCCCGCCCCCAAATGGTCACATCACTCCCAAAGCCCGACCTTGGCAGGCGTTGTAGCACACACTTATAACCCAGCATAGCATGCTGGCAAGCTGAAGCAGAAGGACAGGAAATTTGAGCCCAGTCTGTCAAATTTAGTAATTTAGTGAGACACTGTCAAAAAAAAAAAAAGCCTGACCTTGAAGGAGGGGGGGGGGTCCAGCTTTCTTTCCCCCAGCTCCTAATCTTGGAGTAGCACCAATTAGGACAGGCTGGATCAGGGATGCAGGGGATGGAGCTGGATGTCCCCATCCTCAGAGAGATGTTGAGATGACTCACAAGTCACTCAGGGGAGTGGGGTGCTAGGAGATGAATGGATTGCAAACCAGAGGAGGAAAGGAGCTTCGGGTGCCTTGATTGGCTCACGTCAGTTTCTCCCGAACATCTGCAGTGCGTGGGGTTCAGCGGTCCCATGGGGGAGAGGGGCATCGTTACAGAGATGCTGGCTGACGTTTGCTTCCCGCCTGCTGGGCCGGCCTTGAGCAGTTCTTGAATGACTCACCTCATTGTCAGGCTGATTCATTGCTGTGCTGAGGACTTGGGTGGGGAAACGGGGCGTAGACCCCTCTGTGCCTCTCAGAGGGGCTGGGGTCACGAAGGGTGGTTTGGAAGTGGGATGTGTGGAGACCAAGCTTGAAGTCTGGCGCCAGTTACGTTTAACTTAATTAGAATTAAACATTGAAATCTTTAGTTCCTTGGTGCCACTAGCCACATTTCAAGGGCTCAGCAGCCACAAGAGGTCAGTGGCTACTCTGATGGTTAGTGTAACAAATACTTCCATCAACACAGAAAGTTCTGTTGGAGAGCCGGTTTGCATACCCTGGCCGCACACTAACCCCAGAATCCACAGCCTTCACGCAGACAAAGCCACACAAACTGGCGAGCCCTCCCCCACCCACACATGCAGCAAACGGCACACATTTAATTCCACACCGTCGCCCAACATGCAACACTCGCCCACCCACACAAACACTGTGTGTACACACTTTCTGCCCAACTATGCCACTGTCCATACCCAGGCAACTGCAAATACAGACATGTGCCTCGTCATACCCATTCTAATACAACTGTTCATACAATAGATGAAAACACAAGTAAGGGTGAAAAACATTTGTAATATGCCAAAATAGATGTAAACCTAAGCCATATGGTTCCCATAACAATTCAAGCACATGTTTGTAAACTCAAGTAGAGCGGGGCACTCACATTCCTCGAGGTCCTTGAGGTCCCAGGAGTAGTTAGACATTTCAATGCATTAGTACACTAAGTCTCGTGCCCTTGAGGAGAATGTAGTAATCTTTTTTCTTTTCTTTTTTCTTTTTTTTTTTTTATTGAGGTCTCAGTCTGTAATTCAGGCTGGTCCTGAACTCACTATGGAGCCCAGGCTGGCCTTGAACTCACAGCAATTCTCCTGCCTCAGCCTCGCAAGTGCTGGGATTGCAGATGTGCACCACCACATCCAACTAATTTATTTTATGTGGTGCTGGGGAATCAAACCCAGAGTCTTGTGCACACTTGGCAAGCAATTTAACCACGGAGCTACGCCCAGTCCCATTATTGTACTTTCATACATGAAGCAACTAACGTTCACAGAGGTACAATGACTTACTTATGGTTATACAGATGATTAGCAAGAGAGTGAAATGTGAACAAAGAGTGGTCTAATTGGGGCTGGAGGAATGGCACAGCGGTTAAAGTGCTTCCCTTGCCTGGACTCTACAGTAAGATACCCTCTCAAAGAAAGAAAAACTATATAAAGATAAATTCAAGAAATACAGTGCTTGAGCCTGGGAATGTGGCTTGGTGGTTGAAGTATTTGCCTAGCAAGAATAAGGCCCTGGATTCAATTCTTTAACACCATTTAAGCCAGGCATGGTGGTGCACATCTGTAATCCAAGCACTTGGGAGGGTGAGGCAGGAGAATTGCTTTAAGCTCAAGGCCAGCCTGGGCTATAGAGTAAGAACCTGTCTCAAAAAAAAAGGGGGGGTTGCTGGAGGAATGGCTCAGCGGTTAAAGTACTTGAGCAAGCGCAAAGCCAAGCGCTAAATACCCAAGTTCGATTCCCCAGCACCACGTAAACTGGGCGTGGTGGCGCATGCCTGCAATCCCAGTACTCAGGAGGCTGAGACAGGAGGATTGCCGTGAGTCCAAGGCTGGCCTGGACTCTGAAGTGAATTCAGGACCAGCCTGGACCACAGAGGGAGACCCTGCCTCAAAAATAAATAAATAAATAAAAGAAAGAAAGAAAGAAAAAAGAAAAGGCCTGGGGATGCAGCTCTGTTGTGAAGGCCCTGGGCTTGATACCTGATATCATAAAAATAAATAAGTAAATAAATAAATACAATTTTGCAACTAGGAAGACCCTGTCTCAAAGTAAAAAACAAAAAGAAAGGATTAGGCACACAGCTCATTGTGAAGACTCTGGTTTCAATAGATCCCCATTACAAAAAAAAAAAAAGGCTCTGGGTTTCATTCTTGGTATCAAAAAAAGGAGAAATTATCTAACTCTATAGCAAGTGCAGTATGCTACACACACACACTAGGTATCCTAACTGGTAAAACTTTTTTCCTAGCAATTGCATGAATTGTGGATATGGCAGGCTGAGGCAGCAATAGGTCACAAGTTGTCCAGCCTACACTGGTTTCCATACTATAGTGGTCATCCCATTCACCTCACAGGTCAACCAGCCTAGGCAACTTAGATTCTCCTTAAAATAAAAAATAAAAATGGGTTGAGGATGTGTGGCTCAGTGCAAAGGCATTGAGCTCAATCCCCATTATTGAAAAATCAAGTAGAATTCTGGGTCTGGTGGCACAGGATTGTAATCTTGGTACTCTGGGAGGCTGAGGCAGAAGGATTGCAAGTGTGAGCCCAGGCTGGGAATTTAGCGACTTGGTGAGACCTGTCTCAAAATAAAAAATCAGGGCTGGAGAAATGGCTCAGTGGTTAACGTGCTTGCTCAAACCCTGAGTTTGATACGCCAGTACCACAAAGCCAGGCTTGGTGGTGCATGCCTGTAATCCTAACACTCAGGAGGTTGAGGCAGAGGACTGCCTGAGTTTAAGGCCAGACTGAGCTACATAAGGAGTTCCGTACCAGCTTGGACTGCAGAGCGAGACCCTGTCTAAAGAAAAAAAAAAAAAGGGCTGGGGATGTAGTTCAGGGAGAAGACCCGGAACTCAATCTCCAGTATCACTGGAAGAAAAAAAGTCAAGTCACCTACCTTCTTCCTGTCTGTTGAATCTTCAAAACTGTGCACCTCAAGCTGCTGTGTGCTGTGAAGGAAGCCTGAGCGTTATTAACCACAGAGAAATGGCCTTTGCCCCTGACTTGTCATGAACTTGAAGACATGACAAGAAGTGTTATTCATTTCTCCATACATCACAGTGACTGTGGCATTCATTCAGTACTCTAGCAAGCTCTGCTGGGGATACCAAACTAAACAGGCCAGACAAGTCCCTGCCCTCAGGAAGCTTTATTTTAGGGAGGAAGGCATGAAGCAAAAGTAGATATCACAACCACAAGTATAAATTATGAAAAGGACTGAGAAGAAAATACAGTAGTGACTGGGGCAGGGATGTTTCTGGGGCCACGACAGGGAAGATCTGAGATCTCAGCTGAAACACCAAGGAGAAGATGAACCAGAACAGCTGGGGATTAATGGCTCATGCCTGTAATCCTAGCATTCCTGGAGGCTGAGGCAAGCGGATCACAAGCAGGCCTGTTCCAAGTACTGTCTGGATAATTTTCGAATCTGTGTCAAAATAAAAAAGGTCTGGAGATGTAGCTCAGTGTGAAGGCCCTGAGCTCAGGAGAAAAAAGAAAAAAGAACCATAGGCCAATGGATAGAACCGTTGGTCCATGAAGAGATGACCACAGAGACAGACCGACTAAGCGGATTCTAGTGAGAACAAGATCCGGTCATCAGTCCCAGTTCCCAGTATGTTCAATAAGAGAAAGGAGGGACAGCAGTAAATAGCATGCTGAACCCTCTTTCTCGTGTTCAACTAGCCAATTGGGACCAAAGGGCCGCTAGGGGGCGACCGAGAGCCCATGCAGTTCCCCTTTAAGGCCAGGGCGGAAGGCCGGAGGGCCAAGGCCTTTGTGTCGGCGGGGAAGAACCGGCCCATCCCTTTAAGGGGGTGGAGTCACTGGTATGGCGGCAGCTTCGAATGCGGCCTGGTGCGTCTGACCTCTGCTTCCTGGCGACCCTCCTTCAGCCTTTTCAGGGTCGCAAAGGCGCTGCCCTCTGACTCTGCCCTTGGAGCTCCGTCGCCCAGAGTCCGTCTTGAGCCAAGTTGGAGCCCGTCCAGGTCGGCCTTGCCAACCCGCCGGCCGGAGCCCACCCGCAGTTGCCATGGTAATGCTGCGCCCTAGCCGGTGGGGTCGGAGGTCATCTGGCTTCCGGGTCACCTGGGTGCCGAGTTCCTGGGTCTCGGGAGCCTCCGCCAGGGCTCTAGCCGGTCCCGCGGAGGGTGCTCAGGGCGGGGGCCTGGGTGGGGCGTAGTCGGCGACCTGGCTTCAGAGTCCACGCGTGGCGGGGACGCGCCGTCTACACTGGCCCTTGGCGTCCTCCTGTCGCCTTCCTTCGTGGAGACCTGTCCATCCTTTCCGGCGTGCACAGGCGACGCTGCACCTTGGGTCTGTCCTCCGCACACCCGCTTAGACCTTTGCCCTCTTAGCGGGAAGCGTCTGTAGCTCTCGCCGCTCGGGCACCTGCGAGCCCATCAGACCGTTGGTCTCGGGTTTGACTGTCGTCCGGAGCTAGGCCCCTCCGGACTAGAAAGAGGGGACCGTGGACTGCAGGATCCCACCCCGTCGGGACCCCGGCTTGTGAGCATGGGATGGACAGAAGGAAACCTGTGACTTCTCAGAAATAAAGCTAGACTGGGCGTGCTTGGATTTATGGGTGTTCCCTTATGTTTGACAAACCTTTCGGATGTCGCGTAATCTACATGTGCGCAGTGTTGATTCTGAAGAACTGCCCTACACTCCTACACCCCTCGGCAGCCTTTCTTTTGGCTCCCATTACACTCTTCCATTAATGTGAATGGATCTGAGTGGATTCTCGTGGGAGAAAAGTACTTAGAGTCATTTGAATCTTGAATTAAATCCCATTTCCTTTCTCCTCAGCCCTCATTCCTCCCCCAGCACTAGCAAAAACAAACAAAAAAACAGTACGCCTGATGGTCTTGGTAGAGTCGGGAGGAGCCTCGCTAGGACAGAACGTACCTGGAACTGCATTTGTTCTCCAGCTCAATTGCCTTGTTTTCCTTTCAGGCATGTAGTTTGCGGAAGCTATTTACTGTGGAAGAGGAATTTGAAGATGAGGTAAGGAAGTGTTGGTGATCAGAGGGGCGGGTAGGTCTTAAGATGTTAACAACCAAGCTGGAGGCGGTGCTCAGTGAGTAGAGCTCTTGCCTAGGAAGTTTGAGGCCCTTTGTTCAGTCCCCCACCAGCGCAAAATGGATAATCCCAGGACTCCGGAGGCTGAGGCATGAGGATTACCCTGAGCTCAAGACCAGCCGGGCTCCAAAGTGAGTTCAGGACCAGCCTGGATTGCAGAATGAGACCCTGTCTTCTTCTTCTTTTTATTTTTTGAGACAGGGTCTTGATTTGTAGCCCAGGCTGGTCCTGAACTCACTGGTGTAGCCCAAGCTGGCCTTGGACACAGACCAATCTGCCTGCCTCAGCCTCCTGAATGCCGAGATTTCAGGCATTCACCACCACTCCCAGCTTTTGTGTGGTGCTGCGGAATTGAACTCCGGTACATAGCACTTAATAGGCAAGTTCTTTAACCCCTGAGCCCTGAGACCCTGTCTTAAAAAAAAAAAGTGTAAATATCCAAGTTTAAAACATTTTGAATGAGTTTATTCAAGCCTCCGTTTAGCTGACAAATTTTTTTAAAAAAATCTGTGATAGGCTGAGAAATGTTAAATGTAAACAGCCTACTTACTATCTTGGGAACCAAACAGGGAGATAGGCTAATTATCATTCTAGAATTATATTTATAGGCCCTTTCTTGGGGGCTGTGTCATGCTGAGAAAGTTTATGGAAGAGTTAGAAAGCATAGGAGGCAGCACAGTCGCTTAATGGCTTGAGATCTGTGGTTACCCGCTGATTACGTGAACCAGAGCAGGTTATTCTCTGGCATTCTGTCTTCTCTTCTGCAGTACGAGGGACATTCTCCTGCCTCAATGCCCGTTTCCTCCTCTCCTCCTGAGTCACCCTTGTCTGGGCCTTAACACATGCCTATTGAATCAACATTCTGGGGCTGGCAAGCATATTTCTAGTGGTCACCAATTGGCCATGTGTATCTGGGCAATTTATTGTCTGGCCTCCTGGGATGTTTCCAGAAGGGTTTTTGTTTGTTTGTTTGTTTGTTTGTTTGTTTGTTTGTTTGTTTGAGACATAGTCTCACTCTGTAGCCCAGGCTGGTCCTGAACTCATTTTGTAGCCCAGGCTGGCCTTGGACTCACGTTAATCCTCTTGCCTTAGCCTCCCGAGTGCTGGGATTACAGGCGTGTACCACCATGCTCAGATTTATGTGATGCCGGGGAATCTAACTCAGGTTCTTTTGCTTGCAAGGCAAGTGCTTTAACTGCTGTGTCATTCCACCAGCCCCAGAAGGAGAATTTCTGAATAGCAGCCAGAGACCACTGACTAGTGATCTTCATGGCTTTCTTTCATTCAGAATTAATAGATACAGTTGTATCCAGGAGGCTGGGATTTGCTACCTCATATCCTTTTTGGAGAGAGGCAGGGTCTGAATAAAACCCAAAGGGGTAAGTTAATTTGCTTGAGAATATAGCACAAGCAGCGGTTTGTTTGTTTTTTAGTGTGTGTGTGTGTGTGTGTGTGTGTGTGCGCGCTAGGGATTGAACCATAGGCCTCACTAAATGTATACTGTACTACTGAACTACACCCCCAGCACCAACAAAAGTATTTTTTATCTCCCAGTACTTTGCTTTAAAAATTTTGTTCAACCAGGTTTAGTAATGCAGGCCTATAATTCCAGCACTCTGGGAGACTCGGGCAGAAGGATGGCAAATTCAAGCCCAGCCTGGGCTACTTAGGAATTTGGCAAGATGCTGTCTCAAAATCAAATAAAAATGGGCTGGCAGTGTAGCTCAGTGTGAAGGCCCTGGGTTCAATCCCCATTACCACCAAAAAATAAAATAAAATAAATAAGTCAGAATTTGTTCAGATGCCTAATGTGTGCCTGGGATGGTGGTGAATGCTGCACCAGAAACCCTTCTAGTAGACCAGACCCCACCTTTCCCTTCCTTCAAGGCTTTTTGAAGGGGAAAATGGATTTTCTTCAGCTCTCTTACAAATCAGTTGTGGCTTTTCTCGTTCAGGCTCTAAGACATAGAGGATAAGAGCACAATCCTGTGAAGTTACTTAACCACTCTGGATCTCAGTTTCTCCATGCATTAACTGGGAGTAATCATAATACCCATCTACAGGACCACTGAGAGAATTGTAGTAAAATTCTTACATGGCACCTGACACCCGGTGATGTTGCATTTGTTTTTGTTATTATATGCGGACTTAACTTGTTTCTCCCAATGTTTCAAAACTGCCAACTTTGTCAAGGAGATAGGGCCTTGTCTCTGTCTTACAGCTCTGGAGAAGTGTGATTGCAGGCTGAAAAAGTGACTTAAAGTGACCCTCTTGGGTCTTAGCAGGTGATGACAAGATTGCTAGGCTGGTAATGGCATTTGAGGGAAGGAGTAACTTTTCAAATTTCCCCTCCCTGAGTCCCTTTCCACATTCCCAAGACACATGACATCATGTCTGAGAGTGAGCTTTTTGGGAGAAAAGGGATCTATTAACATCCCGGTCACCAGGGTTTTATTACCTCTTTAATTCTGCCATTATTATTGATGAATCCCAAGGTGGTCTCCCTGAAGTATGAGTACTTTTATAATACACAAAGCAGGAAAAAAATGTTTCTGTAGCCCAGACAATCCAGTGCAGCAGCAGGGGTGGTGACGGAGGGGACCTTCCTGTCATTTAAATCAGCAGTTCTGACTCAAAAACACCCTCAGAACAGGTCTGTTGCGCTTGAAGGTGTCAATCTCACCTTGCTTCCCAACTGGAATCCGTACTTAATTTAACTTGCCTGAAAAGCTATATTTAAGTTCTGCCTATTCTGCTGGATCCAGGGGCTCTCGGGTTTACTGAGGACTACGGGTAGAAGTGTAGATGTGCTGGGGTGGGGAGTGGGCTAAGGACCGACAGTGGGATTCCCTGAATAGATCATTGTTGTACAGACTGGACACCAGAAACCTAATCTCTTTGAGGTGGGCATGTGGCCTTCGGTGGTTCCTTTGACTCTAATCTCCTGGGACATTTGCTGTCACCGCTAACTGCTTCCTAGATTGAGGAAAGAGAAGCACCTGACAGGTTAGCCGTAGGATGTTTGTGATAGAAGCCTGGTGGTACATTCAACGGCAAGTTCAAAGGTGGTGAGAGACGTCACCGTTGCCTGTCTTGCCTCGGTTTCTCACTTGCATGTATCTGTACACACAAAAACCACATGTCTGAACAGCAAAAGGTGAGTTTTTAAAATTTTTCAGATGCAGAGACCCACTGCCTTTCCTTCTTTGTAGGATTTCTTGTCTGCCGTGGAGGATGCAGAGAACCAGGTTGCTGGGTCGCTGCCCGTGAGTGCTGGATGCCTGAGACCTGTCTCTTCCAGGCCACAGGAGACGGCGCAGGCGCAGTCCTCAAGGCCATTGCCATCATACCCCGCTGCTCCTTCAGGGGCTGAGAGCCTGCCAGCCCTGGGACACTGCCGCCCTACCCACAGTGTGCCCAGGGCCATCAGAGATCTGCCTTCTACAGGAACAGCCCCCCTACCGCCTGGCTTGGCTTCTGGCAGCTGGACTGCCAATCAAAGAAAAATGACCCTGGCAGAAGTGTTCCGGGAGCCAACAAGACCCCAGTCCTCAGCGCCACATCTATTACTCTCTTTTGAGAGCCAACAGCAGGGCATTGGCAGCTTTGAGGGGCCAGACCAAGATGAGTTTGATAAAGTCCTGGCAAACATGGAGCTGGAAGGAGCTGACACGGAGCTGGAACTTGGGGTTAGCAGTGAGGCCACCCGGATCCTGCCTGTCCAGCAGTGGCAAGACCCTGTATTGGCTAAAAAGTCCCAGGTAGCTGATCTGACTAGATCTTGCCAGAAGGTGCCAATGATTTCCACTTACACAGTGGGTGTCATGTCAGTACAGGGGGAGCCTCCAAAGCCTCTCGGCCACTGTAGGACACCTCGGCCCCTCTTGAGATCTGGTGCTCCTGGCATCCTTCCTATTCCACCTGCCTCAGTGGTTCCTACTCTGCAAGGCCGCTGTCCAAATGGCCCCCCTGCTCCAGAACCCCAGCCTTGCCAAGCTGCCAGAGGACGCATTCAGAACACTTTGCCTCATCAGCCATTTCAATCTCCCAGCACCTGGTTAAGTGGCAAATCTCATTTTCCTAGATCTTGGACGCCCAACTCCAGTTGTTCTCTTTCTTCAAGAACTAGCTCTGCAGTTTTTCCTCGGGGGCCTTTTCAGTCTCGAGCCCCTTTATCTTCTCTTGAATCTCCTGTCAGTACCCCGAAAAGTCCGCATTCCTCCCTAGCTCCCCAGGCATCTCTACAGACACCCATAGTCACCAACCACCTGGTGCAGCTGGTCTCTGCTGCCAGCCGGACCCCCCAGCAGCTCATTCGCCGTTCCACCCAAGCCAAAGCACGCCGTTTCCCTGGCCCAGCAGGGCTCCTGCCTCACCAGGTGAGTGACCTGGCTCCGGGACATGAGGGGTAAGGGCAAGAGGCAGTGGTCCAGCACTATCCATTGTCCAGCTCTGGAGGACCTTTGCAAAGCTGTGAAAGAAGTCAGAAGAAGCGGTAGGGGGCTAGGGATATGGCTGAGTGGTAGAATACTTGCCTAGTAGTTGCAAGGCCTTGGGTTCAACCCCAGCACTGCAAAAAAAAAAAAGAAGAAGAAGAAGAAGAAAAGAAGTGGGAAGGAAAAATCTTGAAAATCTACCCATAAAAGGAATATGTAAGGCTCTCATGAAGTCCCTAGTCATTGAGTGCCTGCTGTTTACTAACACTAGGGCAGAGGTTTCATTCATCCTTATTTGCTAGAGTAGATACTGCAGAATTTTCTAGGAACCAGGAATACAGACATTAAAGAGAAATAGTTCTTGTCCTAAGGAACTTAAGCGTACCGTGGAAGAAACAGGTATGAACAGATAGTTACACGCAAAGAGCACAGTGTGCGGGGACCATGCTGTACGTATGGGGCAGGCCCTGGCTCTGCCTCAGTCTTGCTGAGTGGGTTTGCGTGAATGAGTAGGAGGTTAACAGGTGTGAGTGGGAGGAGCTGTGCTATGAGGATGGCCCAGTCGCAGAAAGGCAGGGAAGAGTACCTGCCTAGTAGGGAGGCCTAAGACCAGGTGCTCTCAGAGATCCAAGGAAAGGGTGGCTGGTTTGTGGGGCACAAAAGAGGAAAGTGGAGCTAAAAGGGAGGATGTCCTGCTGAGAGTTCGATTGAGCAGTGGCCCATCAAAGGAATTTTGAGTCCGATGTGGGAGGGAGTGGCTCAGAGAGAGGATCTGGTCAGGCTGCGATAGATATACCCCTCCTGTCATCTTAAGAGTGTTTAAAACAATTTCAGCCTCTGTTTTTTGCAGTTGCTTAGCACTTCAAGAGACTCCCAAGGAGGCTGTGTTCCTCCTGGGCTAGATCTCCCTGGAGGGAACAGTCAGGTCCCTGAGAAGGACTTTAGGAAAAGCTGCTCCTGCTTATCACAGGCTCCTGTATCTGGGTCACTGCCCTCTTCAGGCAGCCCTGGGTTTTTGCTCCTGGGCCAGCTCCAGCTTCCTCACATTCCCAAAACGATCCCCAAAGTGTCTTTTTTGAGCTGCCAATGAGGCTCCTGAGACTGTGTTAGGAGAGATGTAATATGTGTTAATTGTCCCTGATAGTTTCCTGAACTCATTATATAACTCAGGCAAGACTCTGTACTTGTAAATAACGGCTGCTGAGCTTGCTCTCACCTTCTTCTCCTCTCCCCTCAGCATAGTGGGAAGAATCTGGAGGAGATCATGGTTTCCACACCCCAGACTCCAACCCATGGTGCTCTGGCCAAACTCCAGACAGAGGTAACTTACCTTACACAGATGCTAACTTCCTGGGCATCACTGGAGAGTGATGGTGTCCCTGCATGTTTCAGGAGTTGGGAATTGAGTTAATGTGACTAAGCATGAACCAAAGGGCACCCAGGCAAGGCAACTGGAGGTAGCGATTATGCTGGCATAAAATAAGGCCTTCCTGATACCAGCTAGGGGTTAACTGATGCTATGGTTCAACCTTTTTCTGGCTGAGGAATAAAGGTTCAACTAGCCTTATCTTCCCCCAGGAAAGGAGAGTATAATGAACATGATGAGGCTGGATTTTAGGAACCCAACCACACAGATTTCTGGAACCTGAGCTGGGAAGGATCTGCCGTCATTTTACTCTAGTGGGTCTCCTTTTGGTGGGTAATAGTGGAGTCCCTGCTCCCTGAGGGTTTGGTTGACCTCCTCTGCTCTCAGATCCACCCTGCTTTTAATTCTCCACAGTATTTCTTCTCTTTCCTATGACTCCCTAGAACTGTCATTCTGTTTCAGATCCAAGCCAGCTAATAGTCACCTGGATTTTTAAAAAAAGTTATTAATATAAGATCAGTGGCTAAAGCCAGAGGCATCAGAAATAAAATGACTGGATTTAAAATTCAAAATGACTAGGATATTTTGGAAAGCTGGGGGTGGGGTGGGGTGGTATGTGTGTGTCTGTGTGTGTGTGTGTGTGTGTGTTAAGAATCCCTCTCCTAAGACTTTTAGAGTAATGCAAGAGACAAATATGGACAGCCTTTTGCTTCAATGTAATTTGTCAGGACATGTTTTTTGTTTTTTGAGACAGAGTCTCACTCTGAGTTCAGGCTGGCCCTGAACTCACTGTTTAGCCCAGGCTGGACTTGAACTCACTGCAGTTTTCCTGCCTCAGCTTCCCGAGTGCTGGAATTGCAGGCATCCACCACATTTGGCATATGTGGTACTGTGGAATTGAACCCAGGGCCTTGTACTTGCTAGGCAAGTGCTTTGGCTGCTGAACTATTCCCCCAGCCCCAGGATCTGATTTTTTGAAAAGGTTGGGGTGCACTTTGGTGATAGAGCACTTGCCTACTATGCACAAGGCCCAGGGTTTGATCCCTAGCACTGCAAAAAGAAAAAAAAAGCACCTTTTCTCTAGCTGCTTAATGAAAGATGTGGTGTGCAGTAGGATTTCCTATTGCCATTTTCTGGCTGTGGAGATAATTGAAAGGAAAGACTCTGGCCAGCATGTTGTAGCTTTCCCTGGGGACTTCCCCCTTTCTCTCCTACCCCTCCATCTTCTCAGTCAAAGGTCAGAGACTCACTAATGAGGCCTCTCCTTCTGCTCTGTGGTGCCAGATTGTTGCTAGTTCCCAGGCATCGGTGGAGGAGGATTTTGGGCGGGGGCCCTGGCTGACCATGAAATCTACTCTGGGCCTAGATGAGAGGGACCCCACCTGCTTCCTCTGTGCCTACAGCATTGTCATGGTGCTGCGAAAGGTAAGGGGCCTGAACACTGAGACCACAGGAAAAGCCATTTTTCCCTTCCCTCTCACAAACCTGTTGCCCTGCTTCACCTCTGGGATGGACTGTTTGCTCCCTCTTACCCCAAGCTGGCCTTGTCCCTTTTAGGGGGGGAGTGGGATTGCTCAGCAGTTGAAGTGCTTGCCTAGCAAGCACAAGGCCCTGGGTTCACTTCTCCAGCACCCACATAAGTTGGGCGTGGTGGCACAGGCCTGTAATCCCAGTGGTTGGGAGGCTGAGACAGAAGGATTGCGATAACTTCAAGGCCAGCTTGAGCTACTGAATTCAGGAGCATCCTGGACTGCAGAGCAAGAACCTGTCTCAAAAAAAAAAGAGAAATCCCATTCGATGTTATCTTCTACCTGCCTCCCTTCTTAACTGCCAGCCACAGTACTGGGCACATGCAGGAGAGAGTGGGTGCTGGGTGGTGATAAGAGGGGGTTAAGCACACTGCTACCTTCAGATCCCCGGAAGTCAGGGTTATGTACAGATCCATGTTAGGCCATGTGCCAGCATGCACTTACCTGTGGTGTGCCGTGACGGACAGCTACATAAATACTGGTACACAAAAGAAAGGAGGCAAGAGAGAGACGCAAACTAACTGCCAGCGTCAGGCTTGCCAGTGGTAGATGGAATGGGTCCTTCCAGCTACCCCTTTGCTTTCTGCAGAGGAAGGTCACTACTACCCCTGGCTGCCCTGGCACACATGGGCACAAGGGAAGTTAAAGGTGGGCTTGGCTAGCCCAGTGAATCCCTTTCCTTGTATGCAGGCAGCCCTGAAGCAGCTCCCCAGGAACAAGGTCCCCAACATGGCGGTGATGATCAAGTCCCTGACTCGGAGCTCAAAGGATGCCAGTGTGGTCTTTAAAGACCCCACAGGTAAGGAGTTAGGTTCTAGGACTGTCTCCTGAATGGCTTCCGTTGAGGTCAAGAGATGAGGAGAAATTACCCTCTCCATTTGCAGATGGGAAAACTGAGGCAATGAGCCACCTACTTCCCAGGCGGGGCTCAAACCATTCACTGTGCTGGCCTTGACTCTGATGCTCATGGGCCCTGTGGTATTTGCAGGAGAGATGCAGGGGACAGTGCACAGGGTACTGCTGGAGACACATCAGAATGAGCTGAAGCCTGGCTCAGTGCTACTGTTGAAGCAGGTACGGGAGCTCCAAGTAGGGGCTGCTCTCTGCCCTCTGTCCTTGGAGAGGAGCCCCAGCCTGTCTGTGCTCATACCCACCGGGCTCCCCCACCTGATACCCACACGGAATGATTGGGCCATGCAGGGCCTGGCTTGCCAGAGCCAAGTGTGGCCTGTGCCTGTGAGGTGCTCCCTTTCTTTCGAGGTGGATGGGGATGGAGGACTGTGTTGATAAGATGTGGTGAGTGATTCCACTGTGGTGCCAGAGTTGAGGCGTGAGCAATTTTTGTGACCTTGGTGCAGTGGACACTGAGCAAAAGGTGGGCAGGTACCCAGTGGTCGTCTGGCATCACCTAGAGGTCCATCAGGACACTGACCTTTCCCTTCCTTAACTCTAGATTGGAGTGTTTTCTCCTTCACTCCGAAATCACTACCTCAATGTGACACCCAACAACCTGGTCCATATTTACAGCCCAGATTCTGGGGACAGGAACTTCCTCAAGTCATCTCAGCCCTTCCCTGAGGTAAGAGGAGCAGAATCAATGGGGGCTGGTAGACCCTTCCTTCTGCCTTGATCTCTCTCTCTCTTTTTTTCTCTTCCTCATGTCTGGGAGTAGATTTGTAAAGAGGGCAATTGCCCTGAGTAAAGAGGTGCTTCTGGGGACAGGGCCATCTCATACTGTCCCTGGCTCCAGCTGTCTGCCAGACGAATCAGTAATAGTACCTAGAGGAGCAGCTGGCTTCTTGGTGATCCCTGAGTATCTGATGGCAGGCTTGAACATATAAGAGGATAGGAATCACTTGAAAAGTAACCAAGGTGAGGGCCCCCAAAGGGAGGTAGCAGAAAGTGACTTAGGGTCAGGTCTGCTGTGGGTGACAGTGAAGAGAACTGAGCTCTATCCTGACAGGTGAGCCAGCGCTTGCTCTACCCCTTCCCTTCTGGCCTCTGCCTCTGCCAGGCAAGGTAGACACTGCACAGAACAGGGGGCATACCTTTAAGAACTGAAGGAATAAGCTGAGCGTGGTGGTGCACGCCTGTAAGCCCAGCACTCGGGAGGCTGAGGCAGGAGGACTGCCATGGATCCAAGGCAGCCTGGGCTCCATAGTGAATTCAGGACCAGCCTGGGCTACAGAGTGAGACCCTGTCTCCAAAAAAAAAGTGTTGGAGGAATGGCTCAGCAGTTAAAGTGCTTACTAGCGAGTTAGATTCTCCAGCACCACGTGAGCCGGGCGTGGTGGCGCATGCCTGTAATCCCAGCACTAGGGAGGCTGAGACAGGAGAATTGCTGTGAGTCCAAGGCCAGCCTGGGCTCCTTGGTGTGATCAGGACCAGCCTGGGCTGCAGAGGGAGACCCTGTCTCAAAAAATATATATATATAAAAAAACAAAAAACAACAACAAAAAACCCCAAACAAAAAAACTGAAGTGGCATTTGGTATCTCTGGGAGGTGAAGATGGAGGTTCAGTCAATTCCAGGAGGGCAGGGTACTTGAGCCTTGTCCTAGCTCTACTGATAACTTCTGCTGTGACCCTGGATAAGTCCTGTCCCTACCCCTCCTATTGGTTCAATAGAACAAGCGTGTTAGACTGGGTGACCTCTTATCAAATTGAGTTTTTCTGTGTGGTGCCCAGGGTGGAACCCAAGGCACAGCTGCATTCCAGCCTGTTTTTTATTTTTGGGTTTGAGATAGGGTCTTAACAAGTTGCCCAGGCTGGGCTTGAACAGAGTGCTGGGATTATAGGCCTGTGCTATTGGGCCAAACTCCAGCTTTTCTTTTAAATTTCTAATTATCTGTATCCATTGAAATAAATTGAAGTGGCATAAAATAAACAGAAGGTAAAACCCTTCCTTACTCCTGTTCCTAGTCAGAGTTAACAGTTTAATTGCCAGTTTTAATTACCTGCCTATATATTAGCTAGTTTGGGGATTGTGAGCAGCTTATTTTTAATTGTATGCTAACTCCTCAACATAGTGCTGAATCCCTCTTTGTTCTCTGCTCCAGTTATATAAATGCCCTAAAACATTAGATACCAAGATAAGAAAGAAAATCAGCTCAAAAGGTTTAATTATCAGCTGTTTTGGGTATTTGGTGTTTCAACATTCCCCCCAGCCTGGGCCTGTGGAACTCTGCCTCTCTGCCCCTGCCACACTCCTCTGTCCTGTAGCTTTCCTGAGCTCCTACCCATCATTTGAGGTATTGTGGGTAGAGGTGGTACTACCTGGAAGGATTTCAAGGACATAGGCATTGGTAATCACACCTTCTGTCCCTAGGACCCAGGAAGCTTCCATGGCTGCCTCCAGCACGATTTGGCTGCAAAACCTACGGAAATCCTCAGAACAACACAGAAGCCAGAGGCAAGGGTATCCCCTGAGGAAGAACTCCCAGAAGCAGGTAAGCGAGTCCATGGAGATTAGGAGAAGCTGTAGTTCCTCTAGCATAGCTCAGGCAGGCTCCCAGGAGTATCTTGTTCTCTTCCTGTGAGTCTTTGGACTTTACATAATTTTATTTTATTTTTTTTTTTTGAGACAGGGTCTTGCTCTGTAGCACAGGCTGGTCTTGTACTCATTAGAGAAATCAGATATGGTATCCTGTTCGGCAAGGCTCCAGGCCACAGACTAGGGAGGGGCCACTTAAAATGTGATCCACGTGCCTCCCCCGTGTCCAGGCCATGTGCTGTTAGACATAGGAGGAAACATCAGCATCCTCTGTCCAGACAAGCAGGCGCTGTCTGTGCCACACTTTGAGTCCTGTGTGGGCCGTGACTGGACCACAGAGGCAAATTTCCCCCTCCTGACTAAGGTCAGAGGCCTTCCAGGAAGTGCTGAGAAGTATATATCCATGTGACTGGGGGAGCAAGATACAATCTGAAAAGCCAGTGTGAACCTCTGTGGGGCGGCCTAGGTGGCTATATCCCCAGGCTGAGCCAGCACAGCCCAGGATCACTTTCTTAGTGTTTTGATTCCAGAAAATCAATCCTTTCTGGCCCCAGAGTTTACAGGATTATGGATGGGTATGCTAAGTAAATTCACAGTATACCAGTGGGCAAACCACAAACCCATTTATTTATGTCCTAAGAAAGTGCATCTGCTTCTTATGTTACACTCCTGCATTGTCTGGAATTCTGTCCTCTCTGCCTGTATGTCAGCTTGGTGACACGCCCAGTTTTCATCACACAGTTGCTGGTGGTCAGGGAGCAAGAGTGAGGAGAGCTGGTTCTAGAACAGGGAGCCTGATGGCCCCTCTCCAGGGAAGGGACCAACATGCTGAGAAAGCAGCAGCTTGTGATGTCTAGACAGGACTAGAGTCATAAATACACACTTTCAGTCTGATTCTCAGTTTCATAGCCCATACCAAGTGCTCACTGCCCCGTGTTTCACATGGTATTTCTGTAAACAGTCATAGTGTAGCTAGTGCTAGGAAGTGTGTTTATTTTTTATTTTTTTGCCATATGTAAATTCTAGCCCTACCTCCCTTAATATGGTGCTGTTTGAGCTGGAGGCATAGCTGAATGATTAAAGTGCTTATTTAGTGTGTACCACATAGAGCCGGGTGTAGTGGTGCACACCTGTAATCCCTCCACTGGGAAGCTGAGACAGGACTGCTGTGAGTCCAGAACCAGCCTGGGCTACAGTGTCTCCAAAAAAGAAAACGAAAAAAATTAGCATGGCATAGCATGGTAGCACATGCCTGTTTGGAAGCCAACATGGACTACACAATGAATTCAGGACCAGCTTGGACTCTAGAGCAAGACACTTGTCTCAAAAAATGAAAAGCTAAATAAAAATAAACTCAAGAAATACAGTGCTTGAGCCTGGGGATGTGGCTTGGTGGTTAAAGTATTTGCCTCGTGAGGATAAGGCCCTGGGTTCAATTCTTCAACACCACTTATGCCAGAGGTGGTGGCACATGTTTGTAATCCTAGCACTTGGGAGGCTGAGGCTGGAAGATTGCCCTGAGTTCTAGGATACCTGGGCTACATAGTGAGGTCTGGACCAGCCTTGACTGTAAAGTGAGACCCTATCTCGAAAAGAAAAAGAAACAAACTACTTATCTCAACTTACTTATTTAATTTTGTTGCATATCTCAATTTAAAGACACGTTTTCTGTTACTGCAGATTGAGCCCAGGGCCTTTTGCACTAATTTGCATCCCTAGCATACGACCCATCCCTTTTTTTTTAAGTTTTGAGACAAGGTCTTGCTAAATCACTAAATTTCCCAGCCTGGACTCAAACTTGTGATTCTCTGGTTTTAGACTCTCAGAGTACTGGGATTACAAATGTGCCCAGCTACACCCAGCGAAATTTATTTTTCAAATTAAAATTTGAATGTTCCCCAAATTAGCATTTCTCCCTTTTTCTAGCAGTAGTCATTTTTGTTATTGCTTTTTATTTATTTATTTATTTTGACTACTTTTTTTTTGCTCTGTAGTTTAGGCTGGCCTCAAATTCACAGCAATCCTCCTGTCTCAGCCTCCCGAATGCTGGGATTACAGGTGTGCACCACCATATTTGGCCAGGGATTCAGACTCAGGGCTTGGGCACTTGGTAGGCAAGCATTCCAACCACTGTGCTATTCCCCCAGCTCTGTTGTTGTTGTTGTGTGTGTGTATGTTTGTGGTACTGGAAACTGAACTCGGGGCCTTTGCACTGAGCTGGTTTCCCAGACCTTTTTTTTTTTTTTTTTTTTGAGACAAGGTCCATAGCCCAGAGAGGTCCAGAACTAAGGATGGAGCCCAAACTGGCCTTGGACTCAACGCAATCTTGTCTCAGCCTCCCAAGCACTGGGACTACTGGCGAGTGCCACCACGCCCAGTTTATGTGGTGCTGGGGAATAGAACTGTATACTTTGCGCTTGACTAAGCACTTACCTAGCAAGCACTTTAACTGATAAGCCATTCCTCCATTCCCCCCAGACCGTTTTTTAGTTTTGATTTTGAGACAGGGTCTTGCTAATTTGACCAATTGCTTACGCTGGGCTTGAACTGGAGATCCTCCAGCCACAGCCTCCCACAGAGCTGCAGCAGTGGTGTTTATTGAATGCTGAAGCCATACTTGGAGCCAGCTGGGCTCTTGTGTGTGGCTTACGGATAGTGTGGCTTGTCTTAGGGTTTCCTGTTCCTAGGTGGCAGCAGGGGTACGCAGAGCTTGTTTATCTTGGGTAAGTTGTTTTACCTTTCACATCCTGTTTTTCTCTCAAGTAAGGTGGGGTAATCCAGGCATGGTAGCACTGGCCTGTATGTAATCCCAGCCCTCTGGAGGCTGAAGCCCAACCTGATCAACTTAGCAATTTGGTGAGACCCTGTTTCAAAAACTTAAAAAATGGGCTGGGGATGTAGCACAGAGTGAAGGTCCTGGCCTCAATCACTAGTACCACAATTAATCAGTAAAGTGGGGCTTATCACAGAAACTTTTTTCCAGAAACTTTCTTTCATTTTTCTTCCATATTTTTTCTTTTTCTTTCCTTTTCTTTTTCTTTTCTTTTTTTTTTCTTTTTTTCATATAGGGTCTTTTGAAGTCCAGGGTGGACCTGAACTTAATAGCCCAGGCTGGCCTCAAACACACGGCAGTTCTTCTGCTTCAGCCTCCTAAGTGCTAGAATATAGGCATGTGCCACTATGCACAGTTTATATGATGCTGGGAAACTGGTCCCAGGGCCTGTGCTTACTCAGCACACACTTTGAGCATTGAACTTTGCCCCCAGCCTCTCACAGAAACTCATAGCATGCTTTGTGAAAGGTTACTGAAGCACCGAAGGCACCCTCTAAGTATTAGCGTTGCTGTTGGCCAAAGAGAACCAGTAGGGCTTACTGAGGCCAGCTCTGTTCCAGCTTCTTGGACATAAGCACCACGTCTGAAAACTGTGGGTTCCTTTTATTCCTTATATCCACTCAGGCCGTTGGGGATGAGAGTGATGCTAGCTCCCACTGTCAGCGGAAAAAACAAATGAATGAACTTTGTGATTCTGAACACAACAAATAGTTTTTGCATCTTCTCCCTCCATCCTACAAGAGGGTTGCACTAGGACCCCAGCAGCCTTCCTGCTGGACACTACCTCTGGGTGGAAGCATAGGAACCACTGAGGTGCAGGGAGACCTCCTCTCTTACCAGAATGCGTTGCATTGGCTCTGCATATGTACATGGGGAGCAAGGGATGGCGGGAGTCAGGCTAGCCTGGGGCTGTATAGCCAGGCCCAGGCCCTCCTGAATGGGGCATGAGTTTTAGACTGAGTCACATGGAACCCTAACATTGCCACTGAGCCCACTGCCTTTCCCGCTTCCTCTGCAGATGACCTGGATGGCCTCTTGAGTGAACTTCCTGAAGACTTCTTCTGTGAGCACCCACCGTGGGCAGGCATTTCTCCGTTCCTGGGCAAGGCTCTAGACACGTTCCAAGGGAGAGAAGGCCAGCACAACTAGAGATTACGTGGGGCTCTGTGTCTCTGTGGTGTCCCACCCTGATGCTGCTTCTGAGAACTCCCTCATCTCGGATTCTGCGCTACCCTGCCTCTGTCTGTGGGATTGGCATCCCAGAACTCGGGCCAAGCCCGGCTCTCCACGCCCTCTAGCGCACCATTCCTTTTCCTCCATCCAACAGGAAAGGTGTGCCACTCTCCCACCCAGCCTAACCTTAGGGCACACAGGGCCTGGTTTTCTTGTCCATTTCTCTGACAGCAGAGTTATTGAGCCACACCACAGCAATGGCGACCTGAGGCCTGCAGCTCCCAGTTCACCCGTGCCCCAGATTCCCAGTGTGGGAGCAGGGATTTGGGCTGTTTTACCTTGTTCTGAAATAAAGCAGCCCTTGATCACCTGCTTCCTCCTGCTCCTTCCCACCCCGGCTACTCTGTGTCCTGCTGCCCTGTGGTTGGTGTTTGGCCAGAGAGGGGCTCAGGCAGATGCGCGGGCCAGGGCAAAGCCAAGCAACTCTGGCACGCTCCCTTTTTTTGAGGCAAGGTCTCACTCTGCAGTTCAGCCGGTCCTAGACTCACCGTGTAGTCCAAGCTGGCCTCAAACTCATGTTGCTGATCCAAGTGCAGGGATTACAGGTATAATCAGCCAGCTAATTTTTAAGTGGTACTGGGGGATTGAGTCCATTCAAACCTAGGGCTTTGAACATGCCAGGCAAATGTTTTACCTACTGAGTTATGCCCTTAGCTCTTATACTTTTTTGTATACTTTTTTTCTTTTATATAATTTTAGAGTTACAGAATTATTATAAAGATAGTATAGGGAGCTCCCATATATTCCACATCATTTCCTATTATTAAAATCTTAATATGTACATTAATTATAATCAGTATTCCTATATTAACAAAACTCCATACCTTTTCCAAATCTGCTGCTGCACTTATTCTGTATGAAATATGTCTTATTTCAGAAGCCCATCCAGGGGCTATAGGGATGTAGTTCAGTGACTATGGCACTTGTCCGGGAAGAGCAAGACCCCAGGTTCAGTCCCCTACCACCACATAATACCTGGGTGTAGTGGTACACACCTGTAATCCTAGGCCTCATGAGGCTGAGAGGCAGGAGGATTGCCTTGAGTTTTCGGTTAACATGGGTTACAGAGTGAGGTCAGAACCAGCCTGGACTGCAGAGTGAGACCCTATCTCAAAAAACAAAACAAAAATCTCATCCAGGATCCCATGTTCTAGTTAATCTTCATCTTTTCTTAGGCTGTCAGCTGTGGCAGCTGCTCAGACTTCCCTTGTTTCGGATGACACCACAGGTTGGGTTTGTTTTCTGTCGTGCTGGGGATGGAGCCCCAGGCCCTTGTGCTATGCTGTATCCTCAGCCCATTTTCCAGTTTCCGATTTTGAGTCATGTTCTGGCTAAATCACCCAGGCTGGACTCGCACTTGTGATCCTCCTGCCTCAGCCTCCCAGAATGCCAGAATCAGCAGCTCTGAGAAGACAGTGCCAGATACGATAGTCCACCTCTCAAGTGGGTCTCGTGTTTTTCTCATGGTTAAATTAGGATTACAGGGTTGTTACAGTTTTGAGGAAACCAGAGGTAAAGTGCTAGTCTTGTCACCAGCGCGGCCTGGGTTGTCGGGTTCCCTCTTGGCGATGTTCTCCCTGTTGGGCTGTATCTGGGAGTCGGTTTGTGCAGCCCACACTTGAGCCAGGAGTGCTGGGCCCCTCCTGGGGCCGACCCCAACTTCTTCGGAGCGGGAGAGTTGGCTGTCCTCCCTCGTTTGTCCCGTCATACGCTCACGTCCCTATGGCTCAGGTATCTGTTCCATGCTTCAGGTTGTAATCGAATACTAACTTTAGTTTGTTGCCAGGTAACTACATTGCTGTAGCCTCTCCGTACCACCTTGCGGACAGAAGCTGGACGAGGCTTTGCAGTGGGGCATGAAGTCTAATTATTCATGCTGTGAACCTGGTTTTCCAGAGTGAAGAGCAGAAAGGAAAACTCCCAGCTGGTAGGTGGGAGGAGGCAGGTGAAAGAGCCCGGTACAGGCTGGAGGTGAAGCTGAGTGGTCAGAGGGCTTGTCCAGCAAGTACATGGCCCTGGCTTGATTATCCAGCACCACATAAGACAGGTGTGACACTTGCCTGTAATCCCAGCTCTTGGGAGCCTGAGGCAGGAGGACTGCCATGAGTTCAAGGCCAGCCTGGAGTCCACAATGAATTCAGGACCAGCTTGGGCTACAGAGTGAGACCCTGTCTCAAAACAACATAGTATGGCTGTCATCTTTCCCTGCCCCTACCTTTTTTTTTTTTTTTTTTGGACAGGGTTTTGCTTAGTAGACCAGGATGGCCTATGAACTCAGGAATCCTCCTGCCTCCACCTCCTGAGTGCTGGGATGATAGGTGTGTGTCACCACACCCAGCTTGTATGTGGTACTGGGGGATTGAACCTGGGGCCTTGTGCTTTCTATACAAGCACTGTAATCGTTGAGCTATGCCCCGAGACCATGAGCCTCGGCCTTTACTAAGCCCAGAGCCAGAGGTTTGGCACCTGTTTCAGGAAGAGGCATTAGTCTCCCTTTTCCTGAAGACCGGCTGACCCTGTGGATCTTCGTCTGGAAGCTGCAGTGAGCAGGTGCCTTGAGGACTCTGGTTGGTCGGCTGTTGGCTGCAGTGGGCCTTGTTCGAGGCTTTTGTGCTTCTAGCCAAGACAGGAAACAGCTACCTCATAGCCTTCCCTGATGTGCCATGAGGTCAACCCACCTGACCATACTAAGTACTTCCACCTGCTACTAGCTCCCCAGCTCTGCCTCTGGAGCTTCTGGAGCTTCTGGAGCTTCAATACAAGCCAGAGGCCATGGATGTCCTGCTACTACACCAGCCCATGACCCGCTGCAGTGATCTTCCCCGTGTTGGCATCTCTGAGCCCTGGACCTCATGGCTCATGCTTTGATTTCAGCGTTTGGTATCCTGGTTTCTCACGTGCTTCACAGCCCACAGGCTTTGCGCTCCTACAAGGCAGGCTGGGCGTCAGATCTCGTGTCACTACCTCCCGTACAGCGTCTGGGCCCAAAGAGTCTGAAATGAAACCCTCCTTCCTCTGCCCTCAAGAAGCTACTTTTTTGTTTTTTCTTTGAGGCAGGATCTCACTCTGTAGTTCTGGCTGGTCCTGGACAATCCTGCCTCAGCCTCCAGAGTGCTGGGATTATGGGTGTGCACTACCATGCCTGACTTCATGTGGTGCTGGGGGATTGAATTCAGGGCCTTGTGCAACCGCTGTGCAATTCCTCCAGCCCTGTTTTTAGAGACAGGGTCTTGCTCTGTAATCTACACAGCCCTAACCTCACTGTAGCCCAGGCTGCCCTCAGCATCCAGAAAGCTAGGATTACAGGCATGTGCTACCACATCCAGCTGAATGGAAGCTAATGTTAAGGACAAGGATACCTATACTGGTATCTCTGGGAGACAGGGGTAGTGTCAGCGCCTTTAGGTTTGGGTGGCAAGAAGCCAGGAGAGGCGTGGCTGTGACTATTATGTTCCTCCAGGAGTAAGGGACACCATCACCTTGGCCCCACCCAGCCTTGCCAGACTTCTGACCCTGGGAACCCAGCTGGGGGTGCCTCAGCCAGGCCGTTGGCGGGGCAATTAAAACACTGAGTGGGTTCCAGTGGAGTTAATCACAGCCGCATCTATAGAGGCGTCTTTCTCTGAGGATCTGCAAGCCCTTGCTGAGCATGATGTCACTCCTCCCCTGGGATTCTCCCCCACCCTGGAATGCTACCAAGAAACCAGGCCAGAGTGAATGAACTGGGGGTAAGGGCAGTGTGGGAAAAAGCCCATACTACTGCCACCCACTTCTGCAGGCAGAGTGTTTGCTCTGGCAGAGAACAGAGAGACCTTCGTTCAATGTACTACACGTAAGCCAGGCTGGGGCCTGGAGGAATGGTGCTAGCAAGTGCGAGGCCCTGAATTCGATTCCCCAGCACCACATATGCTGGGCATGGTGGCGCATGCCTATAATCCCAGCGCTTAGGAGGCTGAGGCAGGAGGATTGTTGTGAGTCCAAGGCCAGCTTGGGCTCCATAGTGAGTTCAGTACCTGCCTGGGCTACAGTGTGAGACCCTGTCACAAAAAAAAAGAAAGAAAAAGCCAGCGTGCCCTGGAGCCCCCACACAGCACGGCAGTGACAACACCTACAGCGCAGGCTAGGTGCCTTGGTCACCTGCTGCGCTTAGTAGGAGCACAGACTGAGGAGCACCTGGAACTCCAGTAAGGTGGTGGTGGTGAGAGAGCACAGGCTAAGGGCGCTATAGAGATGTTCCCAGAGCAGATGACTTCTGAGGTGGACTTTGAGGAATGTGCGGGGAATTCCAAACCTTTGGAACAGCATAAATGACAATGGCAAGGAAGGCTGAGAAGCCTCGAAGGGAATGCTGTGCGACCTGAGGCCAGGTTCAGGACACAGTGGGAGAGGGCAGGTGCTGGAACAACAGGTCAGAGGCTGGATTGGTGCCGGTTTAAGGGACTGAGGGCCTGAACTTAAGATAGTGACTGAGAATTTGACAACAGTTGCCCAAATTTACCTGTGTGCCAGGACCAGGGAGGGGAAGAAAGAAGAGACTTGAGGGAGGAGGGGGCAGGGAGCTGGGAAGAGGCCTTGCTGTGCAGTGCTGGCCTGGCCTGCTGGCGCAGGTTAGGCGCGCCTAGAGGCCGTGGCTGGTGTCGCTCCCTTTCCACACCAGCTGGTGCAATTTCACGGCCTCATTTCTCCCCCTAGAGGACCCTGGGAGCAGAGCTGTTTGCTCCACCGGGTGAATGGGTTTGTGGCCGAGTTCTCAGTTTCAGGGTCAAGCTCTAAGACTCTTCAGATCGGCCCCTCAGGAACTGCAGGGGACAATCTGTGTATCACGGAGGTCATTTTGGGAGACCACACTGGCGGGGATGGGAGCTTGGACAACTCATTTTTTTTCTTTCATACAGCTCTTCCGGCTACCTGGGCACAGCCAAAGTGCAGTGTTAATGGAGACAGGCCACGGGGACTTGGACATGCCCCTCACTAGCTGGGTGACTGTGAGCCAGTAGCTGTAGCTTGTTAAGGTTAAATTCTCCAGCTCAGGTGTTTGAAGTGATGACTAGCCTGACCATATCAGTTGTTGTCTAAACCTGTTTGGTATTACTGTGTTGTTTACCTGGTCACTTGAATGAAAAGGGAGAAGAAAGTGACTAACTGTAAAGCTTCACACACACAGGCAGCTCCAGGCAGCAGCTGCTCGTCACTGCCTCAGTATCTGGTTTTTGTTTTGTAACCTTTGCACTGAGATATGTCCTGTTTTTTTTTTTTTTTTTTTTTTTTTTTTTTTTTTTTTTTTTTTTTTTTTTTTTTTTTTTTTTTTTTTTTTTTTTTTTTGAGAAAGTGTCTTGCTAAGTCACTAAACTGGCCAACCTAGGCTCATACTGGCTTCAAACTCGTGATCTTCCTGCCTCAGCTTCTCAGGATACTGGGATTATAGGCGTATGCCACTGAGTCTGACTCTACTCACTGCCTGTCATGCTTTCCTTTTCCTGTGGTGAGCGGGCCCCCCTCTTCATGTGGGCCAACCTGGCTTCTGCCCTCCAGCCAACGTCACAGTGGAGGACCAGGTCTTCCTCCCTGTCCTGCCCCCACCATGGCTGACTGCTTTTCTTTCCTTGAACCTGGCCATCTCAGGAACCTCACTCCAGAGGAGTGGGAGGATGTGGAGTCTGGGGGCCCAGCGATGGCCAGTGGACCTGCTGACCAATCACAGGGTACCAGCAGGGCAAAGGCTGGCCAGCACTGGCTCTGCCCCAGGTTCATGACTCTGGACAAACTCTACTAGAGGCGTGAAGGGCCTATTTATAGCCTCAGCTGCTCTTCTCTCTCTGCCTTACCAGGAGGGAACAGGGTGGCTCCAAGCACCAGGGTGCCAGTGGGGCTGAGGGAAGAAGACTTCACCCAAGGGCCACTACCCAGACTTCATGGCAAGGGAGACCTTCCCCTTTACCTCCTCAGCACTGCGTGCTCTTCGCCTGCAGCGGGAATGGCTGGAATGGGAGGACCGCAGACGGGCGGCTGCCCGGCAGTGCCGCAGCCACAGATGGCCCTCGAGAACTGAGACGCGACTCACAAGGCCTCGCCACTGCTGCCGAGACCCGGCTGTCCACAATGCCCTATTCTCTGGCGACCTGCAGCAGATCCAAGCCCTGTTCCAAGACGAAGAGGTCGCCAACATGATCGTGGAGACTGTGAGCAACCAGCTGGCCTGGTCAGCAGAGCAGGGTAGGAGCACAGTGAGGGGCGGCAGGAGAGTCAGGTCTCATTCCCTCCCTGCACACCTGAAACGAGACCATCCCTTGCGACTGCCCATCCCAGCTCCCTCCTAGAGATGAGACCTAGGGAGTGGTTAAAAAGTGGCCAAGGGCATAGCCCAGTGGTTAAAGCCTTTGCCTAACATATACAAGGCAATGGGTTTGATTCCCCAGCATGACATAAAAATTAGCTTGGGCACCTTGGCAGAAACCTGTAATCTGAGCGCTCTGGAAGGCTGAGAAAGGAGGGTCAAATTCAAGCTCAGAATGGGCAATTTAGCAACTTAATGTCTCAAAATCAAAACATGGGCTGGGAGCCAGTTGCCGGGATCAGATCTGTAATCCCAGCATTTAGGAGGCTGAGACAGGAGAACTGCTGTGAGTTTGAGGCCAACCCTGAGCTAAATAGCTCAAGATCAGCCTGGACTAGAATGAGACCGTATCTCAAAAAAAAAGAAAAAAGAAAAAAAAAAAAAAAGAAATAGGTTGGGCATGTAACTCAGCATGAAGGCCCTGAGCTCAATCCCCAGTATCACAAAGGGATATATATGGTATGTGTGTATGTATGTATGTATATTGGGGGGGGTGGGGAGAGGCAGCACCTAGCATTTTTTGTGCATAGTAGGTAGGCAAGCACGCTACCATTTTTTGTTTTTTTGAGACAGGGTCTTGACCTGTAGCCCAGGCTGGTCCTGAACTTGCTGTAGCCCAGGCTGACCTAGAACTCATGGCAATCCTCCTGCCTCAGCCTCCTGAGTGCTGGGATTACACACGTGCACGAGCACTCCCAGATTATATGGTTCTGGGGAATATAACCCAGGGTCTGTGCTTGCTAGGCAAGAGCTCTAACTGGTGTACTGTTCCTCCAGCCTGCACTCTACCACTGATTACACTCCAGCCCTTTTTATTGTTTTTAAATTTACATATTGTTTTTAAATTTACATATCACATCCCTTTCCACCCCTCAAACCCTAACTGCCTTTTTCCCTCTCCATAAAGTCTATCTTCTTAACTTTCTTCCATCGTTTACTTTTTTATGGTTTAGTGTTCTCATTTTAGAGAGCATGCATCATTTAACCTTCTGAGTCTAATTCATTTTGCTAAGCATAACGATCTCAAGGGACATCCATTTTCCTACAGATGACTCACGTTTGCCTTTATGGCACAATACTATTCCACTGTGTATCTATACCACATCATCTTAGCCCATTCATCTGTTGGACATATTGGCTTCTTCCAATTTGGCAATCATAAATTGTGCCCCTATAAACATTTATTTTTATTTTGAGACAAGGTCTTGCTAATTGCCCAGGCTAAATTCAAATTTTTGATACTCCTACCTCAGTCTTCAGAGTAGCTGGGATTACAGGCTACTATATTCTTTTAACATATAATACATATATTTTATAAATTTCATTTTTAGTGAATAATTTATATATTATGTTCGTTATACAGTAAAACTTAAATTCTGTTTTTTGGAGACAGGGTCTTGCTCTGTAACCCAAGCTGGTCCTGAACTCACTATGGAGCTCAGTCTGGCCTTGGAGTCGAGGCACTCATCCTGCCTCAGTTTCCTAATTGTTTAGATTACAGGGGTGCACCACCATGCCTGGCTTCTGTGGTGCTGGTAAACTGAACTCAGCTTGCTAGGTAAACACTTCAACCACTGCATCATTCCATCAGCCCCATTCTAACATAATCTTATATCACTGTATACATGAAATATTTTTCTTTCATGGAATAAAATTAAATTTCATGTACAATTTTATGTATTTGTTTTATTTTTGGAACTGGGGATTGAACCCAGGGTCACTTTCATGATAAGTACATGCTTTATCAATGAGTTATACCTCTGTTCACATGAAGTTTTATAACCTGATTTTCTTTTCATTACTGAGGATTGAACAGAGGTCTTTCACTCTAAGCTATGTATTTTGACACATGGTCTTTTAAAATTGTATTGACTTATTTTTAAAATTTATATATCACATCCCTTGCCCCTTCCCTCCCTCTGACTCCCAACTTTCCCTTTCCCTCTCCACAAAGCCCATCTTCTTACTTTCTTCCATATCTCTTACTTTTTTATGGTTTGGTCTACTCAAATTAGAGAAACCATATGATATTTAACTTTCTGGTTCCAGTTCATTTCACTGAGCATAATGGTCTCAAAGAGCATTTGTTTCCCCACAAATTTGTCATTCTTTATTGCAGAGTGGCATTCCATTGTGCATATATACCACATCATCTTTACCCACTCATCTGTACTTGGGCATTTGGCTTCATTCAAGATTTGGCTATTATAAATTGTATAGCTATAAACATGGGTATGCATGTATTACTTTTGTGTGATGACTTCAACTCCTTTGGGAGGATACCCAGAAGAGGTATAGCTGGGTCAGATGGAGTACCGATTTTCAGTTTTTTGAGGAACCTCCATACTGCTTTCCAAAGTGGTTGTAGCAGTTTACCATCCTACCAGCAGTTTCGGAGGGCTCCTTCTCCTGTATGGCCTCACCAGCATTTGTTGTTATTTGAGTTCTTAATAGCAGCCACTCTTACTGACATTAGATGGAACCTCAGTGTTGTTTTAATTTGCATTTCTCTGATGGCAAAAGATACTGAACATTTTTTTCATGTATTTATTTGTTATTTGGACTTCTGAGAACTATTTATTTCAGATTCCCATTTTTTATTGGGTTCTTTATTTTGAAGTGTCTAATTTTATTTTCAGTTTTTTGTATATTCTTTTTTTTTTCTTTTTCTTTTTTTGAGACAGGGTCTCGCTTTGTATCCCAGGCTGGTCCTAAACTCACTTTGTAGCCCAGGCTGGCCTTTTATATTCTTGGTAATAGTTCTCTGTCTGACGAGCTGGCAAATACTGAGGCATGGTCTTGCTAAATTGCCCATGCTGGGCTTGAATTTGTAATCCTCTTGCTTTGGCCTCCCACAATGCTGGCATTATAAGCCTGTACACTGGGCTTGGCAATATAACCTGATTTTTTTTCATGTAACTTCTTTCCATGTCAATAACCATAAGTCCACAAAATATTTTGAATAGTTGCATATCCCTAGGCTTACTGATCTTTATTCTATTTATAAAAAATTAAAAATAAAATAGGTGCCTATATTCTACTATATAAATATGAACCATGATTTATGATTTATATAACTAGCTCCCAAGTAAAATAGAGAGATTGGGATCCTTTTTTAAATTTAATTTTATGGTCCTAGGGATTGAGCCTAGGGCCTTCACTCTGAACTACAACAGTAGCACTTTTTCCCCTTTTTTTGAGACAGGGTTTCACTCTGTAGTCTAGGCTGGCCTTGACTCATGGCAATCCTCCTGCCTCAGCCCCCCAGATGCTGGGATTCCAGGTATGTGCCATCATACCTGGCTTATGTGGTGTTGGAGAATCCAAAACTCAGGGACATGTGCTTGCTAGATAAACGCTCTAACTGCTGAATTAAGCCCCCAGGCTCCTAGCCATTTTTTATTTTTCATTTTGAGACAGGTATCATGTAAGTTGCTGAATTTTCCAGGCTGGGCTTGAACTTGTGATCCTTCTGCTCCAGCGTCCCAGAGTGCTAGAATTATAGGCCTGTGCCGCTAGGCCTCACTTCAAAGAATATTTTTAAATTTAAGGGTTTTTTTTTTTTTTTTTTTTGGCAGTGTTGAGAACTGAACCAAGAGCATGTACATGGCTAGGCAATTACTGTGTCACTGAGCTGAGTCCCTAGCTCTCCATTAACTATCTTATGAAGCTGGGCATGGTGGCACATGCTTGTGCCCTGGGAGGGGACTCTGGGAGGCTGAGGCAAGAGAATTTGAGCCCAGTTTGGGCAACTTAGCAACTTAGTAAGACCCTATCTGAAAAATAATAAAAGGATTGGGACTGGAGGAATAGCACAGCAGTTAAAGTGCTTGCCTAGAAAGTACGAGGCCCTGGGTTTGATTCCCTAGCACTACATAAGCTGGGCATGGTAGCCCATGCCTGTAAATTCCAGCATTTGGGAGGCTGAGGCAGAAGGACTGCTGTGAGTTCAAGGCCAGCCTGGGCTACAGAGCAAGACCTTATCTTGAAAAAACAAAACAAAAATGACAGAAGGGCTAGGAATGTAGCTCAATGAGAGGCCTGGAGTTCCACTCCCAGTACCACACACACACATGCAGAAAAAAAAAAAATAAAACTTTTAAGACACAGGCTGCCTACTGTGGTAAGGAGGCAGGCGGCCCTTCACTGTCTGAGAGCAGTAGGATGCATGTCTGTGCACTTGCAGATGTCTTCTGTAGATGTATTCTCACTAGCAGCTTTGTCCATGTGAGTCAAATACCCCCAGCACCGACACTGAGCTTGCCATGTGTGTTGACAGGGTGTTGCCTTAAACCCCAGCTATGGATTTGGGGCTTCAAAATCCTGGGGAGAGCTCACAGATTCAGAGGAGTCAGTTGCTGCTTGGTTGCACCAGGGCATCCTGGTTTTGTCCTATAACATGCCCACCACTGGGCTGGAGGAACTGCTCAGTGGTTAGAGCACTTGCCTAGGAAACACAAGGCCGTATGATTCCCCAGCACCATACAAGCTGGGTGTGGTGGTGCACACCTGTAATCCCAGCACTCAGTAGGTTGAGCAGGAGGACTGCCGGAGTTGTAGGCCACCTTGGGCCACGTACTATATTCAGGACCAGACTGAACTACAGAGCAAGATGCTACCTCAAAACAAAAAAATAAAACACAAAATGAAACAACATGCCCACTGTCCACTAGAACTCGGCCTTAATTTTAATCTCAATAAAACCCAAAACTTTTTTTTTTTTGAGTTAGGGTCTCACTCTGCAATCCAGGCTGGTCCTGAACTCACTGTAGAGCCCAGGCTGGCCTTGAACACACAGCGGTAATCCTGCCTCAGCCTCCTGAGTGCTGGGATTATAGGCATGCGCCACCATGCCAGGCTCTCCAAAACATTCTTTATGCAAGATTTAGAGAAACCAGGCATTTACTTTGTTGCCATGCAAACAACCTAGAGTGAAATATTAGGTGTGTATGCCCCTTCAACAAGCTCCTGAGGGCCGGAGGAACAGCACAGCAGTTAGAGAGAGTGCTTGCCTAGTAAGCTCAAGGCCGTGAGTACCACACAAACTAGGTGTGGTGGCACATACTTACAATCCCAGCACTCAGGAGGAGGATTGCTGTGTATCTGAGGGCAGGCTGGGCTAGTGAATTTATGACCAGCCTAGACTCCACAGCAAGACATTGCCTCAAAAAATCAAATCCAACCAAGCCATTGACTATTTCCACCCATCTGATTCCAACACTAGTTATGTGATCAAGCCCTTCTTCTCAACCCTTTTTCCTGTGGTCCCCCCTTACTCTTTCCCTCCACCCTTCCCGTACTTGTACCCAACACCCTGTGCCGTGGGAGAATCCCACAATTCACTGCTGCTCTTTGGCCACTCAAACTCATCTCTAGGCCCAGTGCCCAGGGCCGAAGTGATCCAAAGGAAGTTAATTCATCAGCAGCTCAAAGACCCTGAGATTTCCTGAACAGAATTCACTCCCTTAATTGATCCTTGTGGTGTTACAGCAATTATTTTTTCAGCACTATATGCTATGTTTTCTTACAGCTTGAAAAACTGTTCTAAAAGGCTGTTCCCATTTACACTCCCAGTTCAGAACCTGTGTGAGTCTCCTCAGGCTCAGCCTGGCATAGCATTTGTGCTCAGCAGAAGGCACAGAGGAAGGGCAGCATCCTAGCCCTACCCTGCCTGCTGTTCTCACAGTCTCCCAAACTTGCCTGTTCTCAGGGTTCTGGGTGCTGACCCCCAAGACCAAGCAGACGGCACCCCTCACCATCACTGCGGCCAGAGGCTACACAGACTGCGCCCGTCACCTGATCCTACAGGGGGCTGAGCTGGACGCCCGGGTTGGAGGCCAGGCTGCCTTGCACGAGGCCTGTGCCCACGCCCAGTCAGACTGTGTGCGGCTGCTGTTGACCTTTGGCGCCAAAGTTAACGTGCTGTCGGAGGAGGGCACGACCCCTTTGCACCTCTGCACGGCCCCTGAGTCCTTGCAGTAGGTGCCCATGGGCTGGGGTGGTTTGAGAAGGAATGTATGTGTGCATATGTCCGTATGTGCATGTGCTTCACACAGCTAGAGGGAGACCTGACCTTCATACACAGCTGTATGGTTCCTAAAGAACCTCACAACATGGAGACTAGCCTCATTCTATCAGTGAGAAACATGAGGCACAAGAAGGCTTAGTGGGGGCTGGAGGAATAGCTCAACAGTAACACCCTGAGTTGATGCCCCACCTAGGCTGAGGCAGGAAGATTGCTGTGAATCCAAGGGTCGCCTAGACTACATAGTGGATTTGGGACCAGTCTGGGCCACAGAGCAAGACCCTGTCTCTAAATATATAAAATTTAAAAATAAAAATATTACTGTTTGGCAGTACTGGGGATTGAGCTCAGGGCTTTTGCATCAAGCTACATACCCAGCCCCTTTTCCCTGTTTTTTTGAGACAGAATCTCAGTAAATTGCTGAATTGCCCAGGCCGGCCTCAAACTTGTGATCCTCCTGCCTCAGCCTCCCAGAGTGCTTCGGATTACAGGCTTACACCACCAGGCCCAGCATGCTTTATTTTCCTGTGCTTCATAGTGCACAAAGAAATGGATTTTCAAAATCTTGTGCTGTCAAAATTAGACCACTGACAATTCAAACCCAGATGTTGGGGTTTCATTTCCAGTAAAGAGTCAGAGTGGGCTTTGGGGGAGACTGAGTACTGATCCTTTTTTTTTTTTTTTTTTTTTTTTGATTCAGGGTCTTACTCTGTAGCCCAGGTTAGTCCTGAACTCACTATGTAGCCCAGGTTAGCCTTGGACTCATGGCAATCCTCCTGCCTCAGCCCTCCCGAGTGGTGGGATTACAAGTATGAGCCACCATGCCCAGCTTTATGTGGTGCTGGGGAATCAACACAGGGCCTTGAGCTTGTAAGGCAGGCAACTTTAACCACTGTGCCATTCTTCTAGCCCAGGTATTGATTCTGACACAATTACCAGCTTGCTTTATGTCTTGGCTGCCGCATGAAATTCTTCTGGGCTTCAGTTTTTATTTTCTTTCTTTCTTTTTATTTTTGAGACAGGGTCTCACTCTGTAGCCCAGGTTGGTCCTGAACTCACTATGTAGCCCAGGATGGCCTTGAACTCCCAGCAATCCTCCTGCCTCACAGCCTCCCCAGTATAGGCGTGTACCACCACACTAGGCTTTATGTGGTGCTGGGGAGTCAGCTCAGGACCTTGCACTTGCAAGGCAAGGCAAATGCTTTAACCACTGTGCCATTTCAAAACAGGCTCTTACTCTGTAGCGCAGGCTAGTCCTGAACTCACTATGGAGTCCAGGCTGGCCTTGGCCTTGGGTAATCCTCCTGCCTCAGCTTCTCGAGTGCTGGGATTACAGGCTTAAGCCACTATGCCCAGCTTATGTGGTTGAACCCAGGGCGTTGCGCATTTCACTTGCTAGGCAGGCACTTTAACCACTGTGCCATTCCTCCAGCCCCTCAGCTACTTTTTCATATGGAAAGAGATGATGCTTGTGGTAGCTCTGATGGGCCTTCTACCTTTGGTGTCTGTCATGAAGCCTCAGTGATCTGATGAGGACAAGAACAGGTGGCTGCAACTCAAGGCAGAAGAGTAGGAAGGAAAGGGATGGTGACAGCAGTCTGAAGAAGTCTCAATCCTGGGGGCTGGCGGAATAGCTCAGTAGTTAAAGCGCTTGCCTAGCAAGCCCAAGACCCTGATTTCGATTCCCCAGCACCACATAAACTGGGTGTAGTGGCACACACTGTAACCCCAGCACTTCGGAGGCTGAGGCAGGAGGATTACCCGGAGTCCAAGACCAGCCTGGACTACATGGTGAGTTCAGGACTAGCCTGACTGGACTATAGAGCAAGATACTGTCTCAAAAAAATAAAGTCTCAATTCCAGTTTTGGGTTCACAGGACTTGTTCCCTCAACCCATTTCCTTACTCCCAGGTGTGCCAAGTTGCTGCTGGAAGCAGGAGCAAATGTGAATCTGGCAGCACAGGAGAGCCAGGTGACACCCCTGCACGTGGCAGCAGCGCGTGGCCTAGAACGGCATGTGGCCCTCTACCTGGAGTACGGTGCCAACGTGGACCTGCGTACCAGCCAGGGAGAGACAGCGCTGAATGCAGCATGTGCAGGAGCTGAGGGTCAAGGCTGTGGTGGGCAGCATGAGACCACAGCACGCAGGCTCCTGGAGGCCGGGGCTGATCCCCAGGCAGCTGGGCGCAAGCTCCACACGCCACTGCACAATGCCTGTGCCAATGGCTGTGGGGGCCTGGCCCAGCTACTGCTGCGCCACGGGGCCTGCGCTGAGGTCCCCAATGGGGCAGGCCACACACCCATGGACTGCGCACTGCAGGCTGTCCAGGATGCCTCTGACTGGGAACCTGAGGTCCTCTTCGCAGCGCTGCTGGACTACGGGGCCCAGCCTGTGCGCCCTGAGGTGTGTGGGGAGGGGCTGGGGCTGTAGATATGCTGTACCTGAGGATGACTGACTGGGGTCCAGGAAACTGAAAACCCACACTCAGTGGCTAGAAGTTGGTCGCCATCTTGGAAGTGGGAGGAGAGGGTATCCAAGGGAGCAGAGAGCCCCAAGGAAATGGGCCAAGAGGTTGGAGCACGCTTGGTAGTAGGGTAAACTGAGGCATGAAAGAGAGTGAGGACAGATTCAGACCTTAGCACCCCAAGTTTGGGTTAGGCTAGGCCCTCAACTGTGGGAGACATGGCATCTCTGAGACCTGCTTTGACTCCTAGATGCTGAAACACTGTGCTAACCTTCCGCGGGCCCTGGAAATCCTGCTAAATGCCTACCCTTACATCCCCTCCTGTGACACCTGGGTGCAGGCAGTTCTTCCTGAAGTGTGGCAGGTATGTCTGTTTCAGGGGCAGAGCTCCTTCCTGAGGAGGGTGGAGAGAAAAGAAAGAGCCACAGGCCTGTCCCTGCAAGAGCAGCTTCATGGAGAGAGAAGCAGGAAGGTCCTGGACAGGGAGACCCCACTTCCTGGCCTCAGTCCTAGCACCAAGAGCTAACCTCTGATTCCATGTACCTCTACTGGTAGTGGCAATTTTTTTTTTTTTTTTTTTTTTTTTGAGGCAGGGTCTTGCTCTGTAGTCCAAGCTGGTCCTAAACTCACTATATAGTACAGGCTGGCCTTGAAAACGTGGCAGTCCTCCTGCCTTAGCCTCCCAAGAGCTGGGATTACAGCTACCACAATCAGCTATTATATGGTGCTGGGGATCTAATCTGGGGCCTCAAGCATTCTAGTCACTGAGCTTTGACCCAGCTCAGTAGCAAACATTTATCAGGCAGCTCTGACTTAGGAACTCAGCCAGCATCTCTGGGGTGGGCAGAGGTGGAGACAGGGCTGAGGGCCTCTTCTGAAGTGTAGACCACCTCTACCACCACAGTGTGGCCTCTCTGGCTATGGATAAGAATGCTTGCACAAGGCTGGAAGAATGGCTCAGCAGTTAAAGCACTTGCCTAGCAAGCACTAAATCAAGCACTAAGTACTCTAGTTCAATTCCCCAGCACCACATGAGCTGGCCGTGGTGAGGCACACCTGCACTACTCGGGAGGCTGATACAGGAGGATTGCCTTGAGTCTAAGACCAGCCTGGGCTCCATCCTGAGTTCTGGACCAGCCTGGCTGGGCTACAGAGCGAGACCCTGTCTCAAAAAAAAAAAAAAAAAAAAAAAAAAAAAAAAAAAAAAAAAAAAAAAAAAAAAAAAAAAAAAAGAGAAGAAAAGAAAAGAAAAGAAAAAGAAAAGGATCCAAGAATCCTTGCACATGTGGCAAAATCCCAGGACTCTCACTGGTGGGCTGCCCGCAGAAAGAAGGGCAGAATAATAAGCACTGAGCCATCTGACTGTCTCTCCCTTTCGGCCTAGGAGCATGAAGCCTTCTACAGTTCGGCCCTGTACATGGTGAACCAGCCAAGGCGGCTACAGCACCTAGCCCGACTGGCAGTGCGCGCTCAGCTGGGTAGCCGCTGCCGACAGGCTGCCCCCCGCCTCCCGCTGCCTCCCCTCCTCCAGGACTACCTGCTGCTGCACGTGGAGGGACATATCCAGTAATCACCAAGCTGGGCCACCGCTTGTCTGGCACCCCTACCTGTCCCTGCCCTCACCCCTACAGAGACTATCCCCAGCCCTCTCCCGGGCTATCCCAGGCCCTCTCCTCTGCCCCGGGGTCAGCTCAACCTGCACTGTCTCAAGCCACCTGCTGGCTGCAGCCAGCTGAGCTTCAGAGCCTCCCCTGGGGAGGCCCACGTGTCCAGCCCATTCCCAGACCTGGCCTTTGCCCACCACCTCCTTCCAGGCTGAAGTAGGAGGCCCCTCTATCCATCTAGGCCCCAAGCCGGGGGCTGCTGATCCTTGTCACCAATCTCTGCTACCATATGCCTGTTCGACCTCTTTAAGAGTGATGAAACCCTGCCTCTGCCTGCACTGCTCTGCCTCTGCAGCTTCAAGAAGGTGTGCAGCGGCTGGACAGTCATTAAAGTGCTTGCCTAGCAAGCTCAAGGCCCTGGGCTCAATTCTCCAGCACCACATAAGCTGGGATGATGGGACATGCCTGTAATCTTAGCATTATGGAGGCTGAGGCAGGAGGACTGCTGTGAATTTGAGGCTAGCCTGGGCTACACAGTGAGTTCAGGACCAGCCTGGACTACAGACTGAGACCCTGTGTCAAAAAAAAGTCTTGAAACCCATTCCCCAAATGGATGCTGGGATAATTTTTGAGAGTCCCAATTTTGATAATTTCCATTAATGGCTCCTATATACCTTCAGGATAAAATCAAAACTCAAGTAGGGCCTGCTGGAGCAGACCTGTTATCCCAACATTCTGAGAGGCTGAGGGAGAAAGACTGCCCAGGTGCAGCTCAGTCTGGGTAATTTAGCAAATTAGCGAGACCCTCTCTCAAGATGAAACCCAAGAAGTGGACTATGGATATAGCTCAGTGTGACGGCCCTGGGTTAAATTCCTAGGAAACTAGTTGCCAGTTGCTGGATATGAGACCCACTCTTCTTTGTTTCCAGATGTTTGCATGAGTGGTTCCCATTGATTGGTACACTAATTCACCTTTTTTTTTTTTTCTTTGACCTGGTCAGGACTCAGTTGACCCTCAAGACTCAGGTCAAACAGCTCTATTCTGCAGAGCTGGCTTCAGCACTGTAGTGACTTAAGAGCCTGTGGCTTCCTTTGCTGGCTGGGCTGGGCTGGGCTGAGGCTGGCACCGTATGCTTTGAGCAGGCTTTTTAGTAAATGCATGCAGCCTGGGACATTTATGATGTGTTCCCACACGCCCAAATTAGGCATGGAGTCTTAAATAGCACTCACTTCACAGTGGTCTCTGAGGGCCCATGACAGGAGGACCAGCCACCAGATGTCCTTCATCGTTCACCTCTGGTCCCACAATCTGCCTTTAGGAGGCTGCTTTTCGAGGCAAGCTGGTCTTTGTGAACACAAATAAAAGGTGTGAGCACAGAATGAAAGTGTGGATGCTGTTAGGTTGAAATGCGACTGAGATTTCTATCACTGTTTATTTCCTCCTGTGCTCTTCTGTGGCTTCTAAATTTTCTGCCTTGGGAACTGTTAATGGTGATAGGAAAAAGGTTATAGAATTCAGGGTCTTCATAGGCCAGAGCCTGCGGCAGCCACTGCAGAAGGGAACAGAGGTGCTCAACCGCCTGTCCTCCTGTCCTTTTATTGAAGGACCTGGTGTCCCGTTACTAGTTGGTGTCATGAAGTGGTGGCAATAGAGGTCAGGATTCCTGAACTGGCTTCCTGCATCTCCCCGGCCCTCCTTCCTCCAGGGAGTTGTGTCCCTGGAGATGCCCTTTCACTAACACAAGACAGTCTGACATGGTTAAATGGATCATCAGCCGCCTCTTCCTGGGTGAGAGTTTTGTTTTAGTTCCATAAAGCCAAAAGCCCTGAGAAAAGAAAAAGGAAATCCTCCCTAGTCCTGGGCCCTGGCCGGGAGCCTTGTTCCTGGGAACATGGCAGAACTTTCAACCCAGTTACAGCAGATCCCAGTCATCCTGGCCTTTTCTGCTATGTTTACAATGACAAGATACCTGTTTTTATTTATTTTTATTTTTTGAGACATGGTCTCATTCTGTAGCCCAGGCTGGTCCGGAACTCACTATGGAGCCCAGGCCTTGGGCTGGTAACTCGGGTACTTAGCACTTGATACACTGCTTACACTTTAACTGCTGAGCCATTCCTCCAGCTGCAAGATGCCTGTTTTTAAAAAACAAAAACAAGTGAGGCATGGTGGTATATTCCTAGCTGAGGCAGGATTACGGTGAGTTCAAGGCCAGCTTGGGCTACATAGAGACTTTAGGACTAGCATAGACTACAGAGCAAGATCCTGCCTCAAAAAACAGATTGGGAGCTTGAGGAATGGCTCAGCAGTTAAAGTGCTTGCCAAACAAGCACTAAATCAAGTGCTAAGTACCTGAGTTCGAGTCCCCAGCACCACATAAACTGGCCATGGTGGCGCACACCTGTAACCCCAGCACTCAGGAGGCTGAGGCAGGAGAATTGCCAGAAGTACAAGGCCAACCTGGGCTCCATAGTGAGTTCAGGACCTGCCTGGACTACAGAGGGAGACTCTGTCACTCTGTCTTAAAACAAACAAACAAACAAAAAAAAACTCCCCCAAAACAAAAACCAGGCTGGGGCTTTAGCTCAGCAGTTAAAGCCCTTGCCTAGCAAGTGCAAGTCCCTGGGTTTCATTCCCCAGCACGACATAAACTGGAGCTGGTGGTGCACACCTGTAATCCCAGCACTTCAGAGGCTGAGGCAGGAAGCCTGCCATGAGTTTGAGGCCAGCCTGGGCTACCCAGTGAGGTCAGGGCCAGCCTAGACTCAAGAGTGCAGACCTATCTCAAAACAAAATAAATAAGGGCTGGAGGAATAGTCAAAGAGCTTGCCTAGCAAGGGCAAGGCCCTGAGTTCAAATCCCTAGCACCACATAAACCAGGCATGGTGGTACCTGTAATCCCAGCACTTGGGAGGCTGAAGATGGCTGTGAGTCCAAGGCCAGCCTGGGCTACTTAGTAAGTTCGGGACCAGCCTGGGCTATAGAGCAAGACTCTGTCTCAAAATTAATAAATAAAAAGGACTGATGGTGCAGCTTACCGGTAGAGTGAGTGCTTCACATTTGTGAAACCTTGGGTCTAATCCCCACTATGGGTAAAGGAAAATAACCCAAATGAATATATGCATTTTTATGACAGAAAATGATTTTCAAGTGAGAAGCATAAAAGATTAATACAATAGAGCAGGGAAAAAGTTAAAGTTTGGTTTTAGGGCTAGAGGAATAACACAAGGCTCTGAGTTCATGTAAACTGGGTGGCAAGTGCCTGTAATTTCAGTAACCAGGAGACTAAGCCAGGAGATTGTTGTGAGTTCAAAGTCAGATTGGGCTACATGGTGACTTGAGGACCAGCTGGACGACAGAGCAAGACCCAGTCTCAAAAAAAAAAAACAAAAAACAAAAAACAAAACAAAAAAAAAACCAAAAAAAACCCCAAAAACCAGGACAGGCAGCTGGCAGCTGTTTTAGTGACTGTTATTTATTCAATGTCTCTGCCATATTTTGCAGAAAATAGAAAGTAGACACATATCTGGCCATCAATGAAGAATTATGCTCACCCTCAGCAGCCACCAGGGAAATATAAATTTAAAATTAACATACTATTTCTAACCAGGCACGAAGGCTCAAGCCTGTAATCCTGGCACTTTGGGAGGCTGAGGCAGGTGGACCATGAACTTGAACCAAGTTTGGGCAACTCAGCACCTGAAAGTGACCTGTCTCAAAAATAAAAAGGGCTGGGGGCTGAGCTGATGGCACAGGTCTATAATCCCAGGACTCTGGGAGGCTGAGGCAGAACAACTGTACGTTGGATCCCAAACTGGGCAATTTAGCAAGAACTCGTCCCAAAATCATCCCTAGCCTAGGCGACAGATGTAGCTCACTCTGTGTAAAGATTTCTGGGCTCATCTCCAGTACCACAAAAATAAAATAAAATAAAATAAAATAAAGTGCTGAGAATGTAGGGATATATAGCTCAGTGTGACAGCCCTGGAGTCAATCCTTCTCCTCCCCCCAGAGCCATAAAAAAAAGATATATTCCCTCAGTAGTTTGGAAAAAAAAATTGCCGAGGCCTTTGCACTGAGCTACACCCCTGACTCTGCCCACTCCGCCTTTTTGTTTCTTGAGACAGGATCTCACTAGGTTGCTAAATTGCCCAGGCTGGGCTGGAAATTGTGATCCTCCTAGCTCAGCCTCCGAGAGTAGTAGGACTATAAGTTCGTGTCACTACACTTCCCGAGGAAAAATGTAAATGTTTAATGACTGGTCACGTGTAGTGCTTGTGAAGAGATGTCTTAGAAATACATTCTCACAAATCCTGTCAATGAGCAAATCGCCTCTCTGGTGGACAATCTGGCAGTACCTTTAAAACACTGCTCTCTGCCTACACAAAAGGCAGGCACATGCGAGAACAGCATGGCTGGCAACTGCTCAGCTTGTGAGAGCGGGTTAAACCAACCCATACTGTGGAATACAAATTGACTCTTCTCAAGGGTAGTACCTACAGCAACAAAGAACTGGGCAGGGATTTCAAATGATCAGCATTGTATTACCCTGGCAAGACTGTTGTTAAGGAGATGACAACTACAGGTTGGAATACAATGTGCACGGCAAATCAAACAAAATTCCATGAGTACAGATGAACAGAAAAAGCCCTAGAAAGCTGAGGCCCAAGAATTCCTCTCTGGAGACAGAGAGGGATTGTGCTAATGGGACTTTCTATTGTGCATATTGAGCTCATTATAAAGGAGCACCTATGAGTTCTGGCCAGCCAGCCTACCCACCTATCCATCCATCTTCTATCTATTCATCTGGTGAGAGGCAGAGCTGGGGAATCAACCTCAGAACATGATGCTACAGCTTCACTTCCTAAATTCTTGTAAAACTAATTATTTTTTGTACTGGAAATGGAACCCAAGGCCTTCACACTGCGCTACATGCTATATCCTTGACCCGTTTTTATTTTTGATTTTGAGACAGGGTCTTGCTAAGTCACTTAAATTGCCCAGATTGGGATCAAATTTGGAATATTCTTACCTCAGCTACCTAGAGTGCTGAGATTACAGGCCTGCGTCACTGGGTCCAGCTGAAAGAAATTTTTATTTTTTTTAAATTTTGTATTTATTTATTGGAGCCAGGGTCTCACTCTGTCATCCAGGCTGATCCTCAATTACTGTGCTGCCCAGGCTGGCCTTGAACTCAAAGGTAAAAAAAAATTTTTTTTTTAAAGATAGATATGTCTTGCTCTATAGTTCAAGCTGGCCCTGAACTCACTATGTAGCCCAGGCTGGCTTCAAATGGCAATCATCCTGCCTCAGTGTGGGGATTACAGGTGTGCACCACCACACCCAGTTTATGATGTGATTGAGAACTGAACCCAGAGCCTTGCACTTGCTAACCAAGCACTCTCAGTGCTGAGCTATAACCCCAGCCTCCAATGGTGTAGGAAAAAAAATATACATTGTGCATACATCATGAAAAATGTCCAAGGAGTTAAGATCAATGACAATACTCTACTCTGTGCAGAGTGGGTGCAATACAACATAGGTGTACCTAACCCCAAACGGATGGGCCAGGTGCCCAGCACAGTGAGAAAGCTGCATCCTGTTCCAAACATTCATATGGGAAAAGCTTCAAGGAGTATAGTTAAGATGAAAGAGTGGGGATAAAATATTTTTATAATATCTTAGTACTAGAACAAAATATTATTTATAATAAAATCTTGTCTACACAGGACCTGGGGGCATAGCTTGTGATTACAGCGTTTGTCTAGGAAGCACAAGCCCCTGGGGTTCATCCCCCAGCACCACATAGTAGCTGGGCGTGGTGGCACATGTCTGTAATCCCAGCACTCAGGAAGCTAAGGAGGGAGGATTGCTGCAAGTTCAAGGCCAGCCTGGATCAGCCTGAGCGGTACCCTACCTCAAAAATAAAAATGCAACAACAAAAAACAAATATATGTATGTATGTATGTATCTGGATGACCTGAGCTATAATGCTAACTATATAGTTTGGATAATTATTTATTTAGTCTCTGAGTCTTAGTTTCCGAACCAGTAGGATGGGTTCAACAGGAGCCACTTCACAGAGTTCTGAGATAACAATGTGAAGTGGCTCAGTAAGCTTTCTTTTCTTTGCTGTTGTTACTTGAGGCAGGGTCTCGTTCTATAACTCACTATGAAGACCAGGCTGGCCTGGGACTCCCAGCAATCCTCCTGTCTCAGCCTCACCAGTGCTGGGATTACAGGTTTATGCCACCATGCCCGGTTTATGTGGTGCTGGGGAATCCAACTCAGGTACTTAGTGCACTTCAACAGCTGAGCCAGTCCACTAGCCCCTCTCTCTTTTTTTTTTTTTTAGACAGGGTCTTACTCTGTAGCCCATGCTGACCGTGGACTCACAGCAATCCTCCTGCCTCAGCTTCCTGAGTGCTGGGATTACAGGAATGTGCCACCATACCTAGCTTTATATAGTGCCAGGGAATTGAACTCAGGGCCTTGTGCTTGCAAGGCAAGTGCTTTAACCACTGTACCATTCCTCCAGTCCCCAGCTTTCTTGATATATGGGTTCGCTATTATTATACAAAAGTTTTTTTTTTTTTTGAAACAGGATGCCATTTTGTAGTTCAAGCTTGTCCTGAACTCATTATGCAGCTCAGGCAGGCCTCGAACTCATGGTCACCCTCCTGCTTCAGGATTACAGGTATGTGCCACCATGCCCAGCCTGTGTGGTGCTAGAAAATTGATCAAACCCAGGGCCTTGTGCTTGCTAGGCAAGTGCTCCAACTACTGTGCTATTCCTCTAGCCCTCATACAAAAGTATTAACAATGGTTAAATTCCAATATTTAGTTAGAGCCCTTGAACCTGCTGTTGTGTTTGGAACTTTGCTTGGTCTCTACTCATTCTTCAAAATTCTTTTTAACTGGACTATGATGTCCTGATACCTATTGTGTTCTTCAGAATACAAACTCTAAATCTTAAAACCCAAATACTATGTGTACATATATGCAGAAATTAAGACAGCACCTTTCCTTTTACATTTATACTGCTCGATTAAAAGAAGCCAACCTACAGTGAAAGCAGTGACTCTAATCCCAGCAGTTGGGAGGCTGAGGCAGACGGACTGCTGTGAGTTCTAAACCGGCCTGGACTACTACAAAGCAAGACCCTGTCTCAAAAAAAAAAAAAAAGAAAAAGAAAAAGTAAGACTCCAAGATACTTACCAATGTATTAGCTGCATGATTCACAACAACCAAAAGATAGAATCCAAATATTTGTGAACAGATGGATAATGGGTAAAGGAAATATAGAATATATATTAAATGGAATATTACTCAGCTTTAAAGAGCAATAAAATTGCTGAAAGTGGTAGTGCATACCTGTAATCCCAGCTAATTGGGAGGCTGAGGCTGGAGGATCATGAACTCAAGGCCAGCCTGGGCAACAGTGAGACCCTAGCTCAAATTTTTTAAAAAGCCAAATATCATTAATATAAGACTTCACTTATGAGTGAGGTACCTATGATAGGCAAATTCATAGGACAGAAATAGATTAGAGAGGTTCAGGACCGGCCTAGGCTTCAGAGCCAGACCCTATCTCAAAAAAATTTAAAAAAGAAAGAAATAGGAGAGTTACTATCTAAGAAGAAGATGGCTAGTAGTGACAGGTGCCTAACAGAGTGAATGTACTCAATGCCACTGAATTATACACATTAAAATAGCAATTTTCTTTCTTTTATTTGCAATGCTGGGGATGGATTCCAGGGACTGATGAATAGTAGTCAAGGGTCATAGCACTGAATTATACTTCTAGTTAAAAGAGTAAAATTTTAGTCTGGCCTGGTGGTGCAGGCCTGTTAATCACAGCACTCTGGGCGAATGAGACAGGAGGATCGATCACAAATTCGCCCAAACTGGGCAACTAAAGACTGTCTCAAAATTAAAAAGAACAAAAGGAGCCCGGGGGCGTAACTCAGCGATTAGAATTCTTGCCTAGCAAACATAAAACCTTGGGTTTAATTCCCTTGGGCCACATAAATGGGTTAGGGTTAGGGTAGTGTTACACGTGTGTAATCCCAGCTATGGGGAGGGCTACACAATTGAATTCAGGACCAGCTTGGACTACAGAGCAAGACCCTGTCTTAAATAAATAAATACATAAACAAATAAAGGGTTTGGAGATTTAGTTCAGTGGTACAATTCTTGCCTAGCAAGTGCAAATATCTTCAATTCTCAGTATGAAAACATACATTTATTTATTTTTGAGACAGGGTCTCGCTCCATAGCCCAGGCTGGTCCTGAACTCACGGCAATCCTCTTGTCTCTGCCTCTGCCTCTGCCTCCCGGGTGCTGAGATTACAGGCGTGCACCACCACACCCGGTTTACGTGGTGCTGGGGAATCAAACTCAGGTACTTAGCGCTTGATTAGCGCTTGCTAGGCAAGCACTTTAACCCCTGAGCCATTCCTCCAGCCCGAAAACAAATTTTTAACTGCAAAAATTTGTGTAAGTCCTTGGAAGTTGAAATTTTGGGAGGTTTTTTTTTGTTGTTGTTGTTCTTGTGTTTCTTGTACTCTGATACTGCGTTCAATCTGTATTCATTGTTTGAACTGCTTTTCAGCCATATTGATCAAGGTCTTATCTACATGGGGCCGTATCCTTCGTGCACTGGATGATGCCTAACCTGCTTGTCGGTCTCTAGGACTAACCCAGAACTGAGTTCTTAGAAGTCAGAATAAACAGACCTTACTGAGCCCACTAACCTGGAGCTCGGTAGACGTTACAAGGCAGTATTGACATCCCATCAGGCCGGAACGTAGGAAGCAAGGCGCCGGAAGAATCAGCTAGAATGTGGGAAGCCTCATTCAAGATCTGGCCAGCAGCGCCAGCCTGGACACCTTCCAGACATGAAGCCACGCCCCCATCCCCAAGCCACTCCCCTCCTGGCCCCGCCTCACCCGGGGACTGCCTAAGGCCTCTTCCAACAGGCGTGGCCCTGAACTCAGACACCGAGCCCGCCAACAATGACTCCGCCCATCCTTCCGCTGAGAAACCTGTCCCTTTTATTTAAAGATACGTTTACGACAACCCGCCTTACGTAGTTTTGCGTCATCAGTGAAGGGCGCGGAGGAAGGACTTCCTGTCTCCGCAATAGCAGCTTCCGGTAGAAGCCGGAAGAAACTGGAAACTGGACCGAATTGGGGATTACCAGCCCCTCCCCCGGCCTTTACGGAAAGACGAGATCAGGGGCTGTCCTGGGGAAGTCAAAACATTTAGCCTGCCTTTTCAGGTGAGGACCTACTTCCCCATGAAGGCAAAGTACCAGCTCAAGTCCCCTTTAATTTCCCATGATTTCCCATGACTCTTCGCGTACTCAAGCTCCACCCTCAGATTCCCAGCCCCGCCCCGAAGTTAGAGGGGTGTGGATGGTTTGTGACCCCCGTGCTCTGACCCTACCGTCACCGGCTGGGATAGTTGGGCTTGGGCACGGACGCCGGGACCTCACAGTCTTTCGGTTCAGGGGGTGTATAGACTGTGTTCCCCTTCCGCTCAGACGCGGAGGTTTCGCCTCTTAAAAAAAAGGTCGGATACCCTTCCTCACTGCTTGGTCAGGGTCGCATACAGGCTGGAGCAGAAGCGGGAGGCCCGGGATCCTGTCTAGCTCCTCCCCACGACAGTTCCGTGTCTGTGCCAGTCGTTTTGGTCTGTCTTCGCCGCAGTTTCCTTTTCTGTAAATCACGGTTAATGACAGCCTTCTCACTATCCAGGATTAGTTGTGGGAACGATACATAATTGCTCCCGTTTGCTTACTGAACAACTCGCAGTGTGCCAGGCTTTGTGCTAATTATTTTACTTCGATGTTTTACGTCATCTTCAAAACCTTATGAGGTAGGTACTATTTTTAACCCCATTTTACTGATGAGAAAACCGAGGCGCCGAGGTGGTTAAATTTACATTGCTAGTAAGAGGCAAGAATGGGATTATAATTATTTTCCCTAATGCTAGGGCCAGTCTATTAAGTAAGAATATGAAAAATGCTTATGTATGTCTATAAATGCCCTTTGAGCAACTGTGATGGCATTATGCTGAGCATGTCAGTGCAAAAAGAAACAACATGTGATCCTTGTCTTCCAGAGTTTAGTAGAGAGATGGACAGGTAGATACTTATAATGAAGTTTTATAGGTGCTGTGAGAATAGTCTGATAATGATAATCACCAGGTGGATTTGCCCAGGGACAGCTGTGAATACAGCAGACTCTCCAAGGAAAAGAGCAGATACTCTAAGGAGAAAGCAGAGATCTTTCCTGCCTTTCAGTAAGAAACTGCAGAGAGAGAACCTTACACTACAAGGAGAGAGAGAGATTGTGAGGGCTGTTGGGGTGTCATTTCCAGTCCGGCAACAGTTTTTGCAGTTGTGAAGCCAGTGTTGATTCTGGGAGATGGTGTTTCTGGAGTGTGCCCCTTGTGGCTCCCAGGAGCTTGCCAGGGAGTTTCAAGAAGGCCAACACAGTGTCTTCTGATGGACCTTAGAGCATTGTTCCTCTCTGGTGATCTGACTTGGCTTTGGATGATAGGTCCATATCTTTGGTTCATGACATCTCGTGTGGCTCTGTACCACAGCTGACTTGGGCCTAAAATGAGACAGACTGTCAAGGGTTGCTACACAATGCCTGCATATAAGCCCCAAAATAAAATATTTCAGGCTTTTCTGCTGCCTCTCAGAAGCCACCTTGGAGATAGTTCGGGGCATATTTGCTTCACTAAGTGTTAGAAGTCCTGGAAAAAACTCTAGGCTCAGGGAAACATGTAGTTGGGCCTGGTGGTACAGGCCTGTACTCCCAGCACTCGGGGTGGTTGAGTTGGGCGGACGACAAGCTTGAGCCCACACTTGGCAACTTAGCTTTTTTTCTTGTTTTCTATTTGGCGGTACTGGGGATCAATTCCAGGCCTTTGCCCTGAGGTACACTGGTACATTCCCATCCCATTTTAAAATTTTGATTTCAAGACAGCGTCTCATCCAGTTAAGTTGCCCAGTTGGGCTCAAACTTGGCAATCCTCCTGCCTCAGCCTCCCAGAGTGCTGGGATTACAGGCCTGTGCCACCAGCAACTTAGTGTCTTAGACACTGAAATTTAAAAAAAAAAATTAAAAAAGGGTTGGGATGAAGCTTAGTGTGATGGCCCTGGATTGGACCTCTAGTACCACAAAAAAAAAAAAAAAAAAAAAGTGGCAGCAAATGTTTTGTCTCATCATCAAAAAAGTAACAAGCAGTAGCAGTAGCTGCAGCAGCAAGGCCATGACACTTTCTAAATTGGTACTCTTTCTGGCACAGAACCTGAGGGCTTTGTGGTAGAGGCTGAGTCTCTAGCTTGAGGATGGGGGACTAGAGTTTATGAGATTCATCCTCCCTTCTATTGGCCACTGAAGTCCATCTTTTTCCCCTAGGGTTGGCTCATTTAGAACCTAAACTAGAGGTTGCAGCCTCTCAGACTATGCTGATGCTATCCCCCTTTATTCTTGCAGCGTGGACCTGATCAGCAGCCGGGCCATGGAGCTCTCTGATGTCACCCTCATTGAGGGTGTGGGTAATGAAGTGATGGTGGTGGCAGGTGTGGTGGTACTGGTTCTAGCCTTGGTCCTAGCTTGGCTTTCTACATATGTAGCAGACAATGGTAGCAGCCAGCTCCTGGGCACTATTGTGTCAGCAGGTGACACATCTGTTCTTCATCTGGGGCATGTGGACCAACTGATGGCAGGTCAAGGCACACCAGAGCCAACCGAACTCCCTCATCACTCAGAGGGAAATGATGAGAAGACTGAAGAGGCTGGCGAAGGTGGGGGAGACTCCACAGGGGAACCTGGAGCCGGGGGTGGTGTGGAGGCCAGCCTCGAGCATCTCCTTGACATCCAAGGCTTGCCCAAACGACAAGCTGGCATGGAGAGTAGCAGTCCAGAAGCTCTGGTGAGATCTGAGGATAGCACTTGCCTCCCACCTAGTCCTGGCCTCATCAATCTTCGGCTCAAATTCCTCAATGACACCGAGGAGCTGGCTGTGGCCAGGCCAGAGGACACTGTGGGTGCCCTGAAGAGGTGAGTAAGATACAAAGTGGAAGGCTGCTTATGTTCTGTGCCCACAGGTCTTGATTTCACCAAGGAGGCTGGTGCAGACTTGGAAGCAGAGGAGTATAAAGTCCTGCCCCTAGGAAGGGCAGATGGAAGACAGTGTGTGTGATACGGGCATCTGGTCCAGGGCTTTCATACTAAGCTACATCCTCAGGCCATTTTTTATTTTTGATTTTGAGACAAGAGTTTCATTAAGTTGCTGAGTTGCTCAGGCTAGGCTTGAACTTTCTTCCTGCCACAGCCTCCCAGAGTGCAGGGATTATAAGCTTGTGTCATCAGGCCCAGATTTTTATTTATTTTCTGTAATAATGGGGATTGAAATCCCCAGGGCCTTTGCATTGAGTTACATTCCAGTGTATTTTGTTGTTGTTGTTGTTGTTGTTTTTGTTGTTTGGAGACAGGGTCTTGCTCAACAGTCGAGACTGGTCTTGAGTTTACTATGGAGCCCAGGCTGGCGTTGGGCTCACAGCAATTTTCCTGCCTTGGCCTCCTGAGTGCTGGAATTACAGGCATGGGCTACCATGCCCGGCTTTATGTGGTGCTGGGGAATCAACTCAGGGCTCTGTGCTTGCAAGGGAAGTGCTTTTACTGCTGTGCCATTCTTCCAGTCCATGTTTGTCTTGTTTTTAAGACAAGGACTTACTTTGTGGTCCAGGCGAGTTCTGAACTCATTGTGTGGCCTCAAATTTACAGCAGTCCTCCTGCCTCAGCCTATCAAGTGCTAGGATTACAAGTCCACACCATCATGCTCAGCTCGTTTTTATGTGACACTGGGGAATTGAACCAAGATCCTTGCACGTGCTAGGCAAGCACTTTAACCTCTGAGTTATGACCCAGGCCTTTATTTGTTTTTGTAGTACTGTGGTTCGAGCCCAGGGCCTTTATATTGAGCTACATGCCTGGCCCATTTTTTTAGTTTTGATTTTGAGACAGGGTCTTGCTAAATTGTTGAGTTGCTTAGGTTGGGCTCAAACTTATGATCCTTCTGCCTCAGCCTCTCAGAGTGCTGGGATTACAGACCTATGCCACCAGACCCAGCTTCTAGCCCTTTTTGAAACCGGATCTCACTAAGTTCCCTGGTGGGATTTCAACTTGTGATACATCTGCCTCTCCGAGTACTGAGATTACAGGCATGTACCATCATGCCCTTTCAGCCTCTTTCCTCCCATTCTTTCATTCTGTAGCAAATACTTCCCTGGACAAGAGAACCAAATGAAACTGATCTACCAGGGCCGTCTGCTGCAGGATCCAGCGTGCACACTGCGTTCCCTGAACATTACCGACAACTGTGTGATTCACTGCCACCGCTCACCCCCAGGGGCAGCTGTTGCAGGCCCCTCAGGCTCCCTGGCCCCATCAGCCAGTGAACCACCCAGCCTTGGCGTCAATGTGGGCAGTCTCATGGTGCCTGTATTTGTGGTGCTCTTGGGTGTGGTCTGGTACTTCCGTATCAATTACCGTCAGTTCTTCACAGCACCCGCCACTGTCTCCCTGGTGGGTGTCACAGTCTTCTTCAGCTTCCTAGTATTTGGGATGTATGGACGATAAGGACATAGGGAGAAAATGAAAGGCATGGTGTTCCTCCTATATGGCCTCCCCCCTTTCCTGGCCAGAAATGGGTCCAAGGGCCTGGGAGGGAGGGGTGGAAAGGATGTGGTCAATACCTCATCCATAGGATCCAGGAGGCAGGTGTGGGGCCTCCCATCATGTCCACAGGGGTGCAGACATCCCCCTCTGTGCAAGCACAACTCAGGTAGAAATGAGGATGTCATCTTTCTTCAGTTTGAATCTTGAAGTATAGAGCCAATTGCCAAGCTCAGTGAGAAGCTTGGGCTCTTGAGGATTCCTTCCCAACTACGTCCCTAGTTCTTCTAAGTGTCCTGCATGCCTGTACCCTAGCACCGAGGACCTCCTGCCAGGGCAGCTCAGCATGACCCCAGCATACTACTGTAGGTACCCTAGAGTATTCCTCCACACCTTAATTCAATCTCAGTCTTTTAAGGCTTAACTCACACAGGCAGAGATCAAGATTAAGCCAGCTTTCCTTACAGGCACCTAGCCACCTCGTACCCCTGTAGCAAGAATAGAGTGTTCTCTTTTCTTTCAAAGCATTTTGGCTTTTTTTAAAAAAATAGTCATTTATAGAGCTCATTTAGGGAGGGGGTTGGGGCACAAGGCCAAGCCCCCAGCACCGGGAGAGGCCAGGCCACAGCTGCCACTACCCTTGTCCTAAGGCTGTAAGCACGAGAGCACTGGCCCACAGCCAGCGTCCTACCCTGCCTGGCTCCAAGGACAAGCTCTAGGTATGGATCACTGGGCCCTAGCCTCTGGGACTTGTGGATGAATGGTCAGTGTCTGTGACTGAATAAACTCCATTTTGTGGTTGTAGAGCCTCCTGTGACATTAAAAGAATGGCTTTGCTCTGCCCCCAGCAAGGTGGTAATGAGAATGGCAGGCCAGGCTACCAACAGGAGATGCAGTTTATTTACACCAGCAGCCATGGGGGCAGAGGGAATACACAGCGTTTACAAAGTTAGCTACCTGTACAGGATGGATTACATATGCAAAAATAAAAATCTCAAGACCACAGGACAGCGTGAGCCCCACCCCCCTCCCCCAATGACCCCAGCATGCGGTAATGCCAGGCGGGTGGCCCCTGGGCATGCGGGGGGGAGTGATGCATGGAAGGAAAAGCCACCGGCCATGGAAATTAGTACAGAACCCCCCACACACTCAGACACATGATAGAACACAGGGTGGACGACACCTAGCCGGGGCGGGAGGATGGGGATTGAGACCCACACAGCCTGCTGTTAGAAGGGACGGGGAGCTCCTAGCCCCTGTTCAACTACATGGTAGGGGGGGCATTCTCCCCAGAAGGTAAGGAATTTGTTCCCTCAGGGTCCCTGCTGGTCCAAGCCCAACTCTTACCCAGCCTGGGCAGGGGGCTCTGCCCTGAGGGAGGGCCAAAGAACAATGGGGAAGTTTATGTGGACAAACCAGTTCCCAAACTACTCCCCACTTCTCCTCCAACCAGAAGGGGAAAAGGGAAAGGCCAGAAGGGGAAAGGGTGTTATTAGGGCCTGAGCTGCAGCTGCCTCTCAGAAGGGAGAGCGGCCCTCGGCCTTCCTCCCCTCACCTTCAGCCTACTTCCAAGACTTTGTCTGGAAGTGGGCTGGAATCTTGCTGAGATCTTCCTCTCTCTGGCTTCCCTTTAAAGGGAGAGGGCTATGGAGGGCCAAGCACGGAGAAGCCCAAGCCCCGAGATTTATTCTAACTTCTGCCAAAATTGGTTTGGCTTTTTAAAAAATAATCACAATGCTTGGGTTAAAAACCAATTTGTAACCAGGCATCAGCCAAAATTACAACCACCCCAGGGGGAGACTGGGGTTCCAGACAGGGTATCACAGCCCTATCTCTGTTGTTCCCTTAACCCTCTAGGGTCCCTAACCCAAATCAGTCCAACCAGTCTTGGGTACTAGCTACCCAAATGTGGGAGTGGCTCCTCCTGGGAGGAGAGCAGGGGATACATCCAGCAAGTGCAAGAGAACGTGGCTCAGGGTCAACTCTATCCCCGTGTCAGTCAGCTCTGCTCCCAGCCCAGACTGCAGTCCTCCAGCTTGGTGCCTGGGGGGGGGGGGGGGGGGGGGGGGGGGGGGGAGGTGGTGCCCTTGTGGAGGGGGGACTTTACATCTCTTCAGGATGTAGACCAGGCAGGTGGACACTGGTGTGACAGTCCCAGAGGGCAATGTCAACCCTTCTCCCTCCACTGACACCGAGGGCGTGGAGACCACCCTTTCTTCCCACCCTATTCCTAGCAAAGGGGGAGAGGCACAAGATAAAGATTTTCCTCAGAGCCCCAAACCACAAGTATAGAATAAATAACTTAAAAGCGGCGAAGGAAGGGAAAACAGGGCAGGCTTTGGAGATGGGAGCACTGAGAAAGGAACTGAAGCTGGTCAAGGTGAAGGGGGTGGCAAGCAGCAGCTGGGAACTCCGATTGCCCCAGCAGGGCAGTGGGGCAGGGTAGGCAGGCGGAACATGGGGCCACCCCAGGAGGGTGAGGCTGGGCCCCTTCCTGGGGCAGGGAATGAGGTAAGAAAACATTTCAAATAAAGCAGCACCGTTCCCTCTCACCTTGGGGCCCCACTCCTCACCAGCCCTGGGTCAGGGAGGGATGGTAGGGGGGAGTAATCTTGATACACAGCTCCCTCTTCCTACCTTCCCCTTCCCACTCCTTGAAGCTGTAGAGGCTAGAGGCCCTATCCTGGCACCCAACAACAAAAGGACAGCTCCTGTTGCCAAGGAGGCCCATGGGGACTGAGGGGAAAGGGCTGCCCCTGTGAGGGGTAGGGAAGGCGGTGGCAGTTCTGGATGCCTACCTCAGCAGACAGCACTCTGTGCCTGCCTACCCTGGGGTTGGGGGCATCTGATAGGACTCTGCACGGACAGGACACGCCCAGCCCTGCCCCTCAGCTCCAAGCACCAGACCCATTCACATTGCTGAGGGCAGCCAGGGAAGGCCCCTCCAGGCTCAGCTTCCAACCCATGGCCTTCTGGGTAGCCACAATGCCCCTCGGCAGGGCTTATCCAGTTCCTGGGATGGGAGGCAGGCAGTGCGCTGGCACAGTGCCCAGGTCAGGCCCCTGGCCTAGCTGGACATCCAGTAACTCACAGAATAAATAGGAAAACTGCCTCCTCACCAAACTTATGTCCAAGGCATAATATGTCCAGGTCTGAGTCCTGAACACCGAGGGTCGTGCTCCACTGCAGAGGACTCTGACACCCCCCAGGGGTGCATAACTGGATCCTCTGCCTGCCTGGTCCACCAAGCTTCCCAAGCCCCCAGCAGCCGTCCATTTGCCAGGCTATGCCACCTGGGTGGGGGTTGGGAGAGAGGGCTCTGCTCAGCCAAAGGCTATTCCTTGCACCCAAGTCAGTTGATGTCATCATAGATGCTGGGCGTTGGGGGTGCCGGTGGCTTTGGCTTTTTCTTCTTGTTGGAGCCCAGGCTGGAGGCAGTCCCTACCAGGCTCAGATGGGATTTCTTTTTCTTGGTTTTCCGTGACTCAGAGCTGTTGGTACCTGCAGAGAAGATGTTCAGGTATAAGAAAGTGGCTGTGGCAGGAGAGATGGCACCTCCATAGAGAAAGCCCTAGAACCCAACTGTATCACGTACCTAGACCCCATCCCTGATTTTCACTTGTCTTGGAGGAGCCTGAATCAGAGGGTGAGAGATCAGAGGAGCCGTCCCACTGAAGCCGGCTGATCAGGGCCTGGCTGTCAGTCATGTCAAAGCTGTCATTATCCAAAGAGCTCTCCACCTCTGGAAGGACACTGGGAAGGGGAGAAATCAAACAAGGGCTTCAGGGATATCAACCACTACTATAATCTACACAACCTCCCCACCCTCTGGTAGGGTCACTTACGCCGAGGGCCCGAGGAAATAAATCCGCACAGTTCGCCTCTGTTCATCTGTGTGCTGGGGGCAGCGCAGAGACCTAATAGGAACAGAGCTATCAGAACCTGAAGAGGCAGAGGCTAGAGGGGCAGGGAGGGGTTAAGTAGAGAGCCCTCAGGCAGTGGCATACAGCGGCGTGACCACTGGATAGGAAGAAAGGCAAGAGCTCTCAAGGGTCAACTTCCAGTGTACTAGCAACCAATGCCCACAGAGTGTGCTAGAGAACCTCTGGCTGCTTTTCTAGGCTCTGCACTCACCTTGTGCACATCTTCTTGGTGTGTTCAGAGATCACCCCACATTGCTGGAAGAGGAATATAAGCTGAAAAGAGGGATGGAGCAGGGAACCTACTCTGAACACTAGATACTCCCCCTTTTTATTTTTTGAGACAGGGTCTCACTCTGTGGTCCAGGCTGGTCCTGAACTCACTTCAGAGCCCAGGCTGGCCTTGGACTCATGGCAATCCTCCTGCCTCAGCCTCCAGAGTGCTGGGATTACAGGCATGCGCCACCACACCCCCCTTATGTGGTGCTGAGCAATGAACTTGGGTACTCAAGCGCTTTAACTGCTGAGCCATTCCTCCAGTCCTAGATACTCCCGTTTGCTAAACTTAAGCAAAAAGGAGAGCTGGAGATTATCTCAGTGGTTAAAGCACTTGCCTAGCGTGCACAAGGCCCTGTGTTCAATTCCCCAGCACCACATAAAATTAGCTGGTATGGTGGTACATGTCTGTAATCCCAGCACTTGGGAGGCTGAGGCAGGAGTTAGTTGTTCAAGGCCAGCCTGGGCTACAAAGTGAGTTCAGAAGCCAGCCTGGACTATAGAGCAAGACCCTGTATCAAGGAAAAAAAAAAAAGCTGCAGTAGTAAGGGCCCCAAGACATCTAGGGCCAATGGTCTAGACCTAGTGGGCCAAGAAACCTAATTCCAGAGAAAGAGCCCTAAGACACTAACTCCTCCAAGGCCCTGATCTCTGCCCATGGCTCTGGCCCACTCCCAAGGGCTCCCTTGCCCTGTCACTCACCGTGGTGAGCAGGCTACGCAGCTCTTCTGGCCCCAGGGTCTCATAGCTGATCCCAGTTGAGTTGCTATACTGTGACAGAACCAGAGATACAGATCAGAGAAGTTGAGAAGGGGCATGTGAACAAGGTATGTGGTGGGAGTGGAAATTGGTCTCCCTCATCTCTGCCTCATGAGAGAGCAGTTTCCCAAGTGGGTCCTCTCATCCTCCCGCACATAGATGAGATGAGACCCAGAAAGAACATAAATACATGTGACCCAGTGAGCCCAACCAGTGCTTGTGGCTGTCAGCACTCTGATCCCACTTGTCCAAATCCCAGCCACCGCAAAAGAACAATGAGGAGTATGACTGGCTTTACTCACCTTAAAAGGATCCGAATTGCTAAGTTCCCCTGAAGAAGAAAAAAGAAGGGGAAGGGTGTTTGATGCAGAGGTACAGACAGAGAACCCTGAAAATAACCAGAGAGGAAGTGGGGGTGACAGAAGGATCACAGGCCCTCCCTCCACACCCCTACCCTCCATCACCCTCTCCATTCCCTACAAGGAGTCCCAGAAGCCACAGCTAGCAGCACTCCATTGCTCTAGCCCTACTTACCATTTTTGTGTTTTAAAGTCTTGGATCTTCGAGGGGAATTGGGGTTCTGGAATGGGAGATACCATAGCTTTGGGGAAATGGCAATGATAAGGGGGAGCCGAGAACCCAAGAAAAGAAAAAAGATTTGACAAAGAAACATCCTCAAATTCCCACTTTTCCTCCCAGTAAGAGGCCTGTTTACCTATATCCCCTCCCCCATTTCTCCAAGGCCCCAAGGCCTCTGTTAACCCTCTGCCCACGACAGACATCTTCATGCCTAAACCCAAAGAGGCTCCCAGTGACCTCAGGCTTGAGTCAAGACTGCAAGAACTCCCTGCCCACAATTCCCCCATCTTGCCCCAGCTCTCACCTTGTCCGATTTCCTCTTCTTAGCTGGGGGGACAAAAGGATACAGAGTAGGATTACTTACTTTTTCTTTTCTTTTGTAGTACTGGGGATTGAACCAGGGCCCTGACATATTCTAGGCAAGTTCTCTACCACTGAACAACATCCCCAGCCCAACAGCATGGTTATTTTAAATCCTCAGTCTAAGGGCATTTAAAGAGAAAAGCATTTATTCTCCCTCTATATCATTCATAACAATTTATGACAAATATATACCCAATTCCTGCTTGCCCACCTCATCCCAGTGTCCCCCATGATTTCCCAGCTCCCCAGCCACCTTTCTTCTCTGAGCCATAGGACCAGTCGTTGTCATTGATGTCATCATTATCCTCTTGGTCACTCTCAGACTTGTTCATATTGTTGCTATTGGCAATCCTGCCAATGGTAGAGGAAAAAAAGGGTCAAGACTCTCACATCTCTCTATCCACAACTTCAGAAGTTTAGTGCAACATTTGGGGCTAAGTACAATCCATCCTGTGTACCCAACAGATGGCCCCAGGTGCAGGCTACAAAAGATAATCAGCTCTGGTAGTAGCAAGGGAGAGGCCCTCACCGGCGGTTGGCAATTCGGCTGCTATTCCGACCCATTCCCAGGCACTTTTCCAGATGAGGAGCAAAGCGGGAGGCGGCAATGCTGCGGCTGCAGTTGGGGCAAACACACTCCTTGCTCTTCCACTGGTTGAAAACCTGTCCAAAGATGTCCAACCCGGGCTGGTCCACGATCTCTGGGGACAGGAGAGGTGTGGCAATCAGGGTGGGCAGAATACTTTCACCTCTTGTTCCCACCCATGGTCCCGAAGCCTCTTCAGTCCCACTGCCTCAGCTCACAGGAGCTCCAAGCTTTGCATCTAGTGCATTTTCCAGAGAAAGAAACTCCGAACACTCCCCAGGCAGGGCAGAATGTTCTCCTTCTACCCTGAAGCTCACCAAAATCCTTCATGCTTTCGGGGTCCGTATCGTCCAGGAAGAAGTAGCCACACTTGACAGCCCGGTGTACCTCAAAGCAGAATCCCAAACAAGAATCCTCGACCAGGTCCGCATATATCTCCTGAGCAATGGCCTGGGCCCCAGGGGAGAACATCCATGGTCACGAGAGTAACAGCCCTTTGGCCGACAGCAACTCTCATCAACCGAATCTCCTGGCCCTGGGCAAACATCACGCTTGCTTTGCCATCTCCCCCATCTTGACTTTGAGTTCTTTCTTCTTCCCGGATCCTTGGGCCTTTTCAGTTGGTTATTCCCTTTAAGGAACAAGACTGACTACCCAAATTCCTCTTTGGCATGGCTGCCAGATACAGCGACGGAGAGACACCAGGAGAAAGAACTAGAGGTACACGTGGGGGAGCCCTCACCTCTAGTTTGCTGTTATCCAGGCCAGACAAAGACATTTCCTCCATTTTCATTTGTAAACTCTTGTGGAGACGGCACTCTGACTGCTCATAGCACAGCGGGCGGCAACACGGCTGCACACATGGGGGTGGGGTGTTGATGTGAGTCCAAGGCACCTCTAAAGACTGCCACCTCCTTTCCCCACCTCCATTCCCAGGGCTTAATCCTGACATCAGGTTATCTCCCTCCCTAAGGCCCAGAATCACCAAATCTGGATGGTCCTTCAGGGCCTGAAACCCAGTGGTGGCCTAATCCTTCCCAGGCCTGAGCTCAGGCCCTGGATTCTACTGCCAATTAAGAGTCTGAGTCTATAGGAGGCAGCAGCTCACCCTAGGTCCCCAAAACTCAAACCCCTCTTTGATACCCATGGTGCAATGCAGCAGGGGGAGGAGAAGAAACTCTAAGGCCTCAAAGCAAACCCACAGGGTGTGGCAAAGAACTGCACAGACTCCTAAAGACACCCCCCCTTTCCTAAAGGCTCTTCTCAGAGTCACCTCTGCCTTCTGCCAAGATGTCCACTTGGGGGGGTACTGCTACCAGAAGTAGGAATGGCCCTAGAACCCTACAACGTTCACCCCACTGTCTTCCCCTGAAATAAGCCTGCCACTCCACAAGACGAGAAGAGCCCACGGAAGCCTACAGTAAAAGGGGCATTTCTAGCCACCATGAACACAGGGGTAGAGAGCCGTGTGGGAAGGCACCAGAGAAGTGGGCACTCCCCTTACCTGTTCTCTTAGATTAACACCCTCCCTCCCTCAGGTTCAGCCCGGAAGTCTCTTCAAGAGCCCCAAAGTCCAGAAACCCCTATCAAAGGATTCAGTAACAGCGCCCACAGTCGAGGGCCCCCCTGAACAGTGGGTATGAGTTTAAGGAGCTGCCGGCCTAGAGTGGGGTGGGGACTGACAAACGAGCCAGGGGCACCGGGAAGGGTAGGAGGCCGGGCCGCGGCTCTTCCCCCGTCCCTGCGGCACTGCTGCTGCATCATACCGACTGGGGGGAGGAGAGCCAAGCCGCCCGAGGCCGGCGCCGGGCCGGGACAGACCGACCCCCAGATAGTGGGTAGAGTGGGACGCGTCCCGGCCCCTGTCCGTCCGAGCCGGCCGACAGCTCCGGCCGGACGGGGAAAGGAGTCCGGGAGGGTGTCTCTATTGTCCCGGGGGCTGGGGCCTGGCTCCCTAACAAAGGCCCCGCGCCCCCTCCCCGGCCGGCCCTGCCCCGCCCAAGGGGGACCCAGCCAGGGGGAGCACAGGGGGCCCCGGTCGGGCCGGGGAGCCTGGGGAAGCCGGGCGTTTCCGCGTCGGCCCGGGGGGAGGGGAAGGGGCGCTGACCCAGACCTGGGGGGAGGGGGCCCAAGCCCCGCCTCGAGCCCCGCCCCCCGCCCCCCGCAGGCCCCTCCCCCGTCTCCGTCTCCGTCCCGTACTCACCCCGCCCGGGGGGCCGCGCCGGGGCCCGGCGGCCTCTCAGGGCCGCGTCCTCCGGCGGCGGCGGCGGCGGCGGCTGCTCCGGAGCCCCATGTCCGTCGGTCCGTCCTCGCCTCTCCCCGGGGCCCGGGGCCCGGGGCCGGGGGGTCGGGCTGCCCCCCCGCCTCGCCGCCTCACCGGGCGGCCATGGCCCCTTCCCCTCCCTTCTCGTCCCGTCGCCGCCTCCTCCTCCTCACCTCACCCCGCCCGCGCGCACTCCGCGCGCTGTCCGCGCGCCCCTCCCCCCGCCCCCCACTCCAGCCCGCCTCTCCGGGCGGGGGGTGCGGCGCGAGCCCGGAGCGCGCGCGCGTGCCGCGACCGGAGGATGGATGGATGGAGGGAGCGAGAACGCGAGCGTGCGCGCGCGCGCCCCTCTCCCCCTCCCTCCGCGCGGGCGCGAGGCCAGGCGCGAGCGCGCTCCAACCTCCTCCTCTTCCTCCTCCCGCCCCTCTTCAACACCCCGCCCTCGCCCTGCCTTCCTCTTCCTTCTTTCGCTTTCGCGCGCCCAGCGACTGCTCGCGCCTGCTACGAGGGCCAGAGCGCGTGCATCTGCCCCGCGGCCGCAGCTCGGCAGCATTTGCTCCAGGGGGCGGGGACCGGGAGGGGAGGAGGGGCGCCACGCCGCCGTCCAAAGTACCGGCGGACAGGGACAGGGGCGGGGAGATGGGCGGAGCCTCCGTGGGCCATCCAAGCCAATCTCCGTGTCGCCTCGGCCCCGGAGACCCAATAGAAGTGGGGTGGGCGGGGCAGTGTTCAAGGTGAGGTGCGCGGTGCGTTGGGGGCGGAGACGCTGTTCCGTCCTGACCGGCTGGGGGGCGGGGGCAGCGGGTGGCGTCGAAAGAGAGCGCCGGCTCCCGGCCGAGCCTGGGACGCCTTCCGGCCCATGCTCCCCCGCCCTTCCCTCTGGGCTCCCCGCTCTTTCCTCCCCCCCACTTGGTTCCCACTTTTACCCCTAAGCGTGTAGCCACTTCTTTGAAGAAGACGGACTGGAAGTAGGTCTCAGGACCTCAGAGAGGAAACCCTTCGGAGCCAAGGGGTCTCGTCTACGCGCTCCGGGGTGTCCGGGCGGGTCTCAGCCCGCTCCAGGCCTGCGAGCCTTGCAGCGCTGGGGTGGAGGGTCCACCGCTGGAGGCGGAGGTTGAGCTGCGCCCTTCTGAGCCGAGCGCGCTCCCCGCCCTTATCCTGATTTAGATCCCACACCTGCTCGCCTCTCCTGCTTCCGGAACCCACGCCGGACCCCTGCCACTCAGCGTGCGTGACCCTGGCCAGACCCTTTCCCTGACCTAGTGCTAGTTTTCGGCGAGTACCCGTCTCCGCTACCCTTGGGAGGAAAGGTTCTTAGGGAAGATGCTTAAGCTGGAGCTTCCCTCTCGGTGACTGTGTCTGGCGATGGCGCGTTGGAACGGGTTGTGTGACAGCCCGCTCCTCTCAGGAGATAGAGTTGAAGTAGGAAATCACATACTTTGAAACTGCCTTTGGCTCAGCAACTTTTTTTTTTTTGAGACAGGTCTCGCTCTGTAGCCCAGGGCGGTCCAGAACTCACTGCAATCCTGCCTCAGCCTTCCGAGTGCTAGGATTACAGGTGTGCACCACCATGCCGGGCTATTCTTTATGTGATCCTTGGTAATCGAACTCAGGGCCTTGCGCTTGTTAGGCAAGTGCTTTAACTGCTCTGCCATTCCTCCAGCTCTTTACCAAACTCATTGAGGCGATATTTCAAAACTCAAAGGAGCTTCCTGTGCCTCAGGTTTTTTTAGTTGTCAGGCGTATAATCATAGTACGTATAATTTTGTGAAGATTATCAAGCCATTGCGTTTGAGACTCAGCTTAGTGTGCTTGGTAAATCTTAGCTGTTGCTCTTCCATGCTTCAGGTGCTGGGATGCGTAGATAAGACAGTTGTACTTCCTCAAAGAGCTCACAACTGTTGCAGTAGAAAGATTTGTAGGAGAATAATTGCAAAACAATGTGATTAAAAAATGAGATACGGGCTGGAGGAATACTACAGCAGTTGAAGCACTTGCCTAGCAAGCACAAGGCCCTGGGTTTGATTTCCCTACCTCCACATAAATCGGGCAAGGTGGCTTGCACCTGTAATCCCAGCACTTGGGAGGTGAAGGCAGGAGGATTGCCGTGAGTCCAAATCCACCCTCGTGAGTTCAGGACCAGCCTGGGCTACAGAGTGAGACCGTGTCTCAAAAATAAATACATAAACAAATAGGTACAAATGAGACAGGGTTGGAGGAACAGTACAACAGTTAGAATGCTTACCTGGCAAGCACAAGACCCTGAGTTTGACTCCCTGGCTGGGTATGGGATGCATGCCTGTAATCCCAGCCCTCTGGAGGCTGAGGTGGGAAGATTGCCATGTGTTGGGGGCCAGATTGGTCTACATATGAGTTCAGGACCAGCTGGTACTTTAGAGACCCTGTCTCTGGAAGAGAAAGACATACTCCCTCCTTTCCCCACCACCCTGTCTTAAATCCTTCCACCGTGTCATGCAAGAGGATGCTCCTCAGATGCAGCCCCTTGATCTTGGACTTCCCAAAACTAAAAATGAGATATCCACAGAGTTGAGAGGTAGCCAGAGGAAGGCACCAAAAGATGTGAGAGAATTGGTCAGGAAAGGGTACTTGTAGGAGGTAGAGAAAAAACCCAGCCGAGACAGCATTAAACTTCCCAATGGGAAACTTCAAAATATAGGAGAGAAGCCCATCATGTTGGTGCACGGCTGTAATCCCAGTATCCCAGTGCTTGGGGTGGCTGTGGCCCTGAGTTCAAGGCCAATCTGCTTTACCTGGGCAGACACTGCTGAGAAAGAGAGAATAGGTAGAGATTGAGATGGGATAGGGTCTGGGCTGAAATGTAGAAGTGGGCAGGGAAGCCGCAGGAGGTGAGCAGTGCCACCAGGCCTGGCTATTGGAAAGTAATATAAACCTAAGAAAAGGGGGACATAACTCAGTGGTTACAGAGCTTGCCTAGCATATGCAAGGCCCTGGGATCAATCCTCCATACCACATAAAAAATTAGCCTGTAATCCTAGCACTTAGGAGGCTGAGGCAGGAGTATTGCCCTGAGTTCAAGGCCAGCCTGGGCTACATATACATAATCCAGGACAAGCCTGGATTACAGAGTCAGACCCTGTTTCAAAAAAACCAAGACATTGGACTAAGCACAAAAGACTTAGTATAAATGTGTGTCCCTCTTATGAAATGCACAAAAATAATGGCATGAAAAGGCCCCAGTGGGCTGGAGGAATGGCTCAGTGGTTAAAGTACTTGCCTAGCAAGCACTGAGTAAAGAGCTAAGTACCAGAGTTCGATTCCCCAGCACCACATAAGCCAGGCATGGTGGCACACACCTGTAATCTCAGCACTTGGGAAGCTGAGACAGGAGGCTTGCTGTGAGTCCAAGGCCAGCCTGGACTTGATCGTGAGTTCAGGACGAGCTTGGGCTATAGAGTGAGACCCTGACTCAAAAAAAAAAGGCACAACATGAATGACAGGGTAGAAAGCGGGGCAATGGTCAGCTAGGAAAGGGGTGAACCTCTTAAAAGGGGTGGTCATAGACGCTCACTGGTTCCCCTAACTCCATGGTTCTAATGTGTTACAGAATTTGGAATTCATGTATTTACAGATATGTTAAATTTTATGTCATGAATTTTTTTACCACAACAAAATTGTTTAAAAATAATAAGAAAAAAAAAACAAGATAAGGACTGAGGGTGTAGGTCATTGATGAAAATTCACCTACCAAGAACAAGTCCCTGAGTTCCATTTCCCAGCACCACGTAAGGTGGGTGTGGAGGCTGAGGCAGGAGGATTGCCTGAGTTCATTGACAACCTAGACTACATAGTGAGATCAGGACCAGCCTGGACTACAAAGTAAGACCCTGTCGCAAACAAAAAACAAAAAACCTGGACATGGTGGTGCACACTTGTAATCTCAGCATTGTGGAGCCTGAGGCAGGAGGACTGGACTACAGGGTTAAGACCTGTCTCAGGAAATAAAAAGCCTAGAGCAATGGGTCATGGGAGTGCAACCTTGGTCTTTAGCTTCTTCATCTGTTTCTTGGCTCCCATGAGGTGAGCAGCTTCTCTTTGCCTTGCCCTTCTGCCATGATGTTTCTGCCTTGCCACAGACCAAAAAGCATTAGAACCAGCCACCAAAACTTCTTAGACCACAAACCAAGATAAATCTTTTTTCTTTTTCTTTTTGAGACAGAATTTCACTGTGTAGCCCAGGACGGTCCTGAACTCACTGTGAATCTCAGGCTGGCCTTGAGTTCACAGCAATCCTCCTGCCTCAGCCTCCCTAATACTGGTATCACAGGCATACAACTGGGGGCTTCATGCTTGCAAGGCAAGTGCTTTAACCACTATGCCATTCCTCCAGCCCCACTCTTCTTTTCTTTTCTTTCTTTCTTTATTTATTTGTTGGACTAGGGGTTGAACCTATGGCCCTTGCACTGAACTCATCCCCAGCTCATTTCTGATCTTTTGCTATTGTTGTTTTGGGCTCACAGCAATCCTCCTGTCTCAGTATCCCAAGTACTGGGATTACAGGTGTGCACCACCATGCCTGGCTTATGTAGTGCTGGGGAATCGAACTGGGATACTTAGCACTTGATGTAGTACTCACTAGGCAAGCGCTTTAAATGATGAGCCATTCCTCCAGCCCGTGTTTCTAATCTTTGATTGTGAGACACAGTCTGAGTCATTAAATCACCCAGACTGTGCTCAAACTTAGATTTTCCTGCCTCAGCCATCTAGAATGCTAGGATTCCTCCCCGGCCCTGAGTTGCTTTTGTCAAGTGTTTTATCAGAGCAACAGAAAGCTGACGAGCACAGTAGGGATCTGCACGTGGGGCACTGAAGGACACAAAGGAAGACAGAGCTCTTTCTGTGCCACATTGGGCTTACCACGGGACCACCTGGAGAAGACTCAGATGGCAGGTGAACTTGGATCTGGAGCAAAGAAGTGAGCCAGGCTTTCAGGAAGTTCTGCACTGCTGCAGCCTCCTTATCTCCTGTCCCCCTTTTAGGAATTTTCCATCTAGTGATGCTGATTTTTTTCTTTTTTTCTTGTGATACTGAGGATCATGCATAGGGCCTTCACACAGTTACACCCCCAGCCTATATATTTTTTTATTTATTATTTACTTTATTTAGAGACAGGGTCCTGCTCAATAGTCCAGGTTGGTCCTGAACTCACTATGTAACCCAGGCTGGTCTAGAACCCAACAGCAATCCTCCTGACTCAGCCTCCTGAGTGCTGAGATTATGAACATACACCACCACGTCCAGCTACTTCATGGTGCTGGGGAATCTAGGACCTTTTGCTTCCTAGGTGAGCACTCTAGTCACTGAGATAAGCCCCTAGCCCCCACCTCCATTATTTATTTATTTATTTATTTATTTGAGACAGGATCTCACTCTGGTCCAGGCTGGTCCTGAACTCACTTCAGAGCCCAGGCTGGTCTTGGGACTCACGGCAATCCTCCTGCCTCAGCTTCCTGAGTGCTGGGATTATGGGCGTGCGCCACCACGCCCAGTTTATGTGGTGCTGGGGATCGAACTAGGGTACTTAGCGCTTGCTAGGCAAGCAAGCGCTTTAACCACTGAGCCATTCCTCCAGCCCTCCATTTTATTTTTGATTCTGAGACAAGCTTTCACCAAGTTACTAAGTTGTCCAGGCTAGGCTTAAACTTGAGATCCTCCTGCCTCAGCCTTCCAGAGTGATAGGATCATGTGCAGGTTACCACATCCAGTTCTAATTTTTTTCTTAACTAAATGTAACCACAACATCCTGTTCTAAGGAATTTACACTTGCCCAGAAACCTTCCTGGCTTCTCCCTATCTCTTCTTCCTGTACCTACCCATGACCATCCTCATACCAAAGGTTTTTGCAGTACTGTTCATTCAGCGTTTGGCCTGGACTGCTCTGTGTTAGTGACCTCTGGGCATGTGCCACTCTCCACAAGCACCAGTTAATAAACACAAAGGACTGAGCTGGGCCTGGTGCTGGGTAAGGCCCTGAGACTACAGCAACAACTAGGAAAAATTAGAGCAAGAGAGACCACTGGGGCTGGTAGTGCAATTAAGTGATCAGAGCACTTGCCTAGGAAGCAAGAGGCTCTGAGCTGGGTCTCCCAGCACAACATACTAGCTGGGCGTGGTGGCGCCCACTCTATAGAGGCCAAGGCAGGAGGGTTGTCGTGAGTTCTAGGCCAACCTGGACTACAGAGCAAGATTCTGTCGGAGAGAGACTCACAGCTCTTGTCCTAGGGGAGTTAACAGCTGAGCAGAGCTTGCCATGGAAGACACAAGCCTGAGCATGAAGGCTTCCAGGCTGCTGAAGTAATATTAACAGATTGGGCTTTTTGTTGGGCATTCAGGAAGACTCTCCAGAGGAAGTAACTTTCTATGTAGAGACCTAAACTAGCTAGGCAGAGATAGAACATTCTAGGCAAAGAGAAAAGTGAGCATATGCCCTGAAAGAGAGGACGGTGTTTGAGGGATGGAGGCTAGTGTGGTTGCAGTGGCAGGGAATGGACAGGGGAGAGACCAGCAGAGGCCGTGAACCCTTCAGCCTAGGAGCCATATTTAATCATTTATTAATCATTAATCAGTTATGTTCCTTGAATGTCAAATATATGCCAGTGTCTGGCTGAGTGGATAGGCCTGTAACCTCAGCGCTCTTGGAGGCTGAGGCAGGAGGACTGCATGCTGGAGCTCTGCCTGGGCAATTTAGTGCAACCTGGTCTCAAAATTGAGATGGTCAGGGCATGGGGCATACTAGCACTCAGGAGGGTGAGGCAGGAGGATTGCTGTGAGTATGAAGCCAACCTGGGTTACATAGTGAGTTCAGGGCCAACCTAGACAACAGAGCAAGACCCTATCTCAGAAAAAAAAAAAAAAAAGCAGCTCAGGGCATAGCTCAGGAGTTAAAGTACTTGCTTCGCAAGCACAAGGCTCTGGGTTCAATTCCACAGCATCATTATAAGCTGGGTATACTAGCCCACACCTGTAATCCCAGTGCTCAGAAGGCTGAGGTAAGAGGATTGCTCTGAGTTCAAGGTCAACCAGAGTCGCATAGTGAGTTCAGAACCAGCCTGAACTATAGAGTGAGATCCTTTCTCAAAAAGAAAAAAAAATTATGTTGGAGCCTGTAATTACAGCACTTGGGAGGCTGAGGTAGGAGAGTTTGGGGCCAGCCAGGCCTATGTATGAGCTCAGGACCAGCCTGGACTACAGAATGAGACTCTATTTCAATTTAACACTATTCCAACTGAGCTATTTTAGCTGCCTCTGAAACTCTGCCCCTAAATAAGTAAATAAATGAAATTTGAGTTGAGGATTTAGCTCAGTGGTAGAGTATTTGCCTAGCCAGTGCAAGGCCTCAGCACCAAAAAAATAAAATAAAATAATAAAAAAAAAATAAAAAAGAAAAAGAAAAAAGAAAGAAAAAAGAAAAAAAGCCAAAATCAAAAATCAAAAATGGCAGAAAGCTAAGGGAGAATTATTATGAGTTCAAGGCCAGCCTGGACTACAGATTGAGACCCTGTCTCAATCAATCAATCAGTCAGTGGAAGGTAAGAACGCATAACTCAGTGGATAAAGCATTTGCCAAGCAAGGACAAGGCCCTGAGTTTGATTCCCTAGAACTACATATGGCAGGTGTGTGGTACATTCATTATCTGTACTCTCAGGAGGCTGAAGCAGAAAGTTGCCCTGAGTTTGAGGCCAGCCTGGACTATATAATGAATTCAGGACCAGCCTGGATTACAGAGCAAGACTCTGTCTTTAAAAACAAACAAACAAACAAAAAACTCAATTAAAAAAGTAAAAAAATAAAAAATTGAAATAAAAATTAAAAATGAGTTGAGGATGTAGCTCAGTGTGAAGGCTCTGGGTTTCATCACCAGTGCTAAAACCAAAAACAAGTATATAAATCCAAATATAGGTTTTAGGTAATGGATTATTATAATAAGCAGACATGAGCTAAAGGAATAGCTCAGTGATTAAATGCTTGCCTAACAAGGTCAAAGCCCTGGGTTCAATTCCCCAGCACCACACAAACTGGGCATAGCAATGTATGTCTATAATTCTAGCACTTGGGAGGCTGAGGCAGGATTGCTGTGTTTTGTGGCCAGCCTGGGCTACATAGAGAGTTCAGGACCAGCCTGGACTACAGAGTGAGACCCTGTTTCAAAAAAAGAAGAAGGAAAAAAAGAAATACATACGGAGGGGAACAGGAGTATACATAGCTCGGTGGTTAAAGTGCTTGGCAATTTAACCCGGAGTTTAAATCTCCAACACCACATAAAAATTAAGTGGGCGTGGTGGTGCACACCTGGAATCCCAGCACTGGGAAGGCTGAGGAAGGAGGATTGCTATGAGTTTGAGGCCAACGGAGGCCAACCTGGGCTCCATAGTAAGTTCAGTATCAGTCTGGGCTGCTTCTCTCTCTCCTAGCCTCTTTCTCTTTCTTTTTGAAACAGTAGCCTGTGCTGGTCCTGAACTCCATATGGAACCCAGGTTGGCCTCAAACCCACAGCAGTCCTCCTGCCTCAGCCTCCTGAGTGCTGGGGTTACAGGCCTGCGCCACCACGCCCGGTGTGATGTGGTGCTGGGGAAACGAAGTTGACGCTTAGCCCTTGCTGCGCAGGCTCTCCAGCGGCCATCCCATTTTATTTTTTGGTTTGCGATGTGGCCTCTGCAAGTTGCTAGGTTTCCCAGCTGGGCTGGATTTGCGATCCTTATGCCTTAGCCTCCCGGTGATTTTTCATTTTTGATTTTGAGGCAAGATTTTGCTAAACCAATAATTTGCCCAGGCTGGGCTTGAACTTGGAATTCTTCTGCTCCTTTTGCCTTCTAGTGTCCTGGAAGCATAGGCCTGCACTACCTGATCTGCTTCGTTTTTTTTTTTTTTTTTTTTTTTTTTTTTTTTTTTTTTTTTTTTTTTTTTTTTTTTTTTTTTTTTTTTTTTTTTTTTTGTCTTGTTTTTGAGTCAGGATCTTACTTACTATTCCATGCTGGTCTTGAACTCACTATGTAGCCCAGGTTGGCCTTGAACACATGGCAATCCTCCTGCCTCAGCCTCTAGAGTGATGGTGTTACAGGTATGCTCCACTGCACCCGGTTTGTGTGGTGCTGGGGAATTGAACTCAGTGCCTTGTGCTTGCTAGGGCTCTCTAACTGCTGTGTTCTCTTCCAACCACCTCTACCACCCCAGGCAAGGTATTTTCAAGACAGTTTTGGCTGCGGTGTGCAGAATGGACAGTAGGGGGCAAGATTGCAAACAGGAAGATCAGTTTTAGGAAGGCTTTGCAGAAGCTTAGCAGGAGTAGTGGCGTTGACTAGCTTGGGAATGTTGGCTGCATGACTAAGTGTCTTGTGGAGATTTTGGGTCTTGAGACACAAGGTGTCTGTGAGACATCTCAGAGGATGTACAGGGATCTATGCAGATCGGCAGAAGTGTGGTACATGAGGCTGTTTTCTGTTACTATAATAGAATATCTCAAATTAGGTATATTTCCAACAATAGAAGTTTATTTGCTCCACAGCTGGAGTCTGGAGAATCCAAGTGTATGACATCAGCATCTGGGAGGGAGGAAATCTGGCTGAACTCACCCATTTTATGAGGTCCCTACTCTCAGAATGCATTAATCCACCCATTAGGGCTGAGCCCTCATTATCCTATTACCACTTAGAAGTGTCACCCTTTACTGTGTCACAATGGCAATTTTCAAAATGAGATTTGGAGGAGACAGTGAAGCCATTGCACATGGTCTCTGTGGAGGCCACCCTTTGGAATGATGTGTATGGACAATAACTGCAGGTACAGGGAAGAGACACAAACACCCACGAGAGAAAAGGAGTATGCGTGGTGAGAGGGAAGCTCATGCTTATAATCCCAGCATTGAGGGAAGGCAGAGGTAGGAGGTTGCAAGTTTGAGTCCTTTGTGGGCAACTTAGTAACTTAGCAAGGTCCTGTCTCAAAAAGTAAAAAGGGGGGCTGGAGGAATGGCACAGTGGTTAAAGCACTTGCGTAGCAAATGCAAGGACCTGAGTTTGAATTTCCAGAACCACATAGAGCCAGGCATGGTCCTGCACACCTGTAATGCCAGCACTTGGGAGTCTGAGGCAAGAGGATTGCTGTAAGTCCAGGGCCAGCCTGGACTACACAGTGAGTTCAGGATGAGCCTGGACTCAAAAAAAAAAAAAAAAGGAAAAAAAGTAAAAACGGGTTGGGTTTTCCGACTTGGTGACACAGGCCTATATCCTGTACTATGAGAGGCTAAGGTAAAAAAGATCCCAGATTCAAGCACAGACTGGGCAATTATTATTATTATTATTTTTTTTTGGTACTGGGGATTGAGCCCAGGTTCACACTGAACTGTATCTCCAGCCCCTTTTTATCTTTTTTTTTTTTTAAAAGGAAGGGTCTTGCTCTGTAGTTCAGGCCGGTCCTAAACTCACTGTGTAGCCCAGGCTGGCCTTGAACACACAGCAATACTCTTGCCTCAGTCTCCTAAGTGCTTGGATTACAGGTGTGCACCACCAGGCCTGGTTTATGTGGTGCTGGGGAATTGAACTCAGGGCCTTAAGCATGCTAGTCAAGTGCCCTGATATATTATTCCTCCAGGCCCCAATTTTTAGTTTTGATTTTGAGTCTGGGTCTTGCTAAGTTTTCCAGAACAAGCTCCTGTGATACTGGGCTTGACTAGGTTGGGCAATTTTGTGTGTTAGTAAGACTCTGTCAAAATTGAAACTAAAAAGTGGGCTGGTTGCCAGGCCTGATATACAGGCCTATAATCCTAGTGTCTGAGCAACTGAGGCAGGAGGATTGAAAATTTGAGTAACTCAGTGAGACCCCATCCCAAAAGTAAAACTAGCTGGGTGTGGTGGTGGCACTCACACTGCAATCCAGCACTTGAGAGGCTGAAGCAGGAGGACTGCCATGTGTTTGAGGCCAGCCTGGGCTACATAGTGAGTTCAGGACCAACCTGGGCTACTGAGAGAGAGGGGGTGGGGCTGGAGGAATGGCTCAGTGGTTAAAGCACTTGCCTAGCAAGCACTATATCAAGCTGTAAGTACATGAGTTCAATTCCCCAGCACCACAGAAATGAGATTTAGTGGCACACGCCAGTAATCCCAGCATTCTGGAGCCTGAGGCGGGAGGATTGCAGTGAGTCCAAGGCCAGCCTGGGCTCCATAGTGAGTTCAGGACCAGCCTGGACTACAGAGTGAGACCCTGTCTCAAAAACAAAAACAAAAACTAAAGAACGAGACTCAGGCAAGAGCATCACCAAGTTCAAGCTCAGCCCAGGCAATTTATTGACTAGACCTTGTCTTAAAATAAAACTAGAAATAGGACCTGGGTGTGTTGGCATATGCTGGTAGGCTGGTAATCTCAGCAATCTGGGAGCCTGAGACAGAAAGACTGAAAGTTTGAGTTCAGGCTGGACTCCCTAGCTACTTACCAAGACCCTGTCTCTACCTCAGTGCAATAGCCCGGTGTTCAATCCCCAGCACTACCACCAGGCAGGGGGAAAAAAAGGGCAGAAATATAACTCAGTGCAAAGGTCCTGGGCTGGATTCTCAATACTGCATAAATAAATAAATAAATAAATAAGTGGTTGAGGATATAGCTCAGGGCAAAGGCCCTGATTAGGGTCTTCAGTTCTATATGAATAAATAAATAAATAAGCTAGGAGAACAAGAAGGCAGCACACAGGTTTTTAATGGACTTATTTTCTTATTTTGTTGTGGTATTGAAGATGATAGGACCTTCACAATGTGCTTATCCTCGGCCGTTTTATTTCTTTCTGATTTTGACAGTCTCAGTCTTGCTAAGTCAGTTGATTATTCAAACTGGGCACAGACTTGCAATCCTCGGGCCCACTGTCCCTGGCCTCTACCTTCTAGAGTGGGGGGATCACAGGTGTGGGCAACCAGCCTTGCTTTCCCCTGGACATAATAATGGATGGTTCTTCTGAACATAGAGAATAATGTCAATAGCCAGCTCATATGGCACAAGCCTGTAATCCCAGCACTTTGGGAGGCTGAGGCAAGAAGAAGGCAAGTTTGATCCCAGCATGGGCAATGGGGTGACTTAGAGAGACCCTGTCTGTAAATAAAAACTAAAAATATGGGCTGGAGATGTAGCTCAACTTGAAAGCTCTATCTCCAGTACCACAAAAGGAAGAAAGAAAGAAAGAAAGGAAGAAAGAAAGAAAGAAAAAAGAAAGAAGTGGGAGGTTATCTCCATAGTTAAAGCACTTGCCTAAGAAGCATGAGGCTCTGAGTTTTCCCTAGTATCACACAGACCAGGTACTGGAGCATACCTGCAATCTCAGCACTCTGGAGGCTTAGGCAGGATGATTCCAAGTTTAAGTCAAGTGCAAGGCCCTGGGTTCAATTCACCAGTAACACACAAACCTGGCATTGTGGCACATGCCTGTAATCCCAGCACTCAGGAGGCTGAGGCAGGTGGATTGCTGTGAGTTTGAGGCCAGCCTGGGAGTTCAGGACCAGTTTGGACTACAGGGCAACATCTTGTCTCAAAATAAATAAATAAATCAAATTGGGCCAGGGAAATACTTGTGTGAAGGCTTTTCGATTGACCCTAGTACCTGCAAGTAAACAAACAAACAAACAAAAAAAGCTTCAGGGGAATGGTGAATAGGCAGCTTTTTAGAAGTTTGGCCAGAACAGGGACAGGTCTGGGTTGGGGAGACGCACTCAGACAGAGCCATCCGGGGTCTTCAGCCTTCTGCCATTCCTGGAATCGTCAAGGCCTGTGATGGGAAGGAAGGGGTTATTCATGTCATTTGGTTCCAGCTGCTTCCCATCAGATGCCTGATGGAGTTAGAAAAGTCAAGTCTAAGCCTAGGTGGAGCTGAGATCTCTCCCCAACACCTCTAGATAAGCCCTGCACCACCTCCAAGGGCTTGCATGCCCAGGGCAAACCCTGGACCCCAATAGTTCCTTACCTCATTTTCCAAGGCAGTGCCTTCCGGGTGAAAATGCTTTTGTTCTCCAGCTTCTCAGAATCCTTCTCAGATGAACAAACTTGAGAAAGTGCAAAAAAAAAGTAGCATAGAACAATATAAAGGAAGGTTCCCCGCAGAATCTTCAGGAGAGGAAGATTTTTCCAGTAAGGGCAAACCAAGATGACGTCAAGGGTTTGTTAGTGTGTGTGTGTGGGTGGGGGGGGGGGGGTACTGGGGTTGATCCAGAACCTTTATTTTTTATTTTTGAGTCTTACTCTGTAGCCCAGGCTGACCTTAAACTCTCAAATTCACAGCAATCTTCATGCTTCAGCCTCCTGAGTGCCGGAATTATGGTGTGCTGTCACACCCAGTTTATGTGGAACTAGGGAATTTAACCCATGGATTTGCACTTGCTAGGCAAGCACTTTAACCCCTGAGCTATCCCCAGTCCTCTTCTCTTTTGAGAGACTGGATCATGCTAAGTCCCTAAACTACCTAGGCTGGCCTCAAACTTGCTATCCTCCTGTCTTAGCCTCCCAGTGTCCGGGTTATAAACCTGCACCACCAGGGCTGGTGGCTTTTTTGTTTTTATTTTTGAGACAGGGTCTTGCTCTGCAATCCAGGCTGACTTTGGACTCGGGATAATCCTCCTGCCTCAGCCTCCCGAGTGCTGGGATTACAGGTGTGTGCCACCACACCCAGCTTTCTGTGGTGCTGGGGAATCGAACTCAGGGCCGTGCATCTCTGTGCCATTCTTCCAGTCCCCCTGGTGGGTCTTTCGTTCCTATGTGTGGGGGACTGAAGCCATAGTCTCACATGTACTAGAGAAGGTCTCAAAACAGGTTGCCCAGGCTGGCCTTGAACTTGTGACCCTCCTGAGCAGCCATAACTACAGGCATGAGCCATCATGTCCAGCACTCGTTAGTCATCAAACCTGTTGGGTCACCCCCTCCACCAGTTTTCATTTATGCCAGTGAACAGACAGCAGTCAAATATGTTTTTCACTTTATTGTACAAAAAAAGGGAAAACAAAACTTCCACAGTTGGCCTTAAGCTTAGGCAGACACCACTAAGCCACTCCCTCCCGCCTCCCAGGATACAAATTCAAGTGTGGTTGTTGTTGAGACCTACAAAACACTCCTTATTAGAAAAAAAGGGGGAAAGTGGGGGGTCCTCCCACCCCAGCCATCCCATCCCAGTGCCAAAATGCACTCAGCATGACCTCTTACAGCACCAACACCCCCACCCCCATGGCCCTGTCTGTACTGTAAGAATTCTTAAAAAATTTAAAACAGGAGGAAAAAAAAAGCATCCTGTTCAAAGTTGCTTCTAAATGGAAACACATTCCACTAAAAGAAAATAGTGCAGGGGCATATTCAAATACAGAAATGGGGTTCTGTGCACAGGCTCTTAGGAAGAAAAAGAACCTATAAACCCCTGTACCTAATTGCAGAATCTGGACAAAGAGGGAGTAGGAATGCAGTGTCCCTTCCCAGGCCTCCCCACCGCAGCACCAGCGTCCAGGCAAAGCAGATTGTCTCTTGTGTTCTTTGAGGGACATACAGCCTCCTCAGGCTGGGACCCCTCACTTTTCCTGCCCTACCACCTTGGTCCCACTTCCCCCATTCCTGGTTTTCAATCAGAGGGGGAAGGTGGGATAGCACAAAGTCACAATTAAATAGGTCACTGACATGATTGGAAAAGGAAAGGCTAAATCCAGAGAGATAAGGTGGCTTGGCTTATTGAGTCAAGGAATTAGGATACTAAAAATCTTAGGATGGCTGCCAAGTTATAGGGCCAGCTACGGAAAGCAGCTTCTGTGGCCCTTCTCCCACCCATGGGGTTAGGGATAGGGAAGAGGGGGGCAGACCTGAGAAATCAAAGGAAATGGGGGCCACCAGAGGACATGGGCCAAGGCAGGAGGAATATGTATGTAAGAGCTCCCAACATACTTCCTGAAGCTCAGGGTGGCCAGGTGGCTTTTCCACCAAGGAGCTGTAAGGTTCACACCATTGTCTGCCCCTTCCTGCTGGACAGGGTGGCTTTAGTGCCCTCCCCTAATAGAACAAGAGACCAGGCAAAGTGTAGGATGTGCAGAAAGGGGCAGCTGCAGCCTGTTCTCACCAGGGTCACCATACCCCCTGGCCCTCACCAACCCTTTTCTAAACTCGCAAAAATTGAGGTGGGCTCCAGGACAGACCCCCTTCTTTCAAACACACGTGTGCTTGCACACAGCCACAGGTGCACCCATGCTATATACAGGACACCCACGCACACATACATACACACGCACACACACACTTTCTCTCTCTCTCTCTCTCATCCACACGTATTAAGACCTTTTAAAAAAAAAGTCCCAAACCTACCCCCTAAACCCTCCCTTTCCCAGAAATGACAACAGAGACGGCAGCCGAGATCGGTAGGAAACGTCTCGTTGACAGCTCAGAGCTTAAAAAAAAAATATATACACATATATAAAAAACACTTCTGCCCCCTCCCCCATGAGTGGGTCCAGGCAGTGCCTCTCTGCAGGGGCAGGGGAGAGGGCCACTAGGGCAGTGCCTGTTTTCTCAAAGGCACTTGCCCTCCTCTCTCCACATTCCCTGCCTCCAGTTCCAATGCAGGGGTCCAGGCAGCAAGTCCCTGTGGGAAAGAAGGGGTCCTCCCCTTGTTTCTACCCCCACCTTGGTTTGGGCTGCAGATATGGAGGGCCTCACCAAACGCTTTGGGACCCTCCCACCCCCACTCCCCGTTCCATTGTCCATGCCGGAACCGCAAGTGCAGAAAATGGGTGGGGTGAGCTGGGCTGGTCCAGTGCTGGCTCAGTCTGATGGTTGTTCTCCTAGGAGGACCCCCGGGGGATGGCTCCAAGGCTGCAGAGTCCTGGCCTGGGCTCCTTCAGCCCCTACCCCCACCATATTTTGTTTAAAAAAAAAGAAAAGAAAAAAAAAAAAGAAAGTAAGTGGGGGAGGCCGGGGGGGGGGGGGGGCAGGGGACGAACATGGGGCAGAGACAAAGGCGGTCAGTTGGGGAGGGGAGCTCTAGGGCTCTCCCTGGCTGCCCGAGGGGGCTGAGCTTCAGTTGGAGTCAGAGTCTGAGGAGTCCCCTGAGGAGGAGGAGCTGGAGCTGCTGCCCTCAGACTCATTGTCTTCATCCTCGTCGTCATCCTCATCGTCATCTTCATCCTCGTCATCCTCCTCATTCTGGAGCGGAAGAAGGTCGGTGTAGTAACTGGGCGGCCCTCCTGGGGGGAGCCAACCCTCCCTTCCCACCGCACCTGCCAGCCGTACCTCATCCCCATCCTCACTCTCGTCCTCACTGCTGGACTCGGAGGAGTCCCCACCCTCCTCGGAGGAGTCCCCATTCTCATCGTCTTCATCTTCTTCATCCTCATCTTCGTCATCCTCCTCTTCTTCATCATCATCCTCCGACTCCTTGGGAGGGTTGGAGGCACATCAGTGATCTTGGCCTAGCCACTGGAGGCCCTGGGACATCACTATACAGACACATCCAGCTCCCCTGGGAGGGGCTCCTTACCGACTTGGACTGCAAAGTGGTCCGGCTGGATTTGGGGTTAGGACCACGTAGCTTGGTCATGCTCTTACGTTTCTATGGGAGAGGATGGGGATGCGAAGAAGGGCAGCAGTGAGTTCCAGACTCCCAGAGTCCCTCCCCCCACCCGATGCCCTGCTTCCACACTCACATTGGAGATGTACTCTTTATATGCTGCACGGTCCTGGGGAGACAGACTCTGGGGAAATAGAGGAGTTGGGGTTGAAACACTCTGCAGACTGAAGACGAGCATGCTGACCTCTGGCTGGGTAGCGGGCTGAGCACTCAGGCATCATTACCGGTCTTCCCCCTCATCTCCCCATATTTCAGGTCTCTACAGAGAGTGCCTAGGGTCTACAAAGAGTTTCTGCTTGCAATGCCTTCAGACTCCTTCTGTAAGCCACCTGCACTAAGACCCCGCAAGGTTTTCATGTCCCTATAGTTGCTCTGCCCACAGAGACCCCACAGTTAAGGCCTTTCTCAATTCAGCAGTGCCCCCGCAGAGACTCATGCAACCTGGCATTATCAATCCCACCCTGAGCCCTTGAGCTCATGAAGAGGCCAAACCCTTAAGCCCGGCTATCTCCCTGCATCCTCAGCCAGCCTGCCTGGATGGCTGGGGAGGACATAGGTGATTCTCCTCCCTTCACAGATATGAGTGCTCACCCAAGGCAGAGGGGAAGCTCAGAGGCTATGAGACCAACTCGGAGCTTAGGAAAGGTCCCTTGGCCCCTGATGGAGGGAAGAAAAGGCAGTCTGATTGGGATTTCTCTACTGAGTGTGTTGACCTTAGGGGGCAAGTTATTACTTTCCCCTTTTTTGGGACACAGTCTCACTCTGTAAGTCTAGGCTGGTACTGAGCTCACTATGTAACCCAGATTGGTCTCGAACTCACAGCAATCCTTCTGCCTCAGCCTCCCAGTGTTGGCATTATAGACATGCACCACCATGTCCAGGTAATCTTTACATGTTACTGAAGATAAGAACCTAGGGTCTTGTTTCTGTTAGGTAAGCACTTAAACCACTGAGCTAAGTTCTCAGCCTGGCAAGTTATTACTTAGTACTTCTCTGAGCTTTGGTTTTCTTTAAAACTGTAATAGTAACTTTCCTGTAGGACTGTTGGGGCACTGAAAGAAAGCAGGAATGAAGACCAGCCAACAGGGTTTCCTTGCTCTCTCACCTTGACCCAGAGGTCTAGGTGCACTTTGTACTGCTTCTGCTGCTCCTCGGCCAGCTTCTTGTAGTGCTCCTTCTGGCTTTGGGAGATGCGCTGCCAGCGGCTGCCTATCTCTACCATGCGCTCCTTGAGTGGCAGGTGGTTTAGCTCTCCGTTGGACAGCAGCTCCTGGGAGAACTTCTGATAACCGTTCCTGACAAAGGTGTTATAGAAGTTAGGCCACCAACCTAGCACTCCTCCAGCCCTGACTATCCCCTCCAGGGCAGGCTCCAGCCCCAGGCTCACATGGGAGGCTTCTTGGGTTCTCCCTGGAACTTCATCTTCTTAGAGGAGTTTGCAGCAGCGGGAGGGGCCCGCATCTCACTCAGCTCTCTCTGTGAGGAGTCATGGAAAGATCAGATTCATTCCCCAACCCTTACTCCCTGACATATTACATTGCTGCTTCCTATCATGGCATCATGTCTTAGCTGGCTTTTCAGAAAGAAAAACCAAAGGATAGCCAGAAAGTAGTACCTAACAGTTCACTTTTGTGCCAAGCACAGAGCCAAAGTGTTTCAAGAAATTAACACATCTGTCTATCTGCCCGCCTGCCTGCCTGCCTGCCGGCCTACCTACCTTTATTGGGGATTTGAACCCAGGGGTGCTCTACCATACATCTCTATCTCCAGCCTTTATTTTTAGACAAGGTCTCACTAAGTTGCAAAACTGCCCAGGCTGCACTCAAACTTGCAATCTGTCTGCCTCAGCCTCCCAGAGTACTGGGATTACAAGTGTGAGCCACCATGCCTGGCTCCAGAACTGAACTCATGTTCCCTAGCCATCTCCCTGGAGAGTGGTACCATCACCTTGCTTTACTGATGACAGACTGAGGCCCAGGGAGGAAGGTAGAGACTGGCTTTGGGTAACAACCAAAGCTGAAACTTCTGCCTTAGAGCCCTCGGTTGCAGAGTGGCCCAGGTCTTTCCTACCTCGTATCGCTTTTGGTCTTCAGCTGCCTTCTTAATCCACATCAGTTTCTCCTTCTTTTCCATGTTGTTCCAGGTCATCTCCATGGCTTTCAAAGCCTTCACTCGGTCATTCTGGGGACAGATAAGGGCATCAGCTATGAGAGGGAGGGTCACTTGGTGCCGGAGACTACATACAGAACGAACCTTTTCCCACTCCCCGCCACCTTGAAGCGGGCGAGGTAGTCGCCAATGACGCTCTGTTGCCAGATCTCCTCGGCTCTCTTGGGCGACTCCGGCAGCTTGCCCCGCTCTTCCCGCTCCCCGCCGGGCTTCCTCTCAGACTGCGCCTTCATCGCGGCCTCGCGGGCTTTGTACTTGGCCTGCGGGCACGACACCGTCGTCAGGCTCGCGGGCTACCCCAAGGGGGCGCGCGAAGCCCGGCCGGCAGTTGTTTCTCCGGGCACGCGGGCAGCGCAGGCGCCCCGCCCCCGGCCCTGCCCTCCCCCAGCCAGCAGCAGCCGCTGACAGCGCTCCCCGCGCCTTCCCGCCTTCCGGCTGGCTGGGCTGCGGCGCGCCGCACTCCCGGCGCTCCGCCCACGTGTGGGCCGCAGGGGCAGGGGACGCCGGGCCGGGGCTCTCCACTGCCAGCTCTGACCTTTTTCTTTTCGGACAAGTCGTTCCACATGCGGGCCAGCAGGCGGGTCAGTTCACTCTCAGAAAGCTCGGGCCGCTCTTCCTGCAGCTGCCGCCGCTTTTCCTCAGAGAAGATGAACATGGCCGACACTGGCCGCTTAGGCTTTTCCGAACCACCCTGCAGAGGTGCAGAGAGCATCGGGGTCCACCAGGTGTGTTGGCTGGGAGCCGTGTGTACCCACCCCAACCTGGCTACTCATGCCCTGCCCACCTTGCCGCCTTCCTGGGAAGGCTTCTTGGAGGCTGGGCTGGTGGCTTGCTTCTTATTGATGTTCAACATCTTCTCCTCCCCCAGGACCCGCTGCTGCTCCTCCTCAGGCAAGCTCTAGTCAGGAAGAAGAAGATGCTGAAGCTGGACACTGAGCTCCCCAGGGGTCCGGAATGGTTGCCTGCCCAGCCTGTCCCGTGCCCATCGCTCGGGGGGAGCAACACAACACTCACCTCAAGAAACCGGAGCAGCTCCACCTCGTAATCTTTCTTTTTCTGGGAAAGTGAAGGGAGTCAGGGTCAAGTGGGGACAGCTTCACCAGAGAGCCTTCTGTACTCAAGGACAGTAACCCTCATCAAGTCCCCAGGGCTGGGTGTGGCCCACTTCCCCCACAGATGTTGAGCACAAGGCCCAAGCTGTCTGCCCTGACAGGCCCAGATGCTAAACCAAGTGCAGGAGCAAGGCACTTTTGACCAGTGACTGACTCGTTCTAGCTGGGGTCTCCTCTTATGCTTTACACAGGGACCACTGGTCTCTGTGGTTGGTCTCTGCCAGGCTGGCCACACCTGGTCACACTTCTTGTGATAGGCATCCTTTTCCTTCTGGGAGAGCAGCTTCCACTGCTGGCTGCATAGCACCATGCGCTCCGTGCTGGGCACATCCTTCATGTTGGCCATGAGCTCCGCACAGTACAGTGAATAGCTGTTCCTGTCCAAGCCAGTGGGAAGAGAGGCACACCTGGTGAGTGAGCAGGCAGCAAGCATCTTCTTCCTCCTTCACTGGCCCAACTCCCTAGCTGCCTACTAGCCCACCAGCCCCAGGCAGCGCTCACGGAGGTGGCTTGGTTGGTCGCCCATCAAACTTGTCCTTGAGCTGGCGTTCAGCCTTGGTGAGGGTAGACTTGGTGATGCCCTCCTCACTGATGTTCAGCTCGGGGTGCTTCTGGATGTAGTCGCGCATGATCTCCTGCACAGTGAGGTGGGGGAGGGGGAGGGCAACGGGGTGGGGTTAGCTGGGGCAGGGGAAGGGGGAGAGCCGCTGGGAAAGGGAGGCAGGGAGCAAAGCTGGGGATGGCCACGCGTCTGCAGTATCACACTGCAACATGATGCCCTGCCCTGCCCTAGCCTGAGATCTCATGGCGGGTCGGGGTAGGGAAGGTAGGGGAAGAGGTGAGGGGCCCAGAAGGCCCCTCCCTCACCGGGCTGGGAGGTGACTGCCTCCTGCAGTGTGCAGTGGCACCAAGTCAGAGGGTAGAGGCTCGTGAAGAGCCGGACGGGGAGGAGCGCAGCGGAAGCCTAACCTCGTACTCCTTCCGCTGCTCCAGGGCCTTATGAATCCATTTCAGCCTCTTTTTGTCCGAGAGCTGAGACCACTGCTTCCCCAGGGAGTCCTTCACCTCCTTCGTAGTGGCCTGCAAACCAAAAGCCGTCAGACACACACAAGCAGCCAGGGGCAGGGGGAAGGGGGTGGGGGGCGCTGAGGCCCCGCCCCCTCGGGCCATAGGAGGTCACATAAGTGTCCCCCACAGGCCAGAAGGGGAAGGCAAAGAGGCGGGGATCCCGCCTGGGTACAAAGGGACAGGCTTCCACACACACGCGCACACACACGCTTGCACGCCAGCTGGCCCAGGCCCTGTCCATGCAGCCCACCCCTGGGGAGGGGCCTCCTCTCCTGCTCCCCTGCACCATGCCCGGCCGACCTCGTGCGGCTCCCCCCTTGCCACCATCGTGCGCCCTCCAACTCCACCCCTTGGCCAGACACTCACATCTGGCCGCACTTTGAGATACACCTTCTTCTCATGGGTATACCACAGCTGCTGGGGGGTTTTAGGCTTCTCGGGGATGTCCGACTTCTTGGCATTCTGGATAAGGTCAGGGTGATCCTCTCTAGCCAGTGCACGGGAAGCAAGGGTCATGAGGATATACTGCCAAGGCAGGCCCATGCTAGCTGTCCCACCCTTCAAGCCTTCTAAGCTTTTACATTGGAGCTTAGTGGGACAGAGGTTGCTTGCCTGTCCCTGCCCCTGAGCACAACACATTAGGGTCCACATATGACCCATCTGTCTTCATATCTTACTGATGGCCAGCTCTAGGCTCTGGCTGTTATTGGCCTATCTCGCTACACACCATATCCCATGGCCCTCTTTTGGGCTCCACTGCCTTACCTGAATCGGGCCAGGTTTCGTTCGAACTCCTGTTTTTCCCTCTGGAAGTCCTGAATATATTTCATCTGAGGGGAGGAGGGGATAGGGTCACCCAGGACCCAAGCAAGGCCTAGCTCACCCAGGACTGCAAAAACCACCCGCAGCCTTCCTGTTAGCTCTCTGGGATCCCACTGTGTGGCAGATACATGGTGGTCTGTGCTTTCAACAGGATGGATTTGCCATACACCACACCTGGTAGCTGAAAACCAGAGACAGTGGAAGCTCCAAGGGTCTGCCAGACACCAATTCCTGTATCCATTCTATTGCCTTTTTTTTTTTTTTTTTTTGAGACTAGGTCTTGTTCCATAGTCCGGGCTGGTTTTAAGTATGTACCCAAGGCTGGCCTCGAACTCACAGCAATACTCCTGCCTCAGACTACCAAGTGCTTATAGGAAGATACCAACACACCCAGCTAATAAGTTTATGTGGAGTTGAGGATTCAGACCCAGGACCTTGCATGTGTTAGGCAAGCACTTTTGCCTCTAGGTTATGGCCCTAGCTCTATTATATTTTCTTAAAGGAGAGAGACTCAGAAGGAAAACATGGCATTACTCATATTAACTTGTTGGGCAGGGTCTCCCCACGGCCCCTATTTTCTTCTTGAGACAGGATCTCACCTTGTAGTCAAGGCTGGTTGTAAACTCACTATATGTAGCCCAGGCTGGCCTCAAACTTGTGGAAATCCTCCTGCCTCAGCTTTCTGAGTACAAGCATCACTATGTCCACCCCCAATTCTCTTTAATACCACAGAACTTGGGGCTGGATGAATAGCACAGTGATTAGAGTGCACAAGCAAAAGGCCTTGGGTACAATTCCCCAGCACCACATAAGCTGGGCATGGCGATATATGCTTGTAACCCCAACACTCAGGAGGCTGAGGCAGGAGGATTATCATAGCTTTGAGGCCAACCTGGGCTGCGTATTGAGTTTAGGACCACCTGGGATTACACAGCAAGACCCTGTCTCAAAAATAAATAAATAAAATTAAAAAAATAACAAAAATAAAAAAATACCAAAGAACTCCCATGGAGTCTGGTAGAAATCTTGCTCCCTTTACTCCCTCTGCCTACTGTCTGTCTGTGGTAGCTGATAATGGCCTGTCTCCGTGGAGCTAGCCCACTGCACAGGGACAGCTTTGCCCTGCTTCCAAGGTGCAAAGGGGAAACCGTTGAAGAAAACCCAGAATGAACTCTTTTGTTTGTTTTGAGACAGGGTCTTGCTCTGTAGTCCAGGCTGGTCCTGAACTCACTAAGGAGCCCAGGCTGGCCTTAGATTCACAGCAATCCTCTGGTCGGTCTCAGCCTCCCAAGTGCTGGGATTATAGGCATGTGCCACCACACCCAACTTGATATGGTGCTGAGGAATTGAACACAGGGTCCTGAGCTTGCAAGGCAAGAGCTTTACCCACTTTGCCATTCCTTCAGCCCCACATCCTGCTTACTGTACCACCTTTTGAGCCTTCCCCCTTTCATTGTCTGCCTCCTATCTGGCTCCCACACAATGTCTATCCCTCCTTTCTCATAGGGTCACAAGAGCCCCTGGAAAGGGGCTCACAGCAACCAAGTGACCAAGCCTGACCCTTGCCTCTCACAGAAGAGGACCAGGAGCAGAGCCCAGTCTCCTCTACCCTATGCTGGTCATCTCAGGTAAGAAAGCAATTTCTGGAGCCAAAAGAACCCTCACAGATCTCACTCACTCTGCAAAAGACCAGGCCAGAGAAATGACTTGCCAAGGGTCCCCTATGCAGTCAGGACAGGCCCAAGGATATGTCTCCCAGGCCAATACTTGTCAACTCTCATACTTTCTTCTGTCCCTCCCTGATTCTCAGATTCTGCCTTTTATCCTCTACCTTCTGTTCCGTAAGTGTATGATGATGTGTGTACAGCCATTGTTCCATATCATGGTCAACCACAGTTCCAGCGACTCATGTTCTTGGTTCCTGCTTGGCTTGGGCAGTAGCTGTGGACAATTGTTTTTATCCACCTAAGCAAGTTCCATTTTTGGGTTCAGTACCATGGGCATGTGAATCAGTAGCCAGGGGTATATGAACCAGGAAACAGGGCAACTGTTGGCCACTTTTTGAGGGCTGGCTATATACAACTGTCTCCTTCCAGCCAATGTTCCTTTCTCTTTCTCCTGCTAGGCTTTACCAACTTCTCTGTTTCCACCTTACATCTAGCATCTCCTCTTTGTGTCTATTTCTCTCTCCTTATCCTACCTCAGGGGCTCTTCCAGTGTTTTTCTACCTATCTCTGCAAGGAACCTCCTGAAGTCTGTCCTTGACTGTGACTCTGCCCAAGTTAAAATCTCTGGTGGTCTACGGCAGTGTCCCACCTCTGAATGGGATAGCAGGTCAGGAGGCTTGTACATAGGGAAGAAAGTCCAATAAACATATGGATATGGCAATGAGAAGACCACTGGACAGGAAGTCTGAGGTGTCAAGTTCAAGAAGTCTTGCTCTAGTATTGATAGTTGTATGACCTAAAACACTCAACTCTCCTGCATCTTGGATCATTGACCAACAAATTATCAGAATGTTCTCTTTCCTGGGGCCACCTATATGAGGATGAATTCCTTCCCCAACCCCTGTGGTGCTAGGACTAGAACCCAGAGCTTTTGCACTAGGCTATATCCCAAGCCCTTTTTTAGACTTGGATTTTGAGGCAGGGTCTCACTAAGTTGTCCGGGCTCAGCTTGATCTCATGATCCTTCTGCTTCACACTCCTGTAGGGCTGGTATTACAGGCCTGCACCACCAAGCCCAGTTTATATAAGGATATTATACACATAAAATGAGATCACGAGGGAAAATGTAGAGGGTACAGGACTGCTCCACAGGCCTAAGTTAGAATGCATGTGTCAAAGAGCTATATGGAACAAAGTACTAAGAAGGTCTGCAGGTTTCAAGGTCAGTCTGAGCAGCTGCCTGGGCCTGGGGTTCACCTGCAAAGATGTCTTTGTCAGAGTGTATGCACACCTGCAAGAGGACAGTCTGGTATGCTGCCCAAGACCCTAGTCTGCTGTGCTGACTGGCCCATGGTGTCAAGCCCATTTGAGGCCTACCCACACACTAACCTATACCACATCAGCTGCTCCCTGCCTTTCCCCACCCCCCAAGTTGAGTCCCCTCCCCCCACCTTTTTCTTCTCTGGAAGCTCCTTGTATTTCTTGGATAGAATCTTGGTCAGGTCCAGGTTGCTCATCTCAGGGTGGAGTTTCGCATACTTAGCCCGCTTCTCCATAAAGAAGCGGAAATAAGGGGTCAGAGGCTTCTTTGGGAAGTCTGGGTGTTTCTGGAAGGTGGAACAATGACACCATGGATGTCAGACACCAGCTGTTCTTTGGATCACTCCTCCCCTAACCCTTGTGCTCCTTCTTCTGGTAACTCACCTTGAGTTTTTTGCCTTTGTAAGGATTTTTAACATGTTCCTGAGCATCGAGGATCAATTCTGTCAATGTGCGAAACTTTCTCACCTGGATGAAGGGAGGTGGTGGAAAGGGAAGCTGGGATACATCATTCCATAGCATTGCCCCCCTTTCCAATAGGCCTCCCTATTCTCCACCAGAAGAAATTTATTGAAGGCAGAAAGCAGAGGCTGATAGCCCTCCAACACAGGTAACCTGACAACCGGGCACTGGTTCATGTATGCTGCAGAGGCCCAGACAGTCAGTACATGCCAACGGACAGCAATAACATGACTTCATGGCCTCAGTGTGGCTCCCAAGCTAGCAACCCATTCAATCCACAGAGGAGCTTAGGCAACAGAAGCCTCAAGACAGTAAGTATTTAAGGCCACTCAGACAGTGGCAGAAGTTGAGACTTTTATGCTGGTGCTGTCAACTATACCATCTCCTTCCATAAGGTCTAAGCTCTGGTAGAGACGTAAGAGCCAACCACATAACTACCTCTCCTGGCTTCTTTCCTTCCTGTTTATGGATTTGTTTCATTTCTCCCCTACCTCCTGAAGGCTGAGACAGGTATTATGTGTAGGTGTATGTATTCTTGTGTACCACAGAGTAGGGAACATATTACCTCATTAGAAATCTCCACCCATTTGAGCTTGCACATGTCGCCGGAAAAGTCTTTAAATGCTACTTTTTCCCAGTCCATATGTGACTCAGTGGTTTTGAACTTGGAGCTGTCATTGGATGGAATGTTGTTCTTCATGCATTCCAACAAAGTGAGCATATCTTCCTGGGACCAGCGGTCTGGTGAGGTGTAAAAGAGGCGATCATACCTGGTTCATGCCATGCTTGATCTATTCCCAAGTCTTTGGCCATTCAATCCTTCTTCCCCAGAGCCCTTAATTGCTTCCCATCTGAACCAGGGCACCTTTCCTTAGGCACAGTCGGCTCTAAGAAAACTAGCCACATGTGATTACAGCAGGAATTCTGGTCCAGACTAACATACCTAGAAAGCCAGGCTTACTTCAAAACTATTATTTCTAACATGGCAGGCTGCTGTGACTTCTATTTACAGTAGGGGGTGTAGGTAGGGGACAAAGCTGTAGTGATTTATAACTCTATGAGAAAATAATTAGATTATCTGAGAGGGAGGTAACCAGAGAGGCAACATAGCTAAACATGTTGCCAAGTTCAAGTCCGAGCAGTAGGTACATACTCTAAACATGCAAGGACTGTGGATAGGGTATGAGCAATAAGCAAGCCCCACCCAGATGTCTCTTTAGCGTGGCTGCAGAGCAATATTGGAGACATGGGTATATCATCCCCCTCTCAAGGCAGACCAAAGGAGAATTTTTGACAAATAAGGAAAGTGGGATAGAAATAGAAGAACCACAAAAGGCAGCTCTTAACAAGGCATGCAGGTGGGCAAAGGCTTTCAGGGGCCTTCCAAAGAGGATCCCCTCCCCCGGAATTTCAACTTATTTTCCCAGCCCAACTTCCCAAGGAAAAGAAAGGGGGCCTGGACTAGATATTTTCAGCCACTGAAATGCAGCCCACAGAGCTCCCAGCCTCTCTGAAGAATGGCTGCCTGGGAAGTGGGCTGAAGGAATAGCCATCTGTAGCCAAGGGGGGTCTCTGCTTTCAACTGCATCTAGTAACATGGGCCAGAGTTTCTGAGAGAATCACATGGACCCATAATCCTCTCTCCCCTCAATGTCCCATAAACACTGCCAGATGCTCAGCATCATTCTAGTCTCCATCCCCATATACACTGGATCTCATCAGCTAGATGAGGTAAAGATCTAGTCATACATAATACACATTGTATATAACTCCCCTGGTTTGGGCCTTAAACTACCAAATACCCTTTCTCTCTACCTGCCTCTGTCAAAACCTTAGATGTTTTTCTTTGAGACAGGGTCTCACTCTGTAGCCCAGGCTGGTCCTGAGCTCACTGTGGAGCCCTGGCTAGCCTTGGAATCATGGCAATCCTCCTGCTTCAGAGTCCCGAGTGCTGGGATTACAGGAGTGCACCACCACACAATCAAACTCTGGTACTTAGTGCTTGACTTAGTGCTTGTTAGGCAAATGCTTTAACTGCTGAGCTATTCCTCCAGCCCCAACCTTACACTTTAGTAGCAAGAACAATGTGGGCTGGGAATGACTTAGTGGTCAGAGTATTCTCCCAGAATGCACAAGGCCCTGGGCTCAATTTCCCAGCACCACATTAAAAAAACAAAACAAAACTTGGAATAGTGGTGCACACCAGCATTAGGAGGCTGAGGCAGAGGTCTGCCACGAGTAGCCAGCCAGCCTGGACTACAGTGAGTTCAGGACCAGCGTGGCCTAGCACAGTCAAAACAAACAAAACAATAGCAACAAAACCCTAAAAAGCCTTCCTATTCCCATTTCTTTCCCTCTCTGTCCACTTTTGCTTCCTTCCAACTCAGGATACTGCATGGGGACACTTCAGCCTGACTGGGAACATCAGAAGGAAAGCTTGCCCCCTCTCTCTCCCTCAAACACACAGAGGGGAGTGTGAAAAACACAACTGGTGGGCCCAAGGCTAAACATTTTGCATTTAGCCAGACTTCCAGTTTGAGAGATGCTCAACCCTTATAAATACTTGATGCTATCTCAGTGCAGAGAATCCAGTCTACGAGGGTTGGGACTCAGGAGCCCTACCTTGGCCTTTGGGGGCGGCCATTTCCAGGTCTGTGGGGCAGTCGGCTTCTCCGTTCATCCTCCAGCTGTCTAGCCACCTCTTCGGTCACGCTGGCCGGGCAACCCGGGGTCAAAGCCACCTTACCCTTTAGAAGAGACACCAGGGCCCACTCAGGCAAGCTAAGAGGCTAGTAACTTTCTTTCCCACTCCCCTCCCAAAGGGGAGGGGGCCACAGGTCCCCGCTCTCAACAAGATCCAGACAGGACTCTAACAGACTTAATGGGTTAGAGTATACTGGGAGAACCCCCTCTTCTTCCTAGATCCCTTCCCCCAGCCCTAGCAGCTGGGCTCCGCGGCGTGCGCCCTCCCCTGCCCACGCGAGAGACTGCTCCCAGCTCCCGCGTGCAGCGAGCGCCCGCCCTCCTTCCCCCACCCGCTCAAAAAAAAAAAAAAAAAACTCCTCCTCTTCGGTGTGCGCCCGCCCCGGGGAGGCCCCAGGCTGCAGGGCGGGGGAGGAGGAAGGGCGGGTAAAGGGCGCGCGCGGCCACGGAAGCGGGCACGCGCCCCAGTCTCCTCCTCCTGCCTCCCCCCAGCCGGTTCCCCCCGCCTCCGCAACCCGGCGGGGACCCGGACGCAGCGCAGCCGCCGCCAGCCCGGGAGCGCAGCGGCCGCACCGCCCCCGGGGACTGGATCCGGATTCCCGCCGCTCCCCCCTCCCGAGCTCCGACGCCATCCCCGCCCGCCCGGGCGGGCAAGCAGCCGGAGAGAAGCGGCCTAGCCTGCCCCCCCGCCCCCGAGCCACCCACCCCAGCCGGAGGCGCCGCCGCCGCCCAGCCACCCGGACGCGCACGGAGGAGCCCGGCGCAGAGGCGCGACCGCGGCGAGAACCGCCGCCTCCTCCCCCGAGCCTGCGGCCCAGCCCCGCCGGCGCCCCCGCCCAGGCCTCCGGGGAGCCAGGCCAAGGAGAGGGCGGGAGGACGGCGGCCGGGAGGCGGGGGAGCCGCGCTCACCGGTCCCGCCGCCCCCTCCGGCGGCCGGCGAGAACTGCGCCTGCCGGCTCGGGGAAGCGCGGGCTCCTCCGCCCGCGGCCCGGCTGGGCTTGGGCCTCGCTTCCTGCTCTCCCCTCCCCCGGCTCGCGGCGTCCTCCCCGGTGCCGGGGTCAGCGGCGCCCAGTCTCCCGCTCGGAGGTCCCCCGGCTCCCCGCCAGGGTCCGCCGCACCCTGCGGCTCTCGGCCTGCCTCCCGGCCCCGGCCCCGCCGCCTCGGTTACCCGGCGCAGCGCGGCCTCCGGGCTTCCCGCTCCGGCGGCGCCCTCCCCGGCTCTGCGCGGCGGCGCCCTCCCCCGCTCGGCCGGGCACAGCCGCAGCTCCCTCCCGCGGCGGCAGCAGCTCCACCTCCGGGCGCTGGGGCGGCGGCTGCTGCTGCTGTGGCGGCGGCGGCGGCGGCGGCGGCGGCTGTGGCTGCTGCCTGCTGCTCCTCGCGGCGAAAAGCACAAAGCACAGCGCCCTCCGCCTGCAGGCAGCCCGCCCGCCGCCCGCCCGCCGGCCCCGGCCTCAGCTCGCACACCCCCCGCCGCCGCCGCAGCCTCCGCCGCCGGAGCGGGGAGGAGGAGGGAGAAGGGAGGAGGAGGAGCGGGAGGGGGGGCGGGAGAAGCGGGGCAGCGAGCGCGTCCTTCCCCGTAGAGCGCACACCGACCCCCGGGGAGCGAGCGCCAGCCCGCCCGCCTCGCCGGCTCCGCTCCCTCCCACAGCCTGCCCGGGCGGGCTCCGCGGGGGGCAGCTGGGAGGAGGGGCGGGAGCTGGGGGGACCCGGGCGGCCGAGGCGGAGGGAAGGAAGGAGGGGAGGGGGTGGCGGCGGCGGCGGCAGCGGCTGCTGCTTGCCGCCGGGGAAGGGGGGGCCGGGACAGGGAGGAACGCAGCCGCCCGGATGGCGGCGGGGCCCGGAGCCGAGGCGGGCGGACGGGCGCCGCGAGCGACCTCGCTAGACCGCGGGTGAGCTAGCAGGCTTGGCCGGCGCGGGAGAGCGAGCTGAGGTGCGGCGGAGGAGAGGGTGCCCGGGGTAGGCTCGGGGTGCCGGGAGCCCTGCTTTGGGGCTCCCTTCCGAAGTCCTTCCCGCGCAGGGCTGGGTCTCCCAGGCGGTGTCACCCGCTCCCCTCCCGCCTTCCGGAGCGGGCGGCCCGCGCCCACCCTCGTCCCTCGAGCGTAGCCACCGGCTCGGGTCGCATGCACGGCGATCGCGCCAGCGCCTGCCTCGCGGGGCCTGGTTGCCGAACGGCACTCACGAAACTTAAAAAAAAAAATGGTACCCTGGTCCCTACACAAACAATCCCTTTTGGTCCTTACACCCCGGAAACGGCGAGCGGGCGCCGGCCTGGGCGGAGGGACCGCTTTGGGAGCCGGTTCAATCCAGCCCGGCATGGCTCCCGGGCCTGCCCCGGCGCGTGGAGATCGGCGCCGCCGCCACGGGTAGCAACCCCTGTCCCCCGAAATCCCCGGCGCCGAGGCTCGCTTACCGAGCGTGTAGTTGGGAGCGCAGGCCGGGAGCACCTAGGAGCGCGGCGGGCCTTGGAGCCGAGCCGCAGCTCCGCCGCAGCCGACGCTGGGGAAGCGAGTCGCCAGACAAAGCCCGAGATGGCGAAGCGGAGCGACGGCTAATGGCGAGCCCCACGCGCCGCGCTCCGCCCGCCCCGCTCCGCCCGCCCGCCTCGGCGCAGCGCAGCGCCGCTCCGAGCGCTCGCCTGTCAGAGCCGCCTCGGCGCCGCCGCCTCCCGGGCGCCTCGGCCTCGCCTGGCCCCTCCGCCTCCTCCGGGCGAATAAGCCTCACCCCTTCCCTCCCACCGCTTCGGGGGCTGCACGAAAATTTAAAAAAAGAAAAAGGAAAGTGTTTTTTTTTCTTTTTTTTTTCTTTTTTTCTTTCTGGCGGACGGGTCGAGACTCCCGGGTCGCGCTCCCCCAGCTCGCACTCACCTGCGGAGCTCCGGCGGGGCCGGGGCGGGGGCGCGCGGGCTGGAGCCGGCGAGCGCGGGTTGAAAGCCAGCCAAGCTCTGCAGCGCCCGACCCGGGCGTGGACGCCGCCGCCAGTCCCCGCAGAGAAATCGTCCTCCTACCCCCGCCTCCATCGCTCTGCGTTTCTCTTCCAATCAGCCGGTCGCTGCGCGGCTCCTCCATTCTCCGGCCAAGCCCGCTGCCTAGAGCGAGCTTCCCTCCTCTCCCGGCTCCTCGTTCCCCTGCCGGGCCGGCGCGGCGGTGTGGGGCTGGCGCGGGGTTTGGAGAGAACCTGCCTGCTCCCCGCTCCCATTGCTCCATCCCGCCGCCTCCTGCGTCTCTCCAACTCTCCCCTGTCGCCAGTGGTGTGTGTCTGTGTGCGCAGCTTTCTTTCTTTTCTTTTTTTTTTTTTATTGCTCTTTGCTTTTGCAACCCTGAAGCCAAGGCGGGGGGAGCGTTGAGGGGGGAGTGTTATAAAAAGGGGAAAAGCGAGGAGACAGCTTAGATTTGGAACATATCGGAAAGCCAGGGAGCCTCTCGCCTCGTCCGTCCTCACTGCCCGCGAGGGCCTTCCGGGATTGAGGGCGAATCGTTCCCCACTGTAGCCGGGCTTAAGATCTTCGGAGTCCGAGGAAAAAGTTCTCGCCTTGGGTCGTAGTGGGGGGTGTCAAGGTAGGAATTGGGGCTTTTTTTTTTTTTTTTTTTAAGGAGAAGCAGCCATCCTCGCAGCGGTGGTAACTGGGCCGGGACTCGGGGGTGAAGAGCAAAATACCGGTGGGTTTACGCGGAACAAGCTTCCGGGGGAGAGAGTCGGAACCCGGAGACCGTGTTTCGCGCATCCATCGCCCCTCGGTCGGCCTCCTGTCCCTCTTCCAGCTCCCCCTTTAATTTTTTTCCCTCCTCCTTTAATCTAATTTCTTCCAACTCCACCTTTGTTGTTACCGGCGTCACGCCTGGAGCAGCCAATCCCCGCCACGCAATCAGCTTGTCAAAAAGGCTTGGCCAGGCCCCGAGAAAGCAGGCCGCGGGCGCTGCCCCCCGGCGGTGGCTGCACGGAGCCGCGCGGGGAGCGCGACACCCGGCTTCGCCACCCGCCGACTGCGGCGGGCAGCTTCCGAGTGGGCTTCCGGCCGGCCTTGCCGCAGGCCAGGGAAGGGAAGCGTTGGGCTGAACAGCCCTGCGGCCTCCCTCTTCCAGAGGCTGTGGTGGTTTGCTTGCCTTTCTCGGAGAGAGTTACTAGGGCAGGACGCGGGGATCCAGCGAGCACTGTGGAGGAGGCCTGCTTCCCACAGATTGGCCCACTGAGTGGGCCATGGCTCCTAGGGCAGCGCCGCGGCTTCCAGCGCCTGGACTGCCAGGCTCCAACACCGGCCTTGCTGCCGCTCAGTCTTGTCCAGCTGGTCATATGGCCCCATTGGACTATCCGGGCACGCTGCCTTCTGCATCCTCACACGGCCTCGCTGCTGGTGTAATTTCCTCTTGTCTCCTGGGAGAAATGAGATTCCTTTCTCAGGACTACACGGCCCGCTTCTGCCACGTTGCACACACAGTGAGAGGAATGCTGTCAAGGCCTGATGTGTTTTTCTTTTTTTTAAACACATGTAAGAGGCAGGTTTACTGTGGGACTACTAAAGATTAGATTTCAAGGTCACATATACATGGCCTGTGTAAAGCCCCATAGATTGTGTGTGTGTGTGTGTGTGTGTGTGTGTGTGTGTGTGTGTGTGGTTTTGTTTTTGACAAAACACAATTTAAGAGTCTGTAAGCTCACGGCCAACCTGGGCTCCACAGTGAGTTCAGGAACAGCTTGAAGTACAGAGTGAAACCCTATCTCAAAAAAAAAAGTCTTTCTCCCAAACTGTAAAAGTTTTGGGCACCACAAACCCAGATCTATCTTTGAATATACACAGAACATTTTATGTAGGAGCAAACTATCTTACAGTACACTGAACTTATTTTAATTTTTGACTGGGAAAGAACAAAGGATTTGGAACCAAAGTTCCTTTTTCTTTTCTTTCTTTTCTTTTTTCTTTCCTTTTTTTTTTGAGACAGGATCTCACTATGTAGCCAGGATGGTCTTGCACTTAGGACAATCCACCTGCCTCAGCCTC